>OX123189.2:73163435-73738151 GCA_944739405.2 Euclidia mi
GTTTCATCTATTATTACCATAATAGCTCCACATCTTGCAACAGTGTTCAATGGTTGCGTCGCTTCTGGAATATTTCCTGATTTAATAAAATATAGTAAAGTTATACCTTTATTTAAATCTGGCGACACATCAGATCCTTCTAATTTTCGACCTATTTCTGTATTGCCAACGCTTAGTAAAATTTTTGAAAAATTAATACTTAGTCAATTGCTTAGTTATTTTAACAGACATAATCTTCTTCACAAGAAACAGTTCGGATTTACGAGGGGTCGTTCAACTACTGACACAGGAGTAGAGTTACTCAAAAGTATATTTACAGCTTGGGAGAAGTCGCAAGATGCTTTAGGATTTTTTTTGCGACTTGTCCAAAGCCTTTGAATGTGTACATCATGATACTCTGGTCAGGAAATTACATCATTATGGCATTAGGAACAAAGCTCTTAATCTCCTGGTTTCTTATTTGGGCAACAGAATCCAGAAGGTTCAGATTAATGATAAGACATCGCCAGGTTCTGCCTTAAAAATGGGCGTCCCGCATCAATACTCGGACCATTTTTATTTTTGATCTATATCAACGATTTACCCTATTACGTAAAGAACAATCATGAGATTGTGTTGTTCGCGGATGACACCTCTTTAATTTTTAATATTAAAAGACAACAGAGTAATTTTGACGAAATAAACAACGCACTCTCTAAAGTTGTTAATTGATTTAATGTAAATAATTTATTACTCAATGATAAGAAAACTAAACTCTTAAAATTCTCCATGCCCAATGTTAAACAGATGGAAACCAATGTACAACTGAAGGAAACCAGAATTGAGCCCGTCGGGACAACCTTATTTCTAGGTATTATGCTTGATTCCAAACTTCAAAGGGACCCCCTTTGAAGTTTGGAATCAAGCATAATACCTATGCATATAGAAAGACTTTCGGGCAAACTTAGTTCTGCAGCTTATGCGGTTAAGACAATTAGACGCCTCACAGATATAGAAACAGCTAGAATGGTCTATTTCAGCTACTTTCATAGTATTATGTCATATGGGATTCTTCTCTGGGGGAATGCTGCAGACCTTGACACAATATTCGTTCTGCAGAAAAGAGCAATAAGGGCTATTTACAACCTCGGTCCTCGAGTTTCTCTAAGAGAAAAGTTCAGTGAGATAGGCATTCTAACTGTTGCTTCGCAATATATATACGAGAATCTGTTATATGTCCACAAGAACATTGACACATTTAGTAAAAAAGTGATCTACACACTGTAAATACTAGACATAAGAATAATCTTATAGTTTATAGCACCCGCCTCCACAAAATAAGTAGCTGTTTTATGGGGCAGTGTATACGCTTTTATAATAAGCTCCCTCTTAATATAAGAAATTTATCTATAAATAAATTCAAAATTATTGTTAAAACTACACTGTGTTTAAAAGCATATTATAAAATTACTGATTATATAGGCGATAAAAATGCTTGGGATTGAGCTGCTCTAATTCAACACAAAATATAAATGATAAACTGAACAATATGATATAAACTGAACAATTTTAGTTTGACTTTTCGTAAGCACTTTAAAAAAGTTTACACGAAATAAATAATCATTTCATTTCATTTAATTTCATTATAATAATAAAATATATTATTATTATTTTTGTGAATACAGCCTTAAATGAACGAGCACACATAAAAGTCACGAAAACACACTGTAAAAACATTCTTGCCCCACATAAGAATAATTTAGAAATCAATTTGTGGCGTACAGCGCTCAGCAATCGAATCGTCGGCTCGCAACGATATTGCGAACGTAATAAACTGCTCGGAGATTATTTCCACTTGAACCAATACGTACAGACTCTACGAAAACTCTCGGCCAACGGAATGTGGATGTTAACACAGACGGTTTTGGTGGTACACTTGGCTTTACAGTTGTGGTGACTTCGGATCGTGTTTTCGGCAAATGTTGCACGCTCATACAGCAATCTAATAATACACTTTATGAAGATACACTTGTAGAACTTGACCTCATACAATATTATTTAGCGGTTCTTAGTCGTGATAATTTACTTATATAAAGGCATAAATACCTCTGTTATTCTCCTAAGTTTCTGCCGGCTTGCAACGGTTGTGGTCGCGGAGGGACTGAGTTTCAAGCCGGTAGAAACGTATAACGCTAAATAATATTGTATGATGTATACAAATCGCGAAAGTTTAAAATCGATTAGAACTTGACCTATACAGAAATGTATGAAGTTTTATGTTTCGACCAACGCCATGGCCTTTTTGTAGAAAATTCTTAGTAGTTGTCTACGTTACTGTCGTCAAACACTTCTTGTCATCCTTGATCTTGCAAAAACATATTGGCATAGGTGTAGTGGACTGTAGGTTTGCTGGTAATTTTAGACAAATTCTTGAGGTCTGAACTTCGGGTGAGCAATTAAAATATCAATCGTTCGGTACAAAGGTTAATGCCGAGTGTCAATGCTTTGCATGTTTTACATAGGTACACAAAGTAGGCAAAGCGCCTGATATACAATTAAATAGCATGACACAATAAATAACTAAAACAGAAGAGCCGTACGTTGAAGGCTTGCCTTCAACAGGAATTATCTTCCAGCAGTGGACATATCTTGCTAAATGGCCTTCTTATAACACCACTGGAAGTCTTGATATTGGATACCCGTACTACTCCGTCTGTGCCAGGGCTTTTATTGGCTGCAAGTTGTCATCGTCACCATTTTACTCGGAGCTGCAATTCGGTGACGTATTCCTTACTCCATCTGGTCCAAAAATGTTGCCTCAGCTGTCGAATGCACTCGTGTCTAGCCAGCATGTTGGAGGAACAGTCGCGAACGTCTTTAAGAGGAACTGATGTGAGCGGTCTACCTATTAGAAAGTGACCTGGAGTAAGGGGTAGCAAGTCTGCCGGGTTTGACGACAAGGGAGTGATTGGCCGAGAGTTTAATATGCCTTCTATTTGAACTATTGTCGAATTCAGTTCCTCCTATGTTAGATGACAACTGCCCAACACTCTTATTAAATGGTGTTTGGTCGACTTGACACCAGCCTCCCAAAGACCACCAAAATGTGGAGCATAAGCAGAGATAAAATTAAAATCTATGCGTTACTAGCCACGCTTTCGGTAATAGAGCCGCAATTACGCTTCAAAAAGGCTGATAATTCATTATAGGTAGGACCTACAAATGCAGTTCCATTATCGGAATAAATTTAAAGATGCTTTCCACTTCTAAACCAAAATCTATGTAGCACCTACAAATAATTTGCGCTAGTCCAATCACCCGCCAGTCCTAAATTAATAACTTTGATCGTGAAACAAACATAATATAACGACGTAGACTTTCACCAGTCTACATCCTCGACCTTGACCAAATAAAACTTAATAAAGTGATGAGTGGATTAAACTATTATTCGATGCCTTTTCCCAAAAGTGTATTGTCAATGTTGCAGTCTACCTCCTCCCCGCATAATTTTATCTTCTAAAATCTAAATCATAATCTTATCATCTAAGAAAAATCTCAACTATGGCGTGAATCTATTTAAAAAAATGTTTAAATACATACATATATACATAGACTCACGCCTGTTTCCCGTAGGGGTAGGCAGAGACTACAGAACGCCATTTGCTACGATCTTGACATATCTCTCTTGCTTCATGGACTCCCAACAAATTCCTCATGCATGCTCTTCTGTCCAGGGTACTTCTAACCTTTCCTGTTTTAAGGATGTCTCCGATCTGGTCAGAGAACGTCCGTCTTGGTCTTCCCCTTCGTGCTGTCCCATTCACACTTGCTTTATATATCTGCTTGGTCAGTCTTTCGTCATCTATCCTCTCCATGTGCCCAAACCACCTTAGCATTCCTTTCTCGATGCTTGTCACTATATCTTCTTTTACACCACAACACTCTCTTAACACACAATTCTTTACCCTGTAATTCAAAGACACACCATACATACTTCTCAGTGCTCTCATTTCTACAGCACTTTTCTACTTTCATGTCTATTCTGCCATACCCAACTTTAACTACCATACATAAGTGTAGGTACTAACACCCCTCTATGCACAGCCAAACGTGCCTTTTTGGACACATTTTGACTGTTCGTAAAGGCCTTCAAAGCTCCATTCACTTTATTACCTGCATTAACTCTTCTTTCAATATCTTCTTCATTCTTACCATTCCTAGTAAACAGGGTACCTAAATATACAAAATCATTCACTTGCTCCACTCGTTGTTCATCGATCAAAACATTGCAAGCCGTAACACATTCCTCCTTTTCAAAAACCATATATTTCGTCTTGCTCACATTCACTTTCATTCTTTTCCTCCCTAAAGCACCATGCATGGTTGCTACCATCTTCTGCAACTCCTCCGCTGAAGACGCAAGTATTACCTGATCATCAGCATAAAGGAGGCATTTGACAAGTAACTCATTCATCCTTAATCCACAGTCACTATTTTTCAAATCTTGCAAACAACTGTCCATGAAGAGGTTAAACAGCCCCGGCGACTAAAAATATTTATAATAATCACAAACGATACGACGAGGAATACCAATGTAATAATTAATTGGTAAAGTATGTAATAAACTTAACCACATTGTGCTGTCATCTGTAGTCAATTGTTTTTTTATTGCTGCTAGTGGCAGACGAGCGAACGGCCCATCTGATGGTAAACGGTAACCGCTGCTCATGGACTTCGCTAATGTCAGTGTATACACAGCAAAGCCGCTGCCTACCGTGAAAGTAATGCTTTCTTTAAAGCTTGTTTGAAGAAGGACAAGTCATAGTGCTCGGGAAACACCGCAGAAGGTAGTTCATTCCAGGGCCTACACGTACGTGGTAGAAAAGATTGCTGGAAACGCACCGTACTAGATGAGATCGCTTCCAGGTAGTACGGGTGAACTCTACTGCGTCGGCGAGTGGTACGTTGGTAGAAGGGTGACCCTGGTACCAAATTAAACAATTCTTCGGAGCACTCCCCGTGAAAGAGTCGGTAAAATACGCAGAGAGAACCAAAGTCTCTCCGCTGCTCCAGCGACTCTAGTCTAGCCGTGAGATCGGGATCATCGACGATTCGAACAGCTCGTCTCTGTAGGGAGTCAAGTGGATCAAGCTGATATTTTGGCGCTCCGGCCCAGAGATGTGAGCAGTACTCCACATGTGGCCGGACTTGCGCTTTATAAAGCATAAGCCGTTGGCTTGGTGTGAAGTACCGCTTAGCCCGGTTCAGCACTCCCAGCTTCTTGCTTGCCAATTTGGCTTTATCCTCCAAAAGACTCCCAAATTAGACTTTGTTCGATATTTCGAAGCCGAGGATCCCAATATTGTCGGCAATATGCAGGAGTACTCCTTAAATCTAGGCGCTACAACGAAAGGGTCCTTCTTCGCAGTGAACGCGCATACTTGTGTCATAGTGGGGTTAAATTGAACAAGGTTCTTTTCACCCCATTTGGAGGCGCGCCCTAGAGAGTCCTCGACTTCAGACACAAGTTGCAATCGTTTTTCCTGTACCTGGCTCCGAGGGACATTCTGGTGGCTGGTGTACCGCGCATCACCCGTACTGTCATCTGCATAGCAATGCATGTTCTCAATTGACAACAAGTCATTGATATGCAAGATGAACAGCGTTGGGGAGAGCACCGAGCCTTGTGAGACGCCAGCGTTGATCGACTTCATTTCGGAGCAGCTGCCGTCTGTGACGACTTTAATGCTCCGATCCACCAGAAAGCTGGCAATCCATTTGCAGAGTCCCTCAGGGATTCCATAAGATGGTTACTTCGATAGAAGTGCCCTGTGCCAGACCCGGTCAAACGCCTTGGCAATGCCAAGGCTAACGGCTAGAGCTTCGCCCCCACTCTCCAAGGCTTCTGCCCAGCGATGTGTTTGTACATTAGAAGATCGCCAGCCGAACGACCATGCCGGAAACCGTACTGGCGGTCGCTGATCAGCTGGCGATCCTCTAGGTACTGGAGGAGTTTGTTGTTGATGACTCGCTCCATTACCTTGGAGAGTAAGGACGTTACCGCTATTGGCCTGTACTTTGACGGGTCCGATCTGTCACCCTTTTTAGGAATAGGGTGAACATGGGCTATCTTTCACGAAGATGGAACCCTGTTAGCATTATAGAAAGATGATATAAGCGCGTTAATACGGGGGTCAACTCAGGGGCGCACGTCTTCAGCACCACTGCTGGGATGCCGTCAGGCCCACTCGACTTGTGGATGTCCAGAAGTTTGAGCTGCCGCCTGACCGCACATTGTGTAATGCGGATTTCAGGCAGGGAGCTCACACACCAGGGGATGGACGGTGGTTTGGCTCCCTTGTCATCCAAAGTCGAGTTCGAGGCAAATAGTTGGACCAAAACGTCAGCCTTGTCTTTTGCGCTATGGGCCAGACTGTCATCAAATTTACGCAGTGGCGGGAGACTGATCTGACAGAAGTTGCCTTGCGCAACTTTGGCGAGCGACCAGAAAGCACGACTCCCTGAGGGATATCTTCCAAGCCGCCCACCAATTCTGGCAACGTCTTCTGCCTTGGCCTCAGCAATAGCCTTCTTGCTGGATTTAGAAGCGGCGTTGAATAACCGTTTCTTCTCCTCGACCCAAGGACTTCGACTCTTCCTGGCCTCGTTCCAGGCCATATATGCTGACCGCTTTTGTTGCGCAGCCTCCCTACAGGTTTTATTAAACCACGGGCGGCTGCGCCCGCCAACAGGTATGTGAAGGTTTGGGATGAATAATTCCATCCCCAGGAGTACCACTTCTGTGACGCAGTCAGCACAAGAGTCGGGGTCGTCAGAGGAGAAACAGTGCCGCTTCCATGGGAAGGACGTGAAGAATTCCCGCAGTCCAACCCAAATCTGCTGACTTATATTGCCAGACTCTGCGGGAGCCAGTCGCATTGGAGCGATCCGGTTTCGCAACGGGGGCTGTGGTGCGGACAAGGCAGTGATCTGATGACCCGAAAGGTGCATCGACCACCACCCTGTAACCGCATGGGTGCGTAGTCAGCAGTAGATCCAACAAGGAGGGTACATGGCTTACAACGTCTGGGATACGGGTGGGCTGTTTCACCAGTTGTGAGAAGCCATAGGCCGACGCCATATTGTACAGGGCCCGACCCGGGAGGTCAGTGGTGCGGGATCCCAACCACTCCTTGTGGTGAGCGTTAAAATCACCAAGGACCACCACCTCCGCGGAAGGGAACTGTTCCAATATTTTATCAGTCTCCTCTTGGACGCTCTCAATTAATTGTAGTTGGCCCCTTCTCACTGGCATGAGACCTGTAAAGGCACGCATAGATTCGGGATTGATCGTCACATTCTACTGTACGCATTATATATAATTGAAATGATATGTATATAATAAAAATAGTGTATATAATAAACCTAGGGAATCAATGCGTGCGAAAGCTGCAAGCATACCACGTTTTGTATTTCCTATTGCTTACTGTAACATTTCTTGGAAAGCGAAGTTCATTGGTTTGACAAAAACCTAAACTTTTATCTAGCGTATCGCAGTGCTTGTAAATATTGATACAAGACTGATCATAATGTAAGTATGAATATAATTTAAAAGAAAGTTGACAAAATTTTGTTTAGCCATACTAGCATTTGTGGATGTCATCCTAGTCCTATTTCCTTTCTTTTCGTTCTTTAACTAATATAATTTATTTTATAATTTATTTAAAAATCACTGTATATTGCACAAACAAAAAGGTCGTGTGCACGGACGGTACTAACTGAAAGTCGCCTGAACTTCAGCCAAACGTTCATTTACCGTGGAATGGAACTTGACCATAGACTAATGATTGGTCTCGCTCTGCTCTACTAGACGGAGCCCTCATACTTGTAAAATGAGGCATGGTTGAGCCTGTCACACTGACAGTCGTGTGTCAGGTGCAAATTAATTACGGAAATAATTCGCTGTACAATGCCAAGTTGCGCTTTTATCCTGAGTAAAAATAACTCAGCAAAAAATAATAAGGTCTCTGGTATAACATACTATCTGCAAAATAAGAATAATTTTGAAATTTCAACATAAAATTACAAAAAAACAAAAACGCCATTCAGTGTTGCTGCTAGTACTAGAATCAACTTCCCCACAGTTGAGAGAGATTTTATTTTTCAGAGATTTTTATTATGTGAATCTATAGTTATTGTGTTTCGTTATATTTTACTATTTCTTTTATCTAACCTATTATTAATTATATATTTAACCTTTTTCAATATTATTATATGTTTATACCTTTACAAATAAGGTGAAAAATGTTAGTTCTTAGAAACTGAACACCTTTCCCAAGAAACACGATTTACCTAATTATATGTGTATTATAGATTATCGTTTTATTCAAAGTAGTTTTCACGACTATTCATGTTAAATTAATAATGCGTAACTAAATTTATATGGACTAGTAGCATGGAAATAGAAAGCACTGTTTTGAAAACACCTTATTTTCTCTATGATTATCTCTATGGTCTCTATAAGTACATAAAACAAACCATCATAATGAAATGAGACCTAATCATTGCATAATATACCCAACATTTTTCTCATAAAAGAACTTACGCGGTACGCCTAACCTATACACAAATATATTGATGCTTTTAATGAATTGTAATTTTTTAAGAATTTTTCTAAACTGTTTTAGAGACCAATAACTTATCCACTAGACCACAGGATAAAATATTTTACCATTTACTCGGGTAGCTGTTGAGAAGCTGACAACACAGTTCTTCACGAATGCGTCTTGTAGCTTTTGTTTGACACACACTGTCAAAATGAGTTGCCTCATTTTTGGACCTATTTTTCTTAGGCAGCGCGGTGTCTAGTATAGCGAAGCGATACCAATAATTTGTCTAAGAACTTGACACTCTTTACTTTAATCTTATTCATAAGTTATTCTGTTTTGTTCACTTACAAAATGTAAAATGGAAATAGATTAAACAATATTCATATAAATAGGTTAAAATATTTGCACATTTTAAGTCTTTGTCTACATTTTATTTTAGTTGGCTTATCTTTACATGTTGTAATATGAAGCCGGTTTTCATCGATAGTTAGCGCAATTGCTGTCCAACTAAACAGTGTTACATTCTCGGGTGAAGTCTATTAATTATTATAAAAGTACGAGTAAATTTTCTCATATTATATGAGAAAATTTACTTTGTCATGTTAAATGCAAATGATTTCTGTAATTTGATGATTATTAAATAAATATGATTCAGTTGTAGTAAAAATCAGCAGTAGAAGAATGCTGACAATCACATGATTAACTTATTGCACCGATCTGCTCATTAGCTTTTTAACTTTTTAATAAGAGAACTTCCGCACTAGGACGAATCTTGTGTCGCAGTGGTTTTACAAATATTCAGTCAATGGACACAAAGAACACTCAGACTCATTACAACAATTTGTGGATCATACAAATCGGACCCTATAAAAATCAAGCTCAGAATATGAGCACACTTTCATATTTCAGCCAATGTTTCTACAAGTAATCTACAATTAACAATAAGAACTAGTACGTGGTTTGTGAAAAATTTCGAAAACAGTAACAACTTCAATATCTGTTCGGAACGCAAAGGTGAACACAATAAGGCAGCAACGACCATTGGTCAGCGCCCGCATCATCTGCTGCGGTATTGAAAATGTAATAAAGCTGGCCAGTTGCACGTTCCATACTCGTAAATTCTGTTCCAGCTGCTTGCCTGATAGATTGTTTAGTTCCTCTTGTGGAAATTGTACCATCAGTGTTATTTTTCTATGGTGTGATTTACTGCGTGTATTTGCAAGGGTAACGTACTTCCCTACATTGTGTATCAATCGATTTTTAATCGCATGTGATAGAAGATGAACTAACAGATAATGTTTGAACTGAAAAATTGATTTCTTTGATTGCCGATAAAAAACGACACAATGTCATTCAGGCAGATATTATAGAGTACTGTGAATTGCAATTGGAGGCTGTAGAAATGACGCGATTGACTCCTAAGGTGTTGTGTAAATCAATGCTGATATACGTATGCATATGGCCTTATTAAAATTTTGGAGTTGCATTCATTTAGATCGCAAAAAACATTGGAATACCTATAAGCGAAGCTTTATATGTTATAACTTAGGTATATAAAGTCAAAGTCAAGTCAAAATCATTTATTCAACTAGGCCACAAAGTGACGCTTATGACCGTCAAAATTAAAGTTAATTACTTAATGATTATACATTTACATTTACTGCCACGTTCGCAATGCAATAGGTAGAACCACGAGAAAGAACGGGCAATAAAACTCATGACCACTCTTTCCGATCAATTATAATGGTTGTACATTTTATTTTTGTAAGGAGCTGGAACTGTTTCACACTGTAGACATCTACTAGTTAAATGTTTAGTAACTATTGATATCACAATCAAGCACTCAAGCAGTAAATGATGTTCATTTGGTAAGCCTCTCAAAGTTTACTGTTTTTGTTGAATTTACTTAACGGATTTTTTTTTATTAAAAGCATGTTAGAGTAAGTATTCGCTTACAAATGATTTATGATGTGATATATAATGGGAATTAGCATTTTCCAGCCTTGCGTCTTTTATAATTTTTCATACTTTACGGCATTGCTTGCGTGGTACTCACTGATATGTCAGTGAAACGTAGCATTATGGGTTCATCGAGACTTTAAGTTTAATGGTTTTTAACACACAATTGTACCGTTTCGCTGGAAAACTTTACGTACAGAATTTTATTTTTCGATCTTTTTCATGCATTATTTGAAAGTAATTTGTCTTCCTAATCGTTACGCAATTACGTTCATTTTATAGATTGACGTGGTATCTTAATCGAAAGCTAGAAAGCAATTGAGGCCTGTTCAAATATAATTTTCATGAACCACTATCGCTCCTCATAGTCTTTTCCGTTTCCCTTTAACGTAGATTAGAACAGAGGTTGGATCTCCGGTGTTTTTACTCACCGAACGACACATAGCTGTACGAAAACCGCTACTTTGTGTCAATCTTCTGCGAGAGCGAGGTGCTGGCACAGTGAGCCATGCATGCAGTATGGCGCTGACACTCAGTGTCTTGTTTGACAGACACTCGGATGAATCTCTTTGAATCTTCAGTTCACCATCCGTTTACCACAATTTTATAAATGCAAAAGAAACGCCGCAGCTTGCTCAATTTCCAATATTTCGTTAAGAAAATAATTTGATTTGCTATTTCATCTCATTCGAGGTCTATCAGATAATCATAAACAAGACGCTAAAATATCAAGTTGAGTGATATCGTAATCATCGTAATTGCGATATTTATTTTCGCAGTGTATTCAATCAACGTTTCAAGATATCTGGTAGTTGGTTTTCATACGCGTGATGGAATAAAAATAACGCTTACATGTCATTTGTTAAACTTGGGAAAACTAGTTGTTAATATTAATAGCTCACTGTAAAACCTTTTATGCGTGCGTTTAGCATATTATATTAAATATAATCATATTAATCTAATCTTTTCATTTATGTCGCACAGTTAAGACTTTGTTTAACTTAATAATGTATGTTCCAGCTGCAATATTTTACTCAATTACTAACCTTATCACTATAAAGTTAGTATGATTAATGCACCCATGTAATTACAGTTATGAAAATGCACCTAAATTCATAATGTCTAAGTGAAAAATAATAGAGCCAAATGCACTCTCGACTGTAAGGAACCCCATTGAAATATACACGCAACCTGCCAACTTGTCACTCCAACGGATTTTAAGCTTTGAAATAAAATGGTTTTCCTTTTTAAGAGGCTTCATAACGTATGTCCCTACGAAATGGCACTTAAAATAAGTAACGTTTAAAATGATTTTAAATTCGAACATTTAATGCGCTGTTAGAATGAGAATAAAAAAATATAATATTGCATTTACACACTATATTGAGCATGCTTCTGTTCAATCGTTGAAGTTTAATTTTAATTAACTTACTATACCTAACAATTTCGTAAATCCCATATTGTAAAGCAATGCCATGTAAAATGCTGAAATTACAAAAACTGTTAAAATATATTTCGTTAATTACACACATAAAATGATTATACAGACCTTATTAAATTAACGTATGCACTGTCTAGTTACCTTTATTTACATTCAACTCTTCCCGACATTTCGCTAGCTTATCGGTCGGTAGTCGTGATCATGAAGATATTGCAACTGGTGTTGTTCTGTGGAACATCGATTATGCGATTGGGTTTAATTAATTTTGTTTGAATGGAGAATGTATTAGCTGCTGTGTGCAGTACTTTTTGATATATTCTTTTACCTCTGTTTTATATCTTCACTGAATATTTTACTTATCTGTAGGTATATAATTATAAAATTATTGCGTTACTGACTGACTGACAGATAATGCATGGTAAAAAAACTATTGATTTGATTGAACTATTAAGAGAGGATATGCGGCGGATATATATAAAAACATAAAACTTTAGTCTTCAGTGAATCTAAACTCCACGTGAAAGTTACATAACGAAAAACACGAAATGTATAAGATAATAAAATGTCGCTCTTTGACGAAGCCTTTCATATAAAAATTCGTTTTAATCAAATGACTGGAGTAAACTAAGCAAAAGAAAGATAAAAATGTGACATCCTTCGTAACGAGAAAATTATATTAGCTGAAAATTAATTTAAATACAGTCCCACAGTTCCATCACATTTTTGATCAATGAATAAGATTTTCATGTAAAATAATATTAAGTAGATTTTTCGTTCAATAATTGAAACGTCACACAAAACTAATAAATTGCGATTTGAAATTGCCTTCATGTGGTTTTCGTTCTGTCCATACCTAATATCATACATTATTTTATTCACATAAAACATCACGCTTGCTAAATTCTTAGTAATGTAAAAAACAAAGAAAGTTAATATAAGTACCGAAAAAACTGTATACGGTAGCCACTCGTGAAATTATGGAGGTAGACGATCTAACATGCCAAGTACTTCAGGTTAGTTGCACAACTGGCGAAGTCTTCGTTTAGAGTATACTATACTTAGGAATATTATGAGTGTGAATTGTTTTCTTAGTCAAAATAGCTTTTATTGAGTCTATAAGTAATGTTTTTGGTCTCGATGTTTTGTTACTAGCTAGGTCATCTTGATGGTAAGTCCGATTTGTCACCGCGAAGCACTACACGTTTTGATACACACTAAGACCGGTTCTCTGTGTGACCGTAGTAGTCCTACCCTCAGTCAGAGAGTGCCGGAGGCTCCATCCCCTTTTCCTTCTCTCTCGTCCTTCTTATCCTCTTATACCTATTACCAAAAAGCTTGCAATGTACTTCTGCCCATATACACCCGTAATAACAGAGGGGTGTTGCAGGTGTCTATGGGGCGGCGGTAATGGCTTACCATCATGCGTACTCTTCGTCAGACGTGTACTAACCTCAAGCATAGCGATATTTCCTGTAAACAACATTTATAAATACAGTTATACTTTGCACCTGTTGTCTAATACATTATTCATATTTCAATAACTGCAAGTTATCGCCTAGCAATACAGGCAACTACTAATTTCCTTTAATATTTGATAGGCAGGAACTGTTGCTGCGGCAGTTTAGCATGCACCGTTAATATAATAATAATAATAATATTCTACCACATACACACATCACCATCTAGTCCCAAGCTAAGCAGAGCTTGTGTTATGGGTACTAGATAATGGATAAACATACATATTATATACTTTGATTTTGTAAATACATACATATTATACATAGAAACACCCATACCAAGACAAACATCCATGTTCATGCACAAAAATGTTTGACTTAAGCGGGAATCGAACCCGCGACCATCGGCGTAGCAGTCGCTTACACTCACGCAGCACCAACCGGTCGTCACACATATGCGAATGGATCTAACATATAATTATTTAATACGTATGCAAATCACTTCATTGCCAAACAATGTGTATAGAGCAAAGGGTGTACAGGTACTAACAGTGGTAATATAATAATAATGTTGGTTATAACGATTGGTGTAAATGCGAGTGTTTTTGCGGCTGCTGTTTTCTGGGGATGAATGTTTTGACTGTATACATATATTAAAATGAAGTCCGTCGGCTGCTTCTATTTGTCTCTATGAAAGTGATCATCTCAAAAATGAGCTAATGTATTTTTGTAAAGTTAGTAATATGTAGTGTGATTTTTGAGAAAGGTAGATGTATAATTTAATGAGGTGAAGTCCAGTTCTATAATAAATAAGCTAACATGATGTTTAAGTTATATTTCGGAACTTTTTAAGACATTGTTGTATTCGTCACACTAAGATAAATGACTAGGATAATAATCACAGTTTATTAATATAGATCTATTTCATATACCTATAGCTAAGCTTCTTAAAAATCTACATTGAGCAATAAGAATAAAAGCTAATCTGAATAAATAAATTCTGTAGATATTAAATCTTATTACGACATCCTCGTTGCCGACATGCTTGTTGTAAACAAATCAAATCTACATAGGTAGCTCATTATTCGCAGTAATGCCATAACAATGTTATACCGCTTGCCGTAAGTATATGACTGTGAGAAATTAAAGAACAAACTATGCATTTAAAGAAAATATATTATAATTATCTGTATTATAAGAGAGCTAAATTATGTTGGGTTTTTCGAATAACACGTTGTCACCAGCCACTGATTAAAATGTTCGGTAGGTGTACCATCTGTGTGTTAGATATAAATAATTGTTTTATTCACATTATAATCACAGTATAAAGACATACAGTAGTTTGACGCCTTTGATCTCGAAGAAAAAGCCGACACCGTCTAGACATCGGTAAGGCGGCTAGGGCTGCCACATGTAAACAATACCTACTTATTCAAACACCGTCTATTTATTATAGAATAATATTACAATTGCAACGCTACATGAATATTATACTGTAAATCATTCATTTATTATATTACAATAATTAACGATAAATAATTATTATAAAACGGTATGCATTTTTTCGTGCGGTGATAGCTTTGCATACAAAGTGTCAGTCAGCAACTAAGTATTTCATCCCGCAGGTATCGTGAGAGGCGGATAAGGATATGAAGCATTTTTCATTCAAATTCAAAATCATTTATTCATCTAGGCCACAAAGTGACGCTTATGAACGTCAAAATTCAAGTTAATTACTTAATGATTCTATATTTACATTTACTGCCACGTTCGCAATGCAATAGGTAAAACCACGAGAAAGAACGGGCAATAAAACTCATGGCCACTCTTTTCAAACAAATAATAATAGTTGTACATTTTATTTTTGTAAGGAGCTGCAACTGTTTCACATTGTAGACATCTACTAGTAAAAAAAATAGTAACTATTGATATCATAATCAAGCAGTAAATGATGTTAATATGGTAAGCCTCCCAAAGTAAATATGGTGAAACAGGAGCGTCCACTTACGTCATTTTTAGGGTTCCGTACCTAAAAGGTAAAAACGGAACCCTATTACTAAGCCTCCGCTGTCTGTCTGTCTGTCTGCCTGTCTGTCTGTCTGTCTGTCTGTCACCAGGCTGTATCTCATAAACCATGATAGCTAGAAAGCTGAAATTTTCACAAATTATGTATTTCGGTTGCCGCTATAACAATAAATACTAAAAATAAAAAAATGGAAATATTAAGGGGGGGTCCCATACAAAAAACGTGCTTTTTTTCGTATTTTTTGCTCAAAATTACTAACTGTAACAGATAGACGCTTAAAATTTTCACAGAATATGAAGTTGTATATTACTTTTCAAATTAAATAATTAAATTTTAAAAAAGTGAATAATAAAGGGGGGCTCCCATACAACAAACGTAATTTTTAAGCAATTTGTTATTCGATCTTAATAAACAGGTAGAAACTTATAAAGTATTTAAGTATACATACAACGAACGTGATTTTCTTTTCAAGATGATGGTACGGAATCCTTCGTGCGCGAGTCCGACTCGCACTTGCCCAATTTTTTAATGTAGGCAACTCGTGAACATGGTCATTAGGTCTTTATCGTACAAACCAAGTTGAAATAAAGCGATTGACATAGCGGTCGTTTAATGGATGGGTAACCATGGGATCAGCTTGCAGAGCCTATGTTTTCGATATGAAGTATTTTGCAGATTTATTTTCGTGCAAACTACGTTAAAGTAAAGCAATAGACATCACGGTCATTTTATGGATGGGTGACCGGGCTATGAGATTACGGAAAACATGTGTGGGGTTTATAAAAGGGGACCAAAAATATGTTTATTTTTGAGCTAGAACGCGCCGTTACCAAGATACATAATAATATTTGATAGGTACTTACCTAATACGAAGAAACTAGGTACTTATTGCATGAAATTAAAATCACACTTGAATCGAATATTTCCTTACAACGCATATTTTCTTACGACTGCCATGTTGTTTAGGTACAGTAATTATACTTTATTCTGTAATTTAGCCAAACACGAGATATTGTAAAATGTTAGTAGATTAGTAGGTATTTCAAGTGGTTATAGTTACATACATTTCAAAATAATATAAATAATTATAATTCATGAAATTTTATTTTTTGGTGTAAGTAAATTAATGAAATCGCAGATTTTATAAATCCTTATTTATTTAAATCTTTAAGCAGCATAAAGAATTGCAATGTCTCACAGCACAAGACCTATGCACCATCTAAATTAATATTCATAATCAAATAAGTAAGTAACGAACAAAAAACAAGCACGTGCCAGCCCCCAAAAGAATGTACCTAGTTAGGAACTAAGACGACATACGTAAGTAGGTACCGCTCTTCCCGCGTCTCACCTCTTGCCCCCCGCACGATTGACCCGTCTAGACGCGTTCGTCGAACGACTGTATGGATTATTTGACTGTGTTATAATTATGTGCTTGAATGTACATCGCGTGCGATTCTCCCTCTCGTGTAACATAGCGTTTACTTTCCGCGATACAAACAAAATATTGTAAAACGCAATAATTTGCATTACACTTGCCCAACCAAGGAAGGGAGGTACGGGTCTCGTCATTAATAATAGAGTAAAGTTAGGGTGTTCCTGCCCTTACATGGCCGGGGTTAACAACGCTGGTTAAACACTATAGAGGTAGTCTAGATTCATTTTCTGCTACAATGACTAATGCATATTTACGTAAACTGTTTACATTACCGGGAAAAGAGGTTTTCATATAAAATGCTAAGCTTAAGACAATTCATGCTAGTTAACGAAATAATGATTTTATTTTAAGGTTTAAATACTTTTCTGGGAAATATGAAATATGAAATTGTTTTTGAAGTGAAACTTCTTTTATCTCGGCTGAGTAATTTGCCGTGTTGAGGAATGCGAGCAAAGCGTCACGAAAAAGTATGAATAAAATTTTAAAATAAAGATTTGTAAATTAATGTTATATTAATTTTAAAACATACTGTCAGTACCTACTGCGTTGAAGTGTACTTATTGCTCTTTGTAACAAATACTTATTTTCGGACCTTGACATAGCTGACTACTAAAATATATCTCATAATTGTCTATGTCTTACTGTAAATTACTTTCATTAGACTTGATATTCTTATCACTTACTAGCTGAGCTCACGGTATACGCGCTTCATTTTAGACTATTGCTCCGCACCCCTCGCTAATAGTGTGATGTTATATATAACATCACACTATTAGCGAGGCTATAGCCTTCCTCGATAAATGGGCTATTCAACACAACAATATTTATTTAAATCGGATCAGTAGTTCCTGAGATACATTTTAAACTTCATATTTTACATACACAGTCATAAAGCCGAAGTTAAAGATCATCGTACAACAATATTTGAAGGTGTCGTTTTCGTTAGGGGCTTATCGTTGGACCATTATAAGACTTCCCATGGGGGTTGAGAGGGGTCAAAAGGGTAATAGATGGAGGTAAAGCAGTAATGGTAATAGCGATCTACCTAGGTAGTGAAGGGTTGCAATTTTGTATGAAATTTGACTATTCTGACTATAATTGTTTAGTCGTAATAAATGTCTGCTTATTAGCGTAATGGGTAATAACTATTTGGAAAAAGTCGGTAGACAAATTAATCACTTTACTTGCTAGTATGAAACGAGAAAATTTGTGGGGATGGTAAGATGAATGTTTCTCTTTCATGCAAAAACTATTGAACTGCTTTTGATGTTTTTTTTACGTTCTATAATAAGCTATAATTATTATAGCTTGATCTTCGCTTGCGGTACCAACTACCCGCGTGGTTGCTGGTTATCGCGGTAAAAAGTAGCATATAAGGCAACATAGGCAGTGATATACACTGCCTATGTTGCCCTATGTAGCCTATGACATTCAAAAGCTTCCTAACTATCTCTCAATCCCTTCTAACAATTGGGTCTTATATATTCATTTATACAATAACCCCGTCTTGCGGCGGCGGCTTTAAAAGAGCACCACACGCCATAATTATGCTTACAAAATCAGTATTTACTTCGCTGGTTTGTCAGGTAGGAGGAAAATAAATTATACGCTAGTATCATACTACCTAATACCTTGTGAATAAATTAGAGCGTGTGGGAAGTCGGGGAAAAGCTCATGAAATCTTCAAAGACTTTCTGTGTGATCTTACGCAGCGAGTAAAGATTCGTGAGCACATCAGTTTTGAAAATAGAGTTGACTACGGAGTTCCACAGGGAAGTGTCCTCGCCTCCAGTCTCTTCCTGATCTACATTAATGACCTGTGTCAGCAGATTCTTGTTAACGGTAGAATATTCACATTTGCAGATGACATAACTCTTGTATTTCATGGAGGGACTTGGGACGAGGCGAAATCCTTCGCTGAGTCGGGACTTCGTAAAATCAACGAGTGGTTAAAAATGAATCTACTGACTCTCAATGTCACAAAGACCACTTACATAAACTTCACCTTTGCCAAAGTAAAGTCACCGGACTTGAACATTAAGGTTCATTCCTGCAAAACTCATCACCTAAATAATCCCTGCTCCTATCTCTCTATTCACAGATCAGCTACAGTTAAAAATCTGGGCGTTATTTTGGACGAAAAATTCAGCTGGTATGATCACATTGACCTTATCACATGTCGCACGAGAAAACTGATGTGGGCCTTCGAAAATCTAAGGCATTTAGGTGATTATAATCTCCTTAGAATGGTATACTATGCACTGGCACAATCAGTGATGGGCTATTCTATAAGAGCCTGGGGAGGAGCATGCAAAACCTACATGATACGTCTTGAGAGAGCTCAGCGATCACTGCTCAAAGTTATGACCTTTAAACCATTCCGTTTTCCTACTATAGAACTATACCAAAACTGTCAAGTCCTAACAGTAAGGCAGCTGTACCTTCTCCACCTCCTACTAAAACAACATCTTATCACGCCTTTTGACAAATACGCCGCTTTAAGATGTACAGTGCACAATGTCTGTACAACAGTCAAATGTACCACTGCATCCACACGACGACAACACATATTCCTCAGCTCATATATGTACAATAAAATAAACAGAAAACTAAGCATCAACCCTCTGACATATAAAGAAATGACGCGTAAAACTAAAGAATGGTTACAAGGGTTAGATTATACGCAAACAGAAATATTACTCCTAGGATAGGTTCCATTTTATACAGTCCACGCAGGCACTCAAACATCAACATGCATATAAACACACGCACGCCCACACACTCCCATACACACAAACAGACGTACTTACACATATAAACATACACATACGCAAACACGACCTATGTATATTCAGATGCTTCTTAACCTTCACAAAAATAAATTCTCGAATCATTTATGGCTGCAATATAAAGCTCCATAATACCAATTCCGGGTACCTACACCAAGTAACTTCAAGCTCAGATATATTACTTAAAACATCCATTCGTTCCCGAAAAGTTGGCTCTAATATCATTCGGACGAGAAATTCGTATTAAGCCTAAGAAAGAATTAGTGATTGTGGGTAATAATTCATTTCAAGCTTGTTGTCAGGCGGCCAGTGGTCGCGATCCGTGAAATTGGACGGACATTATTTTTAAAATATGCCAGCTATCAACGCTCGTGTTTCGGCCCTTAATAATGTTATGCAGCTTTTGTTCAGGCCTAGTTATGGTCACTTTTTTTGGTTGTAAATGAGGTGCAGATTTTTGTTCGCGTAGATAACGAGTTCCTATACACAAAGAGTGGATTAATGAAAAAGATTTTTCATATTTATTTTTGTTTAAAATTGACTAAAGCTACCAGCATACAACATACAGCAACTGTTTATTAAAACTGCTTTTTAAAATAATGTTTATCACTCTGTCTGTACAAATTGAATCACTTAGAGGAGACGCTTGATTTTCTGCATTTACCTTTGATATTCTCCGATGAAGAATATCTTATTCATTATGATAATATTTCATTAGCTTTAGAGCAGTATATTTTGTTACAAGGTTTTATATTTCTTTATGTTTCGCGTATTTTATACTGTCTTATTACAATCAAACCTTTTTACAACAGCGCAAACAAACCAAAAATCAGCAATAGTAGAACAATTTCAGAATTGAATTGCATCAATATTATTATTTATACGCGGAGACGAAAAAGTAAATAGGCAGCATTACATAGACGGACCTAAACCCTTTTGTAAGCGGATTATTTCAGCCTAAACAACTGACAACATTAATCTGGAAAGCATTACTGTTGACACGTAAAACGCATTAAACAGTCATCAAAAGCTTTCAAAAATAAAATAGTAACCAGCAAACTGTTTGTATGCCAATGTGGAATAGATTGGAGCCAAAATAAAATAGACACTGACATTTGTATGAAAATCTAGATGTATGAATACGATTCATATGTAATAAAGTTCTGTATCTAAATGTTTCGATAACATAATACGACTCATAGATTGGGTACAACATGCCATATGAATAACGAATATACAACTTTCTTAATTAAGTATGTCATACATATGTACATGTGTTCTAATAAACATACAGATTCTGAATACTTGTATTTTAGTGACTTCGATTCAGTAATAAACATACAGATTCTGAATACTTGTATTTTAGTGACTTCAATTCAGTAAAAAACTGGTATCTTATCCTCAAACTTCGCATTTCAAATTTTATTATACTTTAGCATAATATTCATTGGCAGCGGGGTCGCAGCAGTTTAGTGGGTAGGCCCAAAACACGATTGTGGAGAAAAGCCCCACACAGCCTCTCAGCCTGCTCCAAGAGGCGGATGAAGAGTCCGTAATTCGGGTCTCCACCGGGAGACAAAAAAGGAACTTAATCATTACAATCAATAAATCAATCACATCATATTTTATCTATTTACGGCAAACTGCTCAGTCCAATATTATACCAATACTGTCACTATGGCATGCCTAAAAAGTACATAAATTTAAAAACTATCTCTCCTAGTTTTACTTATTCCATTACCCTATAACTATATACCCCATAATAACCTCAATAACAAGCTTCCCTTACTAGTGATTGTAACTTTATTTCTTTTGTTCAACCTTAACCAGAGGTTATGTACCGAATTTTAGGTATATGTACGTGTGTTATCTCCGTTGCTTCTGCATGCTGATTTCTGCCAACCTTTTTTTCTTTTGATGTGAATGTGTAGGCAGTATCAAACTCTAGCTCTTTTGTTAGAATTTCATACTTACCGAATGCCTCAAATATGGCCAAACGATTCTTATGCCGAGACAATAATCAGTACTGAGAGATTTACGTGCTCTACGAAGAAAGACAGCGCCGTGATGTTATCACTACAACAAGCGGGCACTAATCCAAAGGGTGACCTTTGTGAGCGTTACTTCTCTTTTTCGATGATCACGAACGGCAGGCTAAGCTAGCCACATTACATTTTATTTCAGTATTATTCCTCGCTAATTGTATTAACCAAATGTTCGATACAAGTCAAAATCACGCACGTCAAACTCTGTAATAGTCCAGTCAATTTTTCCATTACCAAAAGCAAATAATATATTAACCATATCTATCAAATGCTATTTTTCCATTTACCAACAAATTTATATCGTGTAACTAAGCCCGAAAATTTTGATCAAGTTGAAGTAGCAGACGGACCATTTTTTAATAAATACACTTGAAAGACCGGATTCTGCCATTTTACCTTTTAGTTTACAATAATTTAGTTTTAGGTATAATTTGCTTAAGTCGATTATCAAATGGATCCTTATTTTAATATAGAGAAGTGCCAGCAGTCGACTATTATGAAATGAGGGTTGGATGGAAGAACCTTTTATTTTACGAACTCTGCTCACTGTCTATTTGGCCAGGCATAATTTTGTTACCTTCTGATCACTTCGTAGAAATAATGCTTTTGCTACATTTATTTTATGAAATGCTTTTTGGAATTATAAAAGATAATTTTGAACGATTTACCTTGTTGTTTCGCCTATTGCGAATCTATGTATATTGACCGGGTTCCAATGATTTTAACTTAAATTTATATTATATTAAGCTACCTTTCAAAGTTTTGTCGAATAACCAAGCGAAAAGAAATATAGGTAATGAAACTTCCTCCAAATCCAATTTAGTTATACAAGAATATTCGATTTGGGGGAGACCTATGTCCCGTAGTGGACGTCTTTCGGCTGATATGATGATGATGATGGTGAATCGATTTGCACGAACCCTGTTTTAGGTTTTATTTTTAATTTAAACCATCCTACCCAATTTGTTTGTCAAAAATAGTGATAAGAATAAAAAAAAACTGTTCGGGTTATGGTATTATGTAAAGAACTACAAGCAGGTTACGTTACCTTTAAATACATATAAATTGTTTTTGTTACTATAATCATTTCATAGAAAGCCTTAACATACATAACGGCCGTTAATCAGTTATGTAGGTATACCTAATTGATGACGAAATTTTTCGAAAATATCTAAGCTAAGCTATTGAATAATTATTATTATCTAGAATATATACGTGTCCCCTTTTTATTTAAAAATATGTTATGTTTTATTAATCAAAAAGTTGAACGTAAGTATATAACTTTATTTCTGAAAGAAAATATGCAACCTTTTAAAGGCCAATTCACACATATCAGTGAAGTCACAGTTCCGTCACAGTACCGGCACCGTGATAATTATTCTTTCATACATTTTCTATGAACATATCCACACCTGTCAGTGTCAGTGACGACACAGTACTCTCAGTACCCTCATAGAAAATGTATGAAAGAATAATTATCACGGTGCCGGTACTGTGACGGAACTGGGACTTCACTGATATGTGTGAATCGGCCTTAAATCGTTCCGAAATCATTATTCATTGACTGTATCTGCTAATTCAACTTCTCTTAGTCTAAACAAGCCTTATCTTTGCCATTCACTCACACACTGTCAAAATATTGTTGTACATATTTTACCTAAATTAAAAGACAGAATACCCTGATTTGGTTTATACAATTTTATTATAAGTAGGCAATTAAAACGTGAAATGAACGTGTGTTTTTTGTGCGTCCCTTAATCAAATAAAACGACAAAATTTATCTGAGCGATACTCCGCAACGGTCCGCACCGCACCATATCGCACCGCTCCGCGATCTCGTGTCCGGTCTCAGCCAATTTCATACAATAACACGTCACTGTCGTATTTGTGTTACGATAATGTAAACCTACTAACATGTTTTGTTTGCTCCCGTTATTAATTCATGGTATTCATAGAAAGGATATTCGAAGCATACCCAACGATTTTGATTGGATTTTACTAAAGGCACATTTTTATAGCTCCCCGTACATACAAGTCTGATTCAATAACCGTTCAGAAATTCCTTTGATTATATTTCACGAACGAAATATTATTTCTGTACCCTTTGAATAGAGATTTAATTTTCTCGGAGGCAGAAAAAGTTATCTGGATTCCGAGGAGAATAATATCCACGTGAGATATAACGTCGATGACTTTATTTTACAAAACGAATTTCTTTTCTTTTATATAAGAAAAAGCGGATAAGTCATTAAAAGTGTCGACGAAGCGTAAGAAAAGTGAGCCGAGCAAAAGTGGTCGAATCCAACCGAAGCGGCTTCTTATCGAGAACTTGAAACTGGTTCCTATCCAACGAACGCTTATTAAACTTTTCTTTACTTTAACGAGTCGAACGTCAAATTTCTAGAATAGTTACTTCCTGACTTCACGTCTTGCTGATTTTATACCTTTTACTATTTTTATTGAAGTTCATATTTCTTTAGTTAATTGAATGTAATTTAGCATATTTTCTCATAAAGTGAACTCATTTGAAAGATACCTACAATCTTCTCTGGTGCAAAAACCATGCTTTTAGCAAAATAACCTATAAATGAGTAACATTCAGTCTGTAAATAAATATAGGCACACACTTAATTTGACCCCTCTACACGCCCTTGATCGAAGACCTTCATAAAGTATTTCTCCGATAAAATACTTTATCCCACATAAAACGAAGAAGCCGTTAACCCAGCATTGACGGTCGTCAAAATTACTTGTCTTCATAATAACAACGTAAACCTGACCTGTCCTATGTAGGTCAGGATCCTTGTTTTATTTTTCAATAAACAGGTTGGGCTTAAAGTATCTTATCCAGTAGATAAAATCAGATTGGTCCCGTTTTTGTTCGGGTAGAGCATGTAATGAGTCGTCTCGGTGCTTCGATTGACCGCCCCTCCACCTTACCAAGCAATTTACTGCGCCGTTATACTATTTTAAGCCGGCATCAGACTTTTTAAAGAAAGCTGTTACACGACCTGTATAAAGAATGGGATGCTTAAAATGATAGCGCTGTATTTTGAGATGAGCTTAGATGTGATCTTTTAAAGCTTGTGAATGCCGTGATGCGCTGTTTTATTTGGTGACAGTATATTATTTTTCTTAAAGTTTTTCCATATTATCTCTTAAATTGTTTTAAAGATAGAGCAGGTAGATATCTATAGGTGTTTTCGATTGATGATTTACAATCTCACTATTAAGTCAGAATTTTGCGATTATCTGAAAGTAACAATCTAGTATCTCCAGTGCTGCCTCATTATAATAGTTGAGAATATCTTGTTTCACAAAACCAACCCGTGCATACAAAAATACACGTATACGTTCTTGTGCATACAAAAATACACGTACAATAGAATATATTCTTCACAGTAGCGGCTTGAGTTAACATGTAAAATAATACAAGTTCTGTATAAGAAAACAATGCATCAACTGCACCGGTAAAGTGCACACGTGACTCACGTTTGAATTAAACTTATGCCAGTGTTCATTGTACCTGACTTCGGAGAAACCGAGATAAGATTTTTAAACTTATTTTAAATTGACTTTCGGGATATTAAAAAATAGTGGTGTATACCACGTACCTCTGTTTAAAGTAACCGATATTTCGGCACTGTTGCAAGCGAACAGTGCCGAAATAGGCCTGCTTAGAAAAACTATTAGATCAGACTGCGGACAGATAGATGGACACGACAAAATAATAACGATTGTTTTTACTAAGGAACTTCAAAACCATAATATACTAAAGTTACACTAAACCAGACACATATACATACATGTTGTCATTACTACTAATTAGATCCAATCTATGCAGACATTATTAATTGTTCTAATAAATTCAAGTTGATAATTAATTAAATTAATAATTGATAGCTGGTTGAATAGTTACGCCATGTTAGTAAAGAGGCTGCATTATAGCCTGAAGTTGGATTATACATGTTGGATGATATTTTGTGCCGCGGGGGACGTCATTTTCATCATATTAGTTTTGTACCCCGCGACACAAAATCATAGACAATTATAGGATCGGCGCAGGCCTTATTTACTTAGGTCATGGATTATAACTACTTGTTTGACGTGACAAGACGTGACACTATGGAAGTGATTTGGTATGATTTCGTTTATATACTTCCTTTTCTAGCTTTTTCTGGGAAACTTGGCGCGCTAAATAAGTTAATAATGAAAATATTAAACGACCAACTACAAAAAGATACAACATAAATACTTGCATCCCCATCATATCTCAGCCGAAAGGGACTGTCAGACTCTAACTGACTAAAAACCAAACCGTGAGGCCAAACGTGCTCTCAACGAGACCAGCTCCAAGAACGAGAAGAAGAAGAACGAGCGCCGCCTCGCGTTAGGGTAGGTGCCGTCTACGTCAGGTTCCGGGATCCCTCAAGTAAGTTTGTCGACCATCCTCCGGACGACAACTCCACACGAGTCAAGCAGGACTCAAACACCAAGCCAGGGTGCGACGCAGAACCCGGCCCGTCAGAGCCGGCCGCGTCTGGCTCGGGGGCTGGCCCGTCAGCCGAGGGTAACTCGGAAGATGAGAGCCTGCTCCTGAGCCCGGTGCGGCGGGATGACGGGGTGGAGGCTGACGACATCCTGGCCGGCCTAACGCAGCTGACCGTCGGGGAGGTGGAGACATCATCCAAAGATGAACCCTCTGCCTAGTGATGTCAGCTGCCTTCAAATCAACCTCCATTACAGCCAAACGGCCACTGCGCAACTGCGCAAATGGATGGAGGTCCAACAATCAGCCATCGTGCTCATCCAGGAACCTTGGATAAGGGGTGGCCTCATCAGAGGCCTCTCCAGCCTGGGAGGTAAGATTTATTCTTCAACTGACCACACACATCCAAGAACCTGCATACTAACAACTAAAAACATCAGAGCCCAAGGTTTAACGAGGTTATGTTCCAGAGACGTCACAGCGATACAAACACAGCAGCCAAGGAGTATAGCGGTTGTTTTTGCATCGGTCTACATGCCCGATGCCGAAGACCCGCCTCCGTTTGACCTCACGCGTCTGGTTAACCAGTGCGAGAGAACCAAAACGGAGGTCGTAATAGGACTCCAATGCCCACCACCAAATGTGGGGCATGAACTGCAATAACAACAGAGGTAAATCACTGGTTGAATACCTATTCACCACTAATCTTACCCTATTAAACACAGGTACAGAGCCCACCTTCGTCACAAGACATAGTCAGACAATTATCGACTTAACTCTCGCAACAGAAGTAGCGGCTGAACGCATCAAGGGATGGCACGTCTCGAAAGAGGCATCGTGCTCAGACCACAGATGGATCAGCTTCTCTATGGAAGTCGTTATACAACCCACACAGCCCCGCAGGAAACCACACAACACTGACAAATCAAAGCACGTCAAGTTACTTAAGGATAAACTCACCCTTATTGCTACGCCGACGGTACTGGGTGACACTGAACAGATCGACGAGCAGGTATATACACTGACACAGTCGACGAGCCAGCTACCACGCAGCTTGCCCGGAAACCATCTGGCCTTAAACCCTGGGTAAACAACCCTGGTGGGGCGCTGAGCTTGAACGCAAGCGCAAGAAGGTAAGAAGGGCTCTAAACAGGGCAATGAACACAAGCGCGGACGTAGATTGGGACGCTTATAAAGCGGCCAAATCAAGCTACAAGAAATGCCTCAGATTCAGATGCACCATGGGATGGAGGAAATTCTGTGGGAGCATTGAATCTTGCCAACAAGCAAACCGGGTAAGGAAACTACTGGCTCAGCAACCGATGGTTGCACCAGGTACTCTCCGTAAACCGGATAACACATACACCACATCGGAGGAGGAGACAAGACGCGTCCTACTCGAAACACACTTCCCAGGCTGCGTCCTCACCCCGGTAATAACGTGGCACGATACACCAACAGTGGCGACCGAACACGAGTGGAGACACGCAAACACCGTGGTCACAGAAGAAAAACTCCGATGGGCCATCGATAGCTTCCATCCCTTCAAAGCAGCCGGACTGGACGGCATCTTTCCAGGGTTATTACAATGGGGGGGTGAACCTGTCCGCAAAATACTTCTGGCAGTCATGAGGGCTAGCCTGACCCTTAGATATGTACCGAAGAATTGGAGGGCAGTCAAACTAATTTTCATACCAAAACCAGGCAAAACAGACTACACCAATGCAAAGTCCTTCAGACCAATAAGCCTGACCTCCTTCATGCTTAAAGGCTTGGAAAGGCTATGCGAGAGGGAATTAAGAAGTGGGGCACTTAAACACCTACCCCTACATGCCAATCAGCATGCATACAGCTCAGGGAAATCGACGGAACCGGCCTTACATCAGGTCGTGAACCAGATAGAAGTTGCTATACAACAAAAAAGCATCTGTCTGGTGTCACCTTCATTGACATAGAAGGAGCCTTTGACAAGACAAACTTCAGCCATAAGCAGCCCTAGCTAGACATGGTGTGGATCAGATGCTCATACAGTGGATCCAAAACATGCTCAGCAAAAGGGTAGTGCGCCTGCACGGCGACAGCCTTGATACAGCCCAGACAGCCTTGATAACTAAAGGTTGCCCGCAGGGCGGTGTTCTCTCCCCGCTATTGTGGAACTTAGTCATCAATGAACTCATAGACAAACTCAACGCGAGATATTTTTACACAATAGGATATGCAGATGATCTGACCATTCTCACCTCAGGTAAGAGTACAGTGTACGACCTTACTCAACAGGCTCTACGCATAGTGGAGTGGTGGTGTAATGAGTACGAAACCGAACTAGTTATGTTCACACACAAACGCGCGCTGGGTACTTACCGACTGCCCAGGCTATTTTATTTATTTATTTATACAGTTTTATCTTACAAGCTAACAGATGTAAAATCCAAAACGCTTACAAGACTAGTTTTGTAACATTTTAGATACTAAGTTACTCATGCTCATCGATATACATACAATATTTTTATAAGATAATTGTCCAGGTCTGTAAATAATAATGTACAATAAATAACAATGATAAATTATTAATATGTAGAAGAAAATGTCAGTTATTATCAATTTAAAATTTAAAAAAAGAAGTAATAATTATAATATGTCAGTTTAAAAGTATTGAATATGAATACAATATTTTTTATAAGATAATTATGTCCAAGTCAGTAAATAATAATGTACATTATATTACAATGATAAATTATTAATTTTTAGAATAAAATGTCAGTTGATATCAATTTAAAATATTTATAAAAGAAGTAATGATAATAATATGTCAGTTTAAAAGTATTGAATATGAATAATTATTTTGATTTATTATTGTGTCTTAAGCCTATTGTATGTCATTTAAAATTATACAAAATTTATTAATTAGTTGTGCTAATCCATCGGGAAATAAGTCTAGTTCGTGGTGCTGAGCAAGTATGTCCCCGATAGTGCGGAGTGCGCGGTTGGTGGGCGCGTGTCGGCCGCGCTCGGTGCGCGCGGCGGGCCGCTCCAGCAGCCGTGGGCGTCGGCGCGGCGCGACTTGACCCGCTGAATCCATTGATATGTTCCCGGGGACCAAAATACCCACTTGCGACAGTATTTGGGGACTATCAATTCTATTACGAATTATCAACAAATATTGCGTGACTTGAGACATAGCCCTCCTAAATCTCAATGTTTCCATGTCCACCATACCTGAGACGAATAAAGAAGGGTATAGGTAGGGATAGTATCCGTACTGTTTCTTATATATCCATCGAGCAAATTTACGTTGGATTTTCTCGATCATAAGAGCATATTTTTCCTCATAAGGATTCCAAATAGTATCACCATACTCGAGTTTACTGCGCACATAAGCAATATACAATAGTTTTGCAACCCCTATATTATCGAACTGTGACGCAGTCCTCATGACAAACCCTAACGTTTATTGTGCTGTTTTGCAAATTTTGGTAGTGTGCGTGTGGAAGTCTAATTTGCGATCCAATACTAATCCTAAGTCCCTAATCTTATTAACTCTATCAAAAGGAGCGTTCGTCAACTTATAATTAATTATCATGGGCTGTGATTTCCGTGAAAACGTTATTATTTTACATTTGAGATTATTGAATGGGAGATGGTTGTCTCGACTCCAAGTGGACACCGCATCAATATGTCTCTGTAATGCCACCGAGTCAGCCTCTGTTTCGACACCCAGACTTAGTTTTAGATCGTCTGCATATAGGAGACACTCAGAGGTCAAAACAACTTCCGGTAAATCATTAATAAATATAATGAATAACAGAGGTCCCAACGTACTACCCTGACTCACTCCTGACCTTCTAAAGTAATCTCTAGAATCGTATCCACTAAGCCGTACATATTGACGACGATTATTTAGGTAGCAGGAAAAAAACTTGAGGAGCTTTGGTGCGAATCCACTAATCGCCAATTTCTCTAGCAGTATATCATTATCCACCAAATCGAAGGCCTTTTTGAAGTCGAAGTAGGCCGCATCGACCTGCTTACGCCTATCCATCTGTGAGCAGACATAGTCTACATGCGCGACCAAGTTGGTGGTGGTGGAGCGAGCGCTGCGAAACCCATGCTGACTATTATGTAGTTGGTGACCGATTTGGCTATTAATACGATCACTTAGAATTGCCTCAAAAATCTTAGCAAAGACTGATAGGACGTTAATAGGTCTAAAAGAAGAAACGTTCGTGTCTCTCTCTCCTTTAGGAACGGGAGTGACCCTGGATAACTTCCAGCATTCAGGATATCTTGATTGAGTTAGTGACAGATGGTAAAGGTACAGTAGAGGCCCCCCAAGAACTGATATGCAGTCCTTAGCTAGAAATACAGGAATGCCATCAGGTCCACCAGATGATCGCGGCTTGAGTCGCCGCACTGCCTTTCTCAAATCGATCTCATCAACTGCTTCTATCGAAACGAAGGTTGCATCTCGATAATTATGTGCAGCTATAGCAGCCAAATCCGGGTTCAACGTAGGTTTATCTGCATGAAATATGGAGGCAAAATATGTGGCAAAAGCGTCAGCGGCTGCTTGATCCTTCACTTCAGTCTTTTCATACATATATGTATGTATCTAAATACCTTCTATCTTTTTCTTCTCTTTCACATACTTCCAAAATTGCACTGGATCATCAATTATATTTTTTTAAGTTCTGTCATATATCTGCGATATTCATAACCAATCAACTTTTTCACTCTGTCCCTATAATATACAAACATTGCTTTATTGATTTCTTTACCCTCTTTTTAAATCTCTTATGATGGTAGTGCTTATTTTGTATATTTTTTATTATTTCTACGGTGTACCATTTCGGATATACATATCGCGGAATATACGTCATTTGTTTTTTAGGGGGTACAAACAGGATTATAGATTAAGAATATATTAGGAATATAGATTATAGATTTTCTTACCACGTTCAATCTCGTCTTCGATTTCGGTGGTAGCAGGTGGCACTTTGCTGAAAATAGTGAGGAAAAATTTAATTTGCAGTATGAAGGCGTGTCACCTGTGCCTGTGTCTTCCTGTGCAGCGCTTGATGTACTGCGGGATGATGAGGCGACTTTGCTTAATAGTGATCAGCGTCAAGTATTGGCTCACCTTCTCGTCGAACATGAGGACATCTTTCAGCCAGGGGGAGACCCGACTCCTTTCGCCGAGCATATTATTGACACCGGCGACCACCCTCCGATCGCCGTTCCGCCCTATAGGTTGACGCCTGCTAAGAAAGAAGTTATGCGTGCAGAGTTGGACAAGATGTTGATGGACGGGATTGTTGAGGAGTGCGAGTCCGCATGGGGCTCTCCTGCGCTTCTTGTTCCAAAGGCAAATGGTAAAGTACGCTTTTGTGTTGACTATAGAAAGCTTAACGCGGTAACGAAGACCGATGTCTATCCGATGCCTTTGATAGACGAGCAAGTTCAGTCAAATAAAAAGAATTGTTTTATGAGTACACTTGATATGCACAGCGGGTTCTGGCATGTGAAACTACGTAAACAGGATAAGGATAAGACAGCTTTCCTTACGCCCTTTGGTTCGTTTCGCTTCAATTGTATGCCGTTTGGCCTCAAAAACGCGCCGTCTACCTTTCAACGCCTTATTGATAGACTCCGTTCAGGCGCGTCTCTTAAGGATGTAACGTTGCTAGCGTATCAAGACGATTTATTAGTTCTATCTGAGGGTAGCTTCGAAAAGCATATCTCAGATCTGCGTGCTGTTTTCGCTAGGTTGCGTTTATTTAAACTGCGTGCGAATAGGGACAAGTGTGTTTTTGCACGTAATAAGGTAAAGTACCTAGGGCACGTGATCACACAAGCCGGTGTGTCGCCGGATGAAGACAAAGTGCGTGCAGTGTTAAATATGAGTCCGCCATCATCGCTTCGTCATTTAAGAACATTTTTACAGACGTGTTCGTGGTTTAAAAAAATTATTCCCAGTTTTTCTGCTGTCGCTGAGCCGTTAACACGCTTGCTGAAAAAGAATCAGCCATGGTCTTGGGGTCCAGGCCAGGATCGTGCCTTCGAGGAGCTTAAGGTTCGCCTTTCCTCGGCACCGATTCTTACTCAACCTGACTATAGCAAACCATTTGTGTTAAGGACGGATGCTAGCAGTTATGCATTAGGTGCTGTATTATTGCAGGGCGAAGGTAAAGATGAGCGCCCAATTGAATACGCTAGCCGTCAGCTCGTTCCAGCTGAACGGAATTACAGCACAACAGAGCGGGAGGCTCTCGCTGTCGTATGGGCTGTCGAACATTTTAGGGGTTATATCGAAGGCCATGAGGTGATCGTAGGTCACTACCTACGATCACCACTGGTCACTACCATCAGCCATTGAAGTGGCTCCTTACCCTTAAATCGCCGTCAGGAAGGCTCGTTCGATGGGCTCTTAAACTGCAATTCTTCAATATTCAGTTTCAGTATACGCCTGGCAAGGCGAATGTCATTGCTGATACACTCAGTCGACCAAACTGTAAGGAAGAAGATAAGGATCAGTGTTGAGTGTGCTCCGTCGTCGTCGACTTACCTGCTCGTAGTCCAAACGATCTCCGACGTGCGCAGCTCGATGACGTGGAACTAAAGAAGATCGTTAGTGACCTAGAGGATACGTTCAATCCTGAGTCCATTAATGCTAAACGTTGGTCCGAAAGAGGTTATTTTTTGCAGCAAGGCGTTTTGTTTAGGTATAATCCAGACATAGATAGTGAAGAGCCGCAACTGGTGGTGCCGGTTTCTCTACGGTCTGAGATTTTAAAGGAATGTCATGACTCCGATATAGCTGGTCATCACGGAGTTGATCGAACGTACAGTAAGGTTGCACAAGGGTTTTACTTCCCAGGTATGCGCAGGGTTATTGTCGACTACGTCAAAAGCTGCGCCACCTGTCAGCGTTGTAAAGCTTCAAACCAAAAGCCGTCTGGTCTCCTTCAGACCCCTGTCCTTAACCAAAGAGGAGAAGCGTTGGCAATTGACCTGTTTGGTCCGCTTCCTCAAGGACAGAGTGGGGAAAAGTGGATATTTTTAGTGAAAGATATGGCAACTCGTTGGGTAGAACTTTACGCATTGAAAGAGGCAACTTCGAAAGTATGTGCTCGTACGTTGGTCGAAGACTATTTCATGCGTTATGGATTTCCTAGACGTATTGTGTCGGACAATGGTCCTCAGTTTGTTTCTGCTGTAATGCAACAATGCATGTTTGTTTTAGGTGTTGGTCAAGAGTTATTACCATTATACCATCCCTCAGCTAATCCAGCAGAGCGTAAGAATAGGGACTTAAAATTTCAATTGTCTCGTCTGGTTGATACAGACCATTCGTCGTGGCCGCAGCACCTACCTGCAATAAGGTTCGCTATGAATTCGGCGGTTTGTCAGACCACAGGGGTCACGCCAGCATACCTTATGTTTGCCAGGGAGCTCCGCTCACCACTGGACGTTCAAAACGACATTAGGTCGGTTCTCAACAAAGACAATTTTGTTCCCCAAATAACGCCCTATTTGAAAAAGTTTGTCAATTCTCTTATTTCCGTTAGGGAAAGAGTCGAAGTACAACGGGATCAGCGAAAGGAGTTTGCTGATAAGACCAAAAGACTTGCCGAAGTCTTCGAGGTGGAAGATCAGGTACTTTTAAAGTCTCATGTTCTGAGCAGTGCATCTAAGAACATATCAGCCAAGTTTATTCCCAAACGAGACGGTCCTTATGTGATCGCGAAGAGAGTTAGTCCAACTGCTTATCTCATCGCCAATTTAGATTCGCCTGACAATGTTTTAGGTAAGTTTCATGTGTCCGAGCTTACTCGTTTTTATTGCCGGGATAAGACGCCTCCTCGTCCCGTACTGCAAAAGCGGCAGAGAGGGCGTCCTCGAAAACATGTTTGTCCTGTGTGTAGTGTTTCTCTTGTGCGAGTTCATGAGCGGGGACGTTCTCAGGTACTCGAGGGGGAGTGTATAGCGTGGTATGGAATGCCACCGGATGCGCACGCTAAGCTTCGCGCGCATATTTTCCGGGCGGGGCCGTGAGCGGTGGCGGAGAGTTGCGCGCCCGCCATTTTTCCCGCCAGTCATTGGATACGCGTCGCACGGGCGGGATGCCCAAACTAGTTGCGCTCGCGTTGTGTACCTATCCTCCATGTACTTACATAATATTCACCGATATTGTTCTAACTCTGTAACTTGTCGTTTGTTAGTTTTGCACAGTGTAACACGAGTGTTTGTACACGTTCGTTTATTAAACGTGTTTGCCGGACTCTGCCGTTTTACTGAACAGCCACAGAAGGCCTACCCCCACGCTATAATTGGTGGCTTTAAGAATATTAATGTTGTGCTTCGAGAATGAAACATAGTCAGTATGGCCGTGTTAGAATATTATATATAGGATGTCATACTTATAGCTATATAATGTAATCAATTCCATAATTGTCCGTATTTATGCAAAAAGGAACCACCCAGCAAAAACGTACTTCTGAGATATCAATGGATTTACAAAAACATGTGCAGCTCTGTGAGATTAAGTAAAATATTACATTTATTTTATATAAATGTATTGATAAATTACTCATTTAAGAATGTGTATATAAATTTGCTCTGGATACTCTTAATTTTTCTAGATAATTAAGAAAATGTGCATGTGGTTCCTTTTAATATCTACTAACTAATAGCTTTCCTCATACGCAAAAAAGAACCACAACCCATGGGTTATGGTTCTTTTTACTTAGTACTTATACTTAGTTTCATTTACATATATCGGTATAGCCATGGATTTACCGATACACATGAAACTAAGTATTATCGGAATAAACCTTTGATATAGCAATCCACTGCTGGACATAGGCCTATCCCAACACGCGCCACAGGACATGGTTCCTAGCCTTTCGCATCCATTCCGTCCCAGCCTCGATTTCAGGTCGTTAGTCCACCTAACCGGGGGCCGCCCTACCGTACGCTTACCGAGTCGTGGTCTTCGCTCTAGAACAAGCTTGGTCTATCGGCCATCAGTACTTCTGCAGATATGACCAGACCACTGCCTCATAAGCTTACATATTCTGTGAGCTATGTCGGTAATTCTGGTTCTTTATCGGAAAACTTCGTTGCGGATTTTATCCTTCAAAGAAACGCATAGCCAACACACACAGCACAAGCATAGCCCGTTCCGTTGTGGACTAGTCCCACTGGGAGTTTCCACGTCTTGGCACCAAACGTCATTACAGGTAGGTCGCATTGGTTGTTGACTTTGGTCTTCAGGCATTGTGGTGGGCATGTGGGCGAAGAGAAAACTTGACGTAGTTTGCCAAACGTTCCCTAACCCCACTGGACACTGCGATCGATTTCTATCTCGAAGTTATGGCTACCAAGCTAGATAACAAGCTGTTGCTCATGGTAGACATACTCTTGAACAACTTCAAGCATCCGTCCGCGGACATAAACCGATCCAGTCATGATGTATGCGTCTAACATAATCTTGGTTTTGTTCAGTTCATGCCGAGACAAGTTCACATCGAGAGGCTCCGTTTAGGCTGTGGAGCATCCCACTCAACTCTTCCAGGGACTCCGCAACGATGGCGACATCGTCAGCAATCCGAAGGCGTGAGATGTACTCGCCGTTAATGTTTATGCCCAGTCCAAGTCAGTCCAGCATCTTAAACATGTCTTTGAGTACGTTGGTGAAGAGCTGAATAAAATATTACGTCTCTCTGCCCCACACCTCGTCGCAATCGCGTCGACGAGGCTAGAGTTGGCTGGTCTTAGTGGCGATATCATACAAACATGTCAACGCCTCAATGTAGCGCCGATCGATACGAGACCGCTGCAGAGCATCCAAAACCACCCAGGTTTCGATGGAGTCGAAGGCTTTCTCGTAGTCCACGAAAGCCATATATAGCGGCTTATTGTACTCATTGGTCTTCTGTATAATCTGAGAAACAGTATGGATGTAGTCTAGTTATGTGGCTGCTAATCGTCGAGTTTTCTGGCGAGGCTGTTTGCTAGCACTCTCGAGAACAACTTGTAGAGGTGGCTGAAGAGTGAAATAGGTCTATATTTTTTCAGCGAGGTTTTGTTACCTTTTTAGAAGAACAGAACAACCGCAGTCCCGCTTCACGCCTGAGCTGTAAGGCCCTGATGGATAACGGGATTAAAGAGACTCGCCAGCTCTTTCAGGACTACAGTCTTCCTGCTATAAGAGCTCTGTGATGATTCCGTCGTCCTATGGAGACTTGTTGTTCTTAAGTTGCTCGAGACCCTCTCTTACCTCGCCTTGGTTGACATCAGGGATGTCCTCCATGTATTGGCGCGGGAGTTGGGCTATATAGTCATCATTGCCTGGTTTCAAGAGTTAAGACTTCCGTAATGCGTACAGGTTTTGGTAGAAACTCTCAATTTCAGCGAGATTTCGAACTTGAAGTTTACGTCTTCTGCAGTAGAATGAAATCACACACTTGTGGTTCTGCTGTTTACAATATTTATTTATACATGGTAGAACCTAATGCTTGTGGTTCCATTTTGCAAAAAAAAATATTAGTCATTAAATTATGAATTTATTTTACGCAGAACGGTACCACAGAAATTTGGTTCCATTTTGTGTATTATAATATTTGTTAATAATAGAAAATTTTTTTAAGTCCCATGGTGCTGTGGTTCGGTTTTGCAATATATATAATGTGTGTTTTTGCTGTTGGTTCTATTCTGCTTTTTGTAAAACTTGTTTCCAAGGTAAAAATCATGTGGATCTTTTTTTAATAAGAAAATAAACCACTTTTTAATTAGTATTCTTCAAAAAAAGCAAAAATCGAAATTTGTCGTGTGGTTCCTTTTTGCATAAATACGGACAATTATTAATATTAAAATAAGTATTTTACAACGTTGTAAAAGAGTTTCCAGGTTAACAATTAAATTATGTAACAAATTCTACAGTTATCATTTCAAATATTGTTTAAATATGTTCTTATTTACACAATGTAATAAATACTATAATTGTTAATTAGTTATAAACATTTTGCATCATTTTAATATATTTTAAAGGCTACTCCAATTCTGTTACGTTTTTGAAATAATAAAATGAGAATGATGAACAGTGGGGGTATTTTCCTATATAAACATAAACCAGTGCCGCACTACAACTGACACATTTCGTTGGGCGACCACAGGACTGTACACTCCGCACGGTCCAGCTGTAATACTGGAGATAAGTATATTCATCTTATACAGTAATAGTAGGTACTTGTAATTGAAACCACAACACATGTAACGCATATAATATACTCTAATATTATGTGCCGTAACTATTATTTTCCATGAATAAATCAACTTAACTTATTCTATTCTATTCTATTCTATTCTATTCTATTCTATTCTATTCTATTCTATTCTATTCTATTCTATTCTATTCTATTCTATTCTATTCTATTCTATTCTATTCTATTCTATTCTATTCTATTCTATTCTATTCTATTCTATTCTATTCTGTTCTATTCTGTTCTATTCTGTTCTATTCTGTTCTATTCTGTTCTATTCTGTTCTATTCTGTTCTATTCTGTTCTATTCTGTTCTATTCTGTTCTATTCTGTTCTATTCTGTTCTATTCTGTTCTATTCTGTTCTATTCTGTTCTATTCTGTTCTATTCTGTTCTATTCTGTTCTATTCTATTCTATTCTATTCTATTCTATTCTATTCTATTCTATTCTATTCTATTCTATTCTATTCTATTCTATTCTATTCTATTCTATTCTATTCTATTCTATTCTATTCTATTCTATTCTATTCTATTCTATTCTATTCTATTCTATTCTATTCTATTCTATTCTATTCTATTCTATTCTATTCTATTCTATTCTATTCTATTCTATTCTATTCTATTCTATTCTATTCTATTCTATTCTGTTCTATTCTATTCTTTTCTATTCTATTCTATTCTGTTCTATTCTGTTCTGCTCTATTCTGTTCTATTCTCTTCTATTCTGTTCTATTCTGTTCTATTCTGTTCTATTCTGTTCTATTCTGTTCTATTCTGTTCTATTCTGTTCTATTCTGTTCTATTCTGTTCTATTCTGTTCTATTCTGTTCTATTCTGTTCTATTCTGTTCTATTCTGTTCTATTCTGTTCTATTCTGTTCTATTCTGTTCTATTCTGTTCTATTCTGTTCTATTCTGTTCTATTCTGTTCTATTCTGTTCTATTCTGTTCTATTCTGTTCTATTCTGTTCTATTCTGTTCTATTCTGTTCTATTCTGTTCTATTCTGTTCTATTCTGTTCTATTCTGTTCTATTCTGTTCTATTCTGTTCTATTCTGTTCTAGTCTGTTCTATTCTGTTCTATTCTGTTCTAGTCTGTTCTATTCTGTTCTATTCTGTTCTATTCTGTTCTATTCTGTTCTATTCTGTTCTATTCTGTTCTATTCTGTTCTATTCTGTTCTATTCTGTTCTATTCTGTTCTATTCTGTTCTATTCTGTTCTATTCTGTTCTATTCTGTTCTATTCTGTTCTATTCTGTTCTATTCTGTTCTATTCTGTTCTATTCTGTTCTATTCTGTTCTATTCTGTTCTATTCTGTTCTATTCTGTTCTAGTCTGTTCTATTCTGTTCTATTCTGTTCTATTCTGTTCTATTCTGTTCTATTCTGTTCTATTCTGTTCTATTCTGTTCTATTCTATTCTATTCTATTCTATTCTATTCTATTCTATTCTATTCTATTCTATTCTATTCTATTCTATTCTATTCTATTCTATTCTATTCTATTCTATTCTATTCTATTCTATTCTATTCTATTCTATTCTATTCTATTCTATTCTATTCTATTCTATTCTATTCTATTCTATTCTATTCTATTCTATTCTATTCTATTCTATTCTATTCTATTCTATTCTAATTAATGCAACTTCGCAATTCAATCACGGTCATATGCATACGTACCTATAACATCATTGAAATATAAATCACCTTAGTAGTCTATCGCATGATTTCTATTCCAATTCGAACTACTTACTCTATAAAATCTAACTGAATGACAGGTCGTTATTCTGAATCGACAATCAAGCTCTAAAAAAGAAATAAATTGTTGTATTCGGCCAATATCTGTTATTTCGTCCTTTATTGCATGCGATTCAAAACCGACTACTACCCAATGTAGGTAGGTAAGTTTCCCTTGCATAAATACACAGTAAATAACCCCATCAAAAATAACACTGATGGTACAATTTCCACAAGAGGCACTAAACAATCTATCAGGCAAGCAGCTGGAACAGAATTTACGAGTATGGAACGTGCAACTGGCCAGCTTTATTACATTTTCAATACCGCAGCAGATGATGCGGGCGCTGACCAATGGTCGTTGCTGTGTTATTGTGTTCACCATTGCGTTCCGAATAGGAATTGAAGTTGTTTCTGTTTTTGAAATTTTTCACAATGCACGTACTTGTTCTTATTGTTTATTGTAGATTACTTGGCTTGATACACTGGATGAAATATGAAAGTATGTTCATATCCTGTACTTGATTTTTATAGGATCCGATTTATATGATCCACAAATTGTTTTTATGAGTCTGAGTGTTCTTTGTGTCCATTGACTGAATATCTGTAAAACCACTGCACACAGGATTCGCCCTAGTGCGGAAGTGGTCTTATTAAAAAGTTAAAAAGCTAATGAGCAGTTCGGTGCCATAAGTTAATCATGTGATTGTCAGCATTCTTCTACTGCTGTTTTTCACTACAACTAAATCATATTTGTTTAATAATATTCAAATTACAGAAATTGCATTTAACATGACAAAGTAAATTTTATTATATAATTTCTTTTATAATAATTAATAGACTTCACCCGAGAACTAAACACTGTTTAGTTCGCGGGAATTCCACAGAATTCCAATATGTAAAGATAAACCAACTAAAATAAAATGTAGACAAAGACTTAAAATGTGCTAATATTTTAACCTATTTATTTGGATATTGTTATATCTATTTCCATTTTACATTTTGTAAGTGAACAAAACAAAATAACTTATGAATAAGATTGAAGTAAAGAGTGTCAAGTTCCATTCCACGGTAAGTGAACGTTTGGCTGAATTTCAGGCGACTTTAGGTCAGTGTGTAAAAGCATATATATACACCGCTATTTTTTAATTAGTACAAAAAATTTAACAGGGCACTAAGTATCTTTAACTGATCATAATTATGTAGTTGAAAAATAAAAACACTAAGTCCCAAAACTGTCCACAAAAATACGTGATAATTGGTAAATGCAATACTAATACTATGACCGACCCGTGTACTATCATACCATTGATAAATTACCCCACCCCCGGCCCCTCTGCGCCTGCGCCATGCCCCGACGATGCTACAAACAGTACTAAATTACTAGTGAAAGTCAGCGTATCTAATTTCGTTGCAAAACTTAATTGTTTGTCTACGTTTGCCCGACGCGATGGCCTATCATATCAGTTCATATCACGGGAGTATGTAGCTATGTTTCGTGCGTACTTTTTGAGTGGAAAAATCGCGAGTGCAGCTGTGTACCCATGGACATCGTATTGTGAGTGTACAAAAGTGACCGGGTCAGTGTCAAACAATTAAAACAGTGCATATTGGATGCTTTTGACAACGGTGGTGGACATTTCGAAGGACAATGGAAATACTTGTAAGTTTAGTAAATAATACGTACTTAAGTAAATAATAATTTGATGCAGGCGCCTCAAAATCGGTCTGTGTTCTCCACACACCTTGAGGAAGGCCTATGTCCAACAGTGGACGTCTCTAGGCTGACATGATGATGATAAAATAATTTGTTAATAGCAGATGATTCTAACTTCATAAATACGCCAAAATTACTCTTTTCTTTTAGTCCAGAACACCATCTTTTATTTTGATATTTGTTTGCTTTCTAATTACATACCTCCGTATTTAATTACTTGTTAAACGATAAATGTTACCGGTCCCACGCCCGAATGAAGCATGAAGGAGAGGGTAGAACTAACAAAATTAAAAAATAACTACCTACATTTATTATTTTTCTACATTTTATTTTCTATTGCTACCTACATCATAAGTGCGACAGAGAGAATGCGAATGAGCAGGATGGAATATTATCAATGAATTAGTGAATGGATTGTAAAATATGACTATGATTTAAGTGAGATATTCTACAATAAACAAATGATAATATCTTTGCTTTTTATTGATATTATGAAATTCTTACGTCACATATATGATAATAATATCTTCGCTAATCTGTCCTTAAAGTTTTTGTACTAATTAAAAAATAGCGGTGTATATATATGCTTTTATGTATACATATGTAGTGTTTCTGAAACGCAAATCTAAACCAAAATCTATGTAGCACCTGCAAATAATTTGCGCTAGTCAAATCACGCGCCAGTCCTAAATTAATAACTTCGGTCGTGAAGCAAACAAAATATAACGACGTAGACTTTCACCAGTCTACATCCACGACCTTGACGAAATAAAGCTTAATAAAGTGATGAGTGGATTGTACTATTATTAGATGCCTTTTCCCAAAAGTGTATTGTCAATGACGCTACCTACCTACCTATCTACCCCCTACATGCATAATCTTATAATCATTTTATAAAATTCTCAACTTTGCCGTGGGTCTATTTAAAAAAATGTTTACAATAATCACAAACGACACGACGAGGAATATCAATGTAATAAATAAATGGTAAAGTATGAAATATACTTAACCACATTGAGCTGTCATCTGTAGTCAATTGATCTTCCCATTCTACTATACGCATTATATATATATAATTGAAATGATATAGTATATAATAAAAATTGTGTATAACAAACCTAAGGAATCAATGCGTGCGATAGCTGCAAGCATGTTTTGTATTTCCTATTGGTTACGGTAACATTTCTTGGAAAGCGAAGTTTATTGGTTTGACAAAAACCTAAACTTTTATCTACAAGACTGATCATAATGTAAGTATGAATATAATTTAAAAGAAAGTTGACTAAATTTTGTTTAGCCGTACTAGCAATTGTGGATGGCATCCTAGTCCTATTTCCTTTCTTATCGTTCTTTAAGTTAACTTATATAATTTATTATATAATTTATTTAAAAATCACTGTATATTGCACAAACAAAGAGGTCGTGTTGTGTGCACGGATCGCACTGACCTAAAGTCGCCTGAAATTCAGCCAAACGTTCACTTACCGTGGAATGGAACTTGACACTCTTTACTTCAATCTTATTCATAAGTTATTTTGTTTTGTTCACTTACAAAATGTAAAATGGAAATAGATATAACAATATCCAAATAAATAGGTTAAATATTAGCACATTTTAAGTCTTTGTCTACATTTTATTTTAGTTGGTTTATCTTTACATATTGGAAAATGAAGCCGGTTTTCATCGATCATTAGCGTGATTGCTGTGGAATTCCCGCGAACTAAACAGTGTTTAGTTCTCGGGTGAAGTCTATTAATTATTATAAAAGAAATTATATAATAAAATTTACTTTGTCATGTTAAATGCAATTTCTGTAATTTGAATATTATTAAACAAATATGATTTAGTTGTAGTGAAAAACAGCAGTAGAAGAATGCTGACAATCACATGATTAACTTATGGCACCGAACTGCTCATTAGCTTTTTAACTTTTTAATAAGACCACTTCCGCACTAGGGCGAATCCTGTGTGCAGTGGTTTTACAGATATTCAGTCAATGGACACAAAGAACACTCAGACTCATAAAAACAATTTGTGGATCATATAAATCGGATCCTATAAAAATCAAGTACAGGATATGAACATACTTTCATATTTCATACAGTGTATCAAGCCAAGCAATCTACAATAAACAATAAGAACAAGTACGTGCATTGTGAAAAATTTCAAAACCAGAAACAACTTCAATTCCTATTCGGAACGCAATGGTGAACACAATAACACAGCAACGACCATTGGTCAGCGCCCGCATCATCTGCTGCGGTATTGAAAATGTAATAAAGCTGGCCAGTTGCACGTTCCATACTCGTAAATTCTGTTCCAGCTGCTTGCCTGATAGATTGTTTAGTGCCTCTTGTGGAAATTGTACCATCAGTGTTATTTTTGATGGGGTGATTTACTGTGTATTTATGCAAGGGAAACTTACCTACCTACATTGGGTAGTAGTCGGTTTTGAATCGCATGCAATAAAGGACGAAATAACAGATATTGGCCGAATACAACAATTTATTTCTTTTTTAGAGCTTGATTGTCGATTCAGAATAACGACCTGTCATTCAGTTAGATTTTATAGAGTAAGTAGTTCGAATTGGAATAGAAATCATGCGATAGACTACTAAGGTGATTTATATTTCAATGATGTTATAGGTACGTATGCATATGACCGTGATTGAATTGCGAAGTTGCATTAATTAGAATAGAATAGAATAGAATAGAATAGAAAAAACTAGAATAGAATAGAATAGAATAGAATAGAATAGAATAGAATAGAATAGAATAGAATAGAATAGAATAGAATAGAATAGAATAGAATAGAATAGAATAGAATAGAATAGAACAGAATAGAACAGAATAGAACAGAATAGAACAGAATAGAACAGAATAGAACAGAATAGAACAGAATAGAACAGAATAGAACAGAATAGAACAGAATAGAACAGAATAGAACAGAATAGAACAGAATAGAACAGAATAGAACAGAATAGAACAGAATAGAACAGAATAGAACAGAATAGAACAGAATAGAACAGAATAGAACAGAATAGAACAGAATAGAACAGAATAGAACAGAATAGAACAGAATAGAACAGAATAGAACAGAATAGAACAGAATAGAACAGAATAGAACAGAATAGAACAGAATAGAACAGAATAGAACAGAATAGAACAGAATAGAACAGAATAGAACAGAATAGAACAGAATAGAACAGAATAGAACAGAATAGAACAGAATAGAACAGAATAGAACAGAATAGAACAGAATAGAAAAGAATAGAACAGAATAGAACAGAATAGAACAGAATAGAACAGAATAGAACAGAATAGAACAGAATAGAACAGAATAGAAAAGAATAGAACAGAATAGAACAGAATAGAACAGAATAGAACAGAATAGAACAGAATAGAACAGAATAGAACAGAATAGAACAGAATAGAACAGAATAGAACAGAATAGAACAGAATAGAACAGAATAGAACAGAATAGAACAGAATAGAACAGAATAGAACAGAATAGAACAGAATAGAACAGAACAGAACAGAATAGAATAGAACAGAATAGAATAGAATAGAACAGAATAGAACAGAATAGAATAGAATAGAATAGAATAGAATAGAATAGAATAGAATAGAATAGAATAGAATAGAATAGAATAGAATAGAATAGAATAGAATAGAATAGAATAGAATAGAATAGAATAGAATAGAATAGAATAGAATAGAATAGAATAGAATAGAATAGAATAGAATAGAATAGAATAGAATAGAATAGAATAGAATAGAATAGAATAGAATAGAATAGAATAGAATAGAATAGAATAGAATAGAATAGAACAGAATAGAACAGAATAGAACAGAATAGAACAGAATAGAACAGAATAGAACAGAACAGAATAGAATAGAACAGAATAGAATAGAACAGAATAGAATAGAATAGAATAGAATAGAACAGAATAGAATAGAATAGAATAGAATAGAATAGAATAGAATAGAATAGAATAGAATAGAATAGAATAGAATAGAATAGAATAGAATAGAATAGAATAGAATAGAATAGAATAGAATAGAATAGAATAGAATAGAATAGAATAGAATAGAATAGAATAGAATAGAATAGAATAGAATAGAATAGAATAGAATAGAATAGAATAGAATAGAATAGAATAGAATAGAATAGAATAGAATAGAATAGAATAGAATAGAATAGAATAGAATAGAATAGAATAGAATAGAATATTTTTATTTGTTTCAACATGGTGTACATGATACATTGCATGCAAGATAGTTATGACACAGGTATTTTCTAACATGTTCAGCCGCATATCGTGGCGTACAAATAGGAAGGAAGAGATGGTGCATTAACCGTAACAATATTATATAGGTGTTAGACATTATGTAGATATTTTTAAATCATCATTATTATTAAAGTATTATTACAAATCATAGTCAAAGTAGTAATTAAATATACAAGTCAGCAATATTGTGTATTAATGTCATTAAAATAGAGTCCACACTGTACCATAATCATATTACAATGTCAAAAAGAAAAAAGATATGTGTATACAACATCGTCATTTCAAACATTAGGAAAATTGTCCTCTTTCATAAATTCTGCTATACTATAATATGCTCTTGCAGTTAGTAAACTCTTCAATTGTCTTTTAAGAGCAGGTATATTTAATGTCTTCCATGATTTGGGCAATTTATTAAAAATGGTTGGAGCCATGCAAAAGATACTCTTACGCATAAGAGTTGTCTTAGCGCCGTGAACACAGAGTTTGAAATTATCACGTCTATTCCTAGGGACAGCATCAGATAAACGCGGAAAAAAATGAGCGTTGGCTTTAATAAACATTACTGTTTCCAGGATATATAATGAGGGCAAAGTCAATATCTTGCGTTCTATAAAATAAGGTTTACAACTATCCGTTGATTGCAGTCTAAACACCGATCGAATGCACCTTTTCTGTGCCCGAAACGCTATTTCATTGTCCGTGCTGTTTCCCCAAAAGATGACGCCATATCTAAGAATTGATTCTGCTAATCCATAGTAAGCAGTAATTAGCGCATCTGTGTTGAGAACTACAGCAAGCTGTTTCAGGGCGTAGGCTGTACTACTTAATTTCTTACTAAGTGCTTCTATTTGGGGTTTCCAATTCAATTTATAATCTATTATTCGTCCCAGAAATTTTGTTGTGTCAACATTATCGATATTTGTATGATTAAATTGAATGTTAAGATTGTCGATTGGTTGTGTACGTTGTCTAAAGTGAATTATGTTAGTCTTTTTTAAATTAATTATTAAATTATTATCGTTTAACCAATTTATAATAAATATTAGTGATTTGTTAATGTCATGTTCATATGTGTCAATGTTCTTACAAGCTATTGTCACAGTGCAATCGTCAGCAAAAAGTGTCATTGGTTGTTCAGTTACTTTGGGCAAGTCATTTATGTACAAAGTGAACAGCTGCGGCCCCAATACACTGCCTTGAGGTACCCCGTATATTACTTCGCGTTCTTCAGATCTTGAAGTTTCTTCACGTTTATTTTTTTTATTAATTGAACCAATCTCTGTAACTTGTTTACGGTTATGAAGATATGATATTAGTAGTTCTAAAACGTTGCCTCTTATACCGTAGGCTTCAAGTTTCTCTGCCAGGGACTTATAATTGACGCAGTCGAAGGCCTGTGTCATGTCACAAAATATCGCTCAGACAGGCGTTCTCTTATCAACATTTTCCATTACATTTTCTAAAAACTCATAAATAGCCAAGTTTATACTTTTATTTTTTCGAAATCCCTTTTGTTCGTCACTTAATATATTATATTTTTCTAAATAGGTATTCATTACACCATATATATATTTTACAAACACCTTGGACATAACTGGTATAAGCGCGATCGGTCTGTAATTTATCATTAATTCATGATTATCTTTCTTATATAGCGGTTCACTATGGACTTCTTTAATGCATCGGGAAATATACCTTCAGTTATGGAAAGATTTATAATAAAACTCAAATGATTACATATTTCAGATGCAACTGCTTTCAAAATTTTTGTGGCAATTCCATCGTAGCCTACGCTGCTTGTGTCTTTTAGCTTCATAATAATATTTAAAATGTCATAGGCCGTTGACGGAGCCATAAACATTGACTGTGCTCTGCCAAGAATTAATGATGTTGTGCTTGTTCCCGCGTTAATAGTTGGTTGTATTTTATCTATAAAATAACTATTAAACGTATTGGCAATGTCCTTCGGGTGTGTAATGAGCTTACTGTCAGACATGATGTAAGAAATTGAGTTTTTTGAGCCATTATATGTAGTCTTATTAATTATTTGCCACGAAGTCTGAGACCTGTTTTTAGAAGTTTTAATTTTGTTATTGTTTTGTGCTTTCTGAGTTAGGTTCATAATTCTTTTGAGTAATTTTGAATATCTTTTGAATTTATCTCTATTAGTTTGATTTGGTTTTAATCTTTATTGCCACAAGAGCTTCAGTTTGTTTTTACAACACAACTTTATTCCACGTGATACCCATGTAAGTTTATTAGTAGTTTTAATGGTAGTTATTTTGTTCGGGAAACATAGGTCGTAAAATAATTGGAACGTTTCAATAAAACAGTTGTAGGCTGCATTAGGATCGTCCATCTTGTACATATCTGAGAAGGATAGTCTACTTAGGCAACTCTTGAATTTTTCTATATTTCCTTGACTGTAATCTCGTGTATTTTTACGGTAATACTTAAGACCATCCTTATTTTTAATCGGGCACTTTAACAGTTGTATCGTATGGTCGGATAGAGCCAACTCCAATACTTCTGATCTACAACGACGTTTGTCAAAATTATGCGCAAAATTATCTATGCACGTTTGGCTCGCAACTCGCGTAGGCTGTCTCAAAGCAAGTTGTAAATTAAAATTTAAAAGAATACACTCGAATTCAGCTGACAGTTTATTTTTCTTTAAGATGTCAATGTTGTAATCACCAGCTAAAACTATTTTCTTACATCGTTGCTTAGATAAATATTTTAAAAGATTTTCGAGCTTATCAAAAAACTCATTGATATTATTTAAGTTCGGTACTCTATAAATACAAACAATTATTATATTATAGTCTACCAATTTAACTGCACAACTTTCGAAAATAATTTGCGAGGACATTTTTGCTACATTGGTTAATCCTTTCCATTGAATACCATGTTTAACAAGTATACATGCACCGCCTCGCTTACTTTTCTGTCTAATATAACAAGCAGCTAAAGTATAATAAGGTAAACGTAGTTGGTTCTCGCAGCCAGCCATAATAAAATGCTCTGAGATGCATATTACATCCACATCAACATTTCGTTCTGAAAGTTCACATAAACAAACGGAGAGAGCGACAGATTTACTAAAGAGACCGGCAATGTTCTGATGTAATATACATAAATGTATACTCAAGAAAAAAAGTGTCCTCATTTGTCAAATTATTATCAGTGTATACGTCAATATTTTCACTTATACTATTATTATATTGTATGTCAATTATTAACCTGTCAATGTTCTTAAATATTATATACATTCCACGGTTATTTACTAAGCCAGTTCGTTTATTATACATTTTGTAGTCGAATGATAAATTTAAATTACTATCTAATAAATATAAATGTTGATATGTCAGAACATCTAGATACAACAGGTTGTTAAACGTTTCTATTCTACTGTTAAATAAATTAGAATAGTATCCATTTTTATATGTCGGTAAATAGATGATCACATTCGTATTGTTAATGTTTTGTACAACTTCTCTTATACGGAATATAATCTCAAAATAATTATTTATATTTTTGAAATCTTCGGTACCTAAAAGAATTACACAAAAGTCATTAATAGTAAATTTCACAAGTTTTTCTTTCAAACCGTTCAATAGATGTTCAGTTTTGCCGTTGCGAATTAAATAGTGACAACAGTCAAATTTGTTTGCAAATGTATTTTGCGCTATGGATAATATTTTATTCGTATTATTCGTACTTAGAATGCATAATTTATTCTTGTGGGGAGAGCTAGCGGCCGGAAGCTGGCTTTCCTTATTTACACTTGGGGTGATATCTTCTACAAGAATTTCCTGGATATTTCTAAAAAAAATTTCGGAACATTTATCTTGTTTCGGTTTACTCACCACGTTCATATGCTTTTCAGGGATAATAATATGTTGATCACTTTTCTGCTTAGACGGGGTGTGAGTCTCGTTCTGGTCTTACTTTTTATTTTTCCGCATTGAAGCTGGTGGGTTAGAAGAAGTCTCCCCATATCCAACCTTTTTATACAATTCTATTATTTTATAACTCTTTTCCAATTCCCATTTTAATTTTGTATTTTCTCTGTTCAAATTGTCTATCTCATTGTGTGCAATCAGTAATTCCTCCTGTACAGATAATATTTTTTCTTGTAATTCTCTTATTTCTAATATTTCACATTGGTCAGGCAGACTTTGCATTGTGGTATCAAAAAGAGTCGACTCAGTGTTCATAACTGACACATTATTATGAGAGTTCGATTTCCGTATCTTTCTCATTGTTATATTACTAGTGGTTCCACTGGCCATTATTGATAGCAAAATAAATAAACAATAAGCAATGAAAACAATATGAAAATGCCAGAATCGAACTTTTACCTAATCAAATCAAACAAAATATTTTTGCCAAAATATGATGGTCAAAAAGTGTGTTCGCTGTAGGATTCGAACTCGGGTCGCTTCAACAATGAGTTTTACAAGTTTGCTATACTCATACACAACCAAGTTCACATTACAGTGTAATACCAAATAGCGTCTCTGATCAATACTTCTGTTAATTTTAAATCATCAAACAGTCGTTATGTGACTCATGCTGCAAAAATGTTCACACTGTCAAACTGGATTTGCTGCACGATTTAAAAACAATATTTTATTACTTTTTAAGAGGTTTACGATCTTCGTTTTGTGAGTTATTGGTTATATGTTTTACTGCGGAATTCAATATTCGAATTATAGATAGATCTACGGATTTTAGATTCGTTTTTGACAGTTTTTGACACAAACTCCATACAAAATATGTCAAACGCGTATACACGTATCTAAAATCTACAGATCTATCTATAGTTCGAATATTGAAAATGGCCGTTAAACTGTTTGCTGTTTTAGATTTGTTGCACCGGTAAGTCTTATTTTTAAACACCAATTACATGTCACTTTTAGATCACTTTTCCACTTTTCTGGTTAAAGTTAGAGTCCAGATAACGATAGGACATCTAATTCCAAGCAATATTGTCACCTTAACACCACTTTTAACGATAAATGCTCGATAATACTATTTTTAAATAATTTTATGCACGGAGCTAATGTTTACGTGACGGCAGCGCCATCTCTATTCGATCTCATATAAAACCATTTTTGAAAGTTCAATAATTGCGATCGCAGAAATATTGGAATATAGTACATCTACGGGAAGGCTCTATACGTTAAAGTTACAACTTAACTATTTTTATTCAAGTTACATAAACTATTTATTTTTAATTAAGAGCATGACAAAGTAAGTATTGTCTTAGAATTGACTCATGATTGTCGTCGACAGTGAAATATAACCATTGCATACCACCCCATGATATTGGCTAGTACTATACTAGAATTAGCATTTGCCAGCCTTGCAACTTTTATTATTTTTCATAATTCACGGCTTAGCTTGCGTGGTACTGATATGTCAGTGAAACGTAGCATTATGGGTTCGTCGAGACTATAAGTTTAATGGTTTTTAACACACAATTGCACCGTTTACGCTGGAAAACTTTAATTACAGAATATTTCGATCTTTTTCATGCATTATTTAAAAGTAATTTGTTTTCCTAAACGTTACGCAATTACGTTCATTTTATAGGTTGACTTGGTATCTTAGGGCCATTTTCAATATTCGATCCACATATGGATTTTGAGATTCTAAATTCGTGTTTAAAATATTTTGTATGGAGCTTATGTCAAAAATGAATCTAAAATCTACCGATCGATCTATAGTTCGAATATTGAATTTCGTAGTTAATCTAAAGCTAGGAAGTAATCGAGGCCTGTTCAAATATCATTTTCATAAGCCACTACCGCTCCTTATAGTCTCTTCCGTTTCCCTTTAACGTAGATTAGAACAGAGGTTGGAGCTCCGGTGTTTTTACTCACCGAACGACACGGAGCTGTACGAATACCGCCACTGTGCGTCAACCTTCTGCGCGAGCGAGGTGCTGGCACAGTAAGCCATGCATGCAGTATGGCGCTGCCACTCAGTGACTTGTTTGACAGGCAATCGCATGAATCTCTTTGAAATCTTCACTTCACCATCCGTTTACCACAATTTTATAAATGCAAAAGAAACGCCGCAGCTTGTTCTATGTCCAATATTTCGTTTCGAAAATAATTTGATTTGCTCTTTCATCTCATTCGAGGTCTATCAGATAATCATAAACAAGACGCCAAAATATCAAGTTGAGTGATATCGTAATCATCGTAATTGCGATATTTATTTTCGCAGTTTATTTAATCAACGTTGCAAATTATCTGGTAGTTGGTTTTCATACGTGTGATGGAATTAAAATAACGCTTACATGTCATTTGTTAAACTTAGAAAAACTAGTTGTTAATCTTAATAGCTCCCTGTAAAACCTTTTATGCGTGCGTTTAGCATATTATATTAAATATAATCATGTTAATCTAATCTTAGCATTTATGTTGTACACTTAAGAGTTTAACTTAATAATTATTTATGTCCCAGCTGCAATATTTTACTCATTTACTAACCTTATCACTATAAAGTTAGTATCATTAATGCACCCATGTAATTACAGTTATGAAAATGCACTTAAGAAAATTGGTTACGTGAGTGGCTACTCAGAAATATGTAATTTTACGGTCAGATAACAACACCTATTATCAATTTAAACAAAACGAAATTTAGTAGGTGCCACAGTATTAATTATATCTAATTGAAAAATAATAGAGCCAAATGCACCCTCGAATGTAAGTAACCCCATTGAAATAAACACGCAGCCTGCTAACTTGTCACTCCGACGGATTTTAAGCTTTGAAATAAAATGGTTTTCCTTTTTAAGAGGCTTTATACCGTATGTGCTTTTGCCGTTTAGCACAAATGTAATAACACTGGCTGCATGAAATAGCTTCCACGAAATGGCACTTAAAAGAATTAACGTTTAAAATTATTTAAAATTTCGAACATTTAATGTGCTGTTAGAATGAGAATAAAATAAAATATTGCATTTACACACTATTTTGAGCATGCTTCTGTTGAATTGTTGAAGGTTAATTTTAATTAACTTACCATAACTAACAATTTTGTAAATCCAATATAGTCATAATCAATGCCATGTGAAATTCTTAAAATTACAAAAACTGTTTAAAATATATTTCGTTAATTACACACATCAAATGATTATACACACGTTATTAAATTAATGTATGCACTGTCTTGTTACCTTTTTTACATTCAACTCTGCCCGACATTTCGCTAGCTTATCGGTCGGTTGTCGTGATCATGGTGTTGTTCTGTGGAACAACGATTATGCGATCGGGTTTAATTAATTTTGTTTGAATGGAGAATGGATTAGTTGCTGTGTACAGTACTTTTTCATATATTCTTTCACCTCTTTATTAAATCTTCACTGAATATTTTACTTATCTGTATATATAATTCTTGCATTATTGACTGGCTGACAGAGTATGCATCGTAAAAAACTATTGGGCGCAAAATGCTGGCGATTGGCATGTATGTTCCTCAGGCTAGGACATTAAGAGCGGATATGCGGCAATCCCAGATTACAAAATATGAGTGATTCACTAAACACAGCTAGCAAGCAGGTAAGATTAGAAATGATTTTTTCGAAAACAATGGTCATGACAAATAGTATACAGAGAAGAATATCAGTGGACAACGAAAATCTGAAATATACAGAGAAATACATCTACCTTGGAAAAGAAATTGGCTTCAACAGGAAACAAAATGAACTAGAAGTAGAACGAAGAGTACAAAATACTTGGAACAAGTACTGGTCCTTAAAAGAGATATTCAAAAGGAACATGACAATAAATATCAAAACAAAGGTCATGATATCATTTGCCTCCTACCTTAATGTTACACCCCACTTTAATGCGCAATCGGCGAATGTTCAATAAACAGATACGGTTAGTGTGTTTTGCGCCAGTACTTCGAAAATCAACGACCTGGGGGCAGAAATAGAATCTTCTGCCTCGCACTCGGAGACGTGACACGGGACGTGCAACCGTCTCGAAACGTCAAGCAAAATAAGGTATGTAAATACCTAATGCATGTTCGCGTTAATTCCCGTATATATATATATATATATATATATATATATATATATATATATATATATATATTTGGATATTTACATCCAACCTAAAAAGCAAAATCACCACCTGCCAACGCGGAATAGAACGAATTATGCTCAACGTTAAAATGATGCAAAAAATTCCTCACACAACAACTAGAAAAACAACCAAAGCGACGGATGCTCTAACCTACGCTAAGAAACTAAAATGAAAGTGGGTTGGGCACGTAGCGAGGCTAAAAAACGAGAAGGGGACTAGCAGGGTTACAACGTGGAAAGGTCCAATCGGCAAACGTCTCAAAGGCCGACCCTACACGAGATGGGCAGACGAGTTGATAAAAATTGCTGGTACCTGCTGGCTACAAATAGCTCAGGATAGAGACATATGGAATTCTTTAGTGGAGGCCTTCACCTTCATTTGAGGAGGGGTTCATGCAAATAAACAAACTTTCCTTTTTTTAAACTATGTATGTATCCTACTTTTGCATGAAATTAAATATTGTTTTATTTTTATTTATTTTATGCGCCAATCCTACCTTAATGGGTAAATCAGTTCCACGCGAAAGTGATGTTATTGACATACCAACGAATATTTGTATCAAAAATATGAAAATATAGTCCTTAGTGAGTCTAAACTCTACGTGAAATTCTCTTAGACGACCAAAATGTTGAATTATTTTTAATTTTAAGTGACATAACGAAGAACACGAAATATATATTAGAAAATAAAATGTCTGTCTTTGATGAAGCCTATCCAAGGCATTCGTAAAAAAAATCGTTTCAAGTCAAATGACTGGAGTAAACTAAGCAAAAGAAAGATACAAATGTGACATCGTTTGTAACTAGAAAATTATATTAGCTGAAACTTAATTCATTAAATATACTCAGTGATCCACACTTCCATCAAATTGTTGATCAATTAATAAGATATTCATATAAAATAATATTAAGTAGATTTTTCGTTCAATAATTGAAACATCATACAAAACTAATAAACTGCGATTTGAAATTAAAATGCTTTCATGTATTTTTCGTTCTGTCCATAATATCATAAATTATTTTATTCACACAAAACATCACGCTTGCTAAATTCTTAGTTATGTTAAGAACAAAGAAAGCTAATATAGGCACCAAAAAAAGGAGGTCGACGATTTAACATGCCGGCTAACTGGCGAAGTCTTCATTTAGACTATACTATAACTAAGGAGTATTATGAGTGTGAATTTTTTTCTTAGTCATAATAGATTTTCTTAAGTCAATGGGTAATGTTTTCGGTCTAGATGTTTTGTAACTAGCTAGGTCATCTTGATGGTAAGTCCGATTTGTCACTGCGAAGCACTACATGTTTGGAAACACTTAGTGTGACCTGTTTTCTGTGTGACCGTAGTAGTCCTACCCTCAGTCAAAGAGTGCCGGAGGCTCCATCCCGTTTTCCTTCTCCCTCGTCCTTCTTATCCTCTTATTCCTATTACCAAAAGGCTTGCAATGTACTTCGGCCCATTGACACCCGTAACACCAGAGGGGTGTTGCAGATGTCTATGGGCGGCGGCGGTAATCGCTTACCATCAGATGATCCGTCAGATCGTTTGCCTCCTATAACATAAAAGTACTATGTATAGCGTGCCATGTTTATGCATTGCTACTCTTATGATGACTGTTAGCCATAAATGCTAGATCACCGGATTGCCGCTGTACACCACACAACGTATCTTTAAAGACCCCAGCACATTAAACAACTTCAGCGACCGTGTGTAGCCAATATACATAATGATATTACATAGCTTATACCTAACTGTCGAAATTTTTTTTTCGACAGTTTTCAAAACTTCTAACAGGCAAACTTGACAAGAACTGCCAAGATTTTAATTAAATCGTTTTTAAAACAGCACTGCATACTCTTCGTCAGACGCGTACCAACCTTAAGCATAGCGATATTTCCTGAAAACAACATCTATAGGTACAGTAATAGGAAATCTTTGCACCTGTTGTCTAATACATTCTTCATATTTCAATAACTGCAAGTAATCGCCTAGCATTACTGGCAACTACTAATTTCGCTTAATATTTGATAGGCAGGAACTGTTGCTGCGGCAGTTTAGTATGCACTGTTAATAAGCGAATGGATCTAACATATTATAATTATTTAATACGTATGCAAATCACTTCATCGCCAAACAATGTGTATAGGGCAAAGGGTGAACAGGTACCAACAGCGGTAATATAATAATAATGTTCGTTATAACGATTGGAGTAAATGCGAGGGTTTTTGACAGTGCTGTTTTCTGGGGATGAATGTTTTGACTGTATACATATTTTAAAATGAAGTCTCTCGGCCGCTCCTATTTATCTGTATGAATGTGATACTCTCAAAAATAAGCTAGTAATATGTAGTGTGATTTTTGAGAAAGGTGGATGTATAATTTAATGAGGTGAAGTCCAGTTCTATAATAAATAAGCTAACGTGATTTTTAAGTTATATTTCGGAACTGTTTAAGACATTTTTATATTCGTCACACTAAGAAAAATGACTAGGATAATAATCACAGTTTATTAATAACTATTTCATATAACTACAGCTAAGCTTCTAAAAAATCTACATTAAGCATGAATAAAGAAATTCTGTACAGTAATGCCATAACAATGTTATACCAATTGCCAGAAGTATATATGTCCGTGTGGTGACGGATTAAGAATACGGAATGTCACCACCCCATATCATCCCATGGGTGTCGTAAGAGCCGACAGAGGGAGCATATTATGCAGAGAACAGAAATGTAAGAGAAGGAAAACTTGATACAAACCCTATACCAACCCGTTTGGCCAGCGTGGTATAGTAGGCCAATTCCTCCTTTCAAAGGAGAGGCCTAGTCCGGCAGTGGACTATTAAAGGCTGATGATGATATATTTGTGAGAAATTAAAGAACAAACTATGTATTTAAAGAAAATATATTATTACTAGTGGATGCCCACGGCTACGCCTGCAATATTTTTGTAATTTACCCGTTTTGCGCGATTCTTTGGGTATTTCGGATAATCCCTTCTTAGTGCACCCCTACAGTCTCCAAGGAACATACATGCCAACTTTCAGCTTCTTGCGCCCAACAGTTTTAGCTGTAGCTTGTCTGTAAGTCAGACACTAAGGCAGGGATTTTATATATATTCTATACAGATTATCTTTATTATAAGAGAGCTTAATTATGTTGGGTTTTTCGAATAACACGTTGTCACCAGCCACTGAATAAAATTTTCGGTAGGTGTATCATCTGTGTGTCAGATAATAATAATTGTTTTATTCACATTATAATTATGTGCTTGAATGTACATTGCATGCCATTCTCCCTCTCATGTAACATAGCGTTTACTTTCCGCGATACAAACAAAATATTGCAAAACGCAATAATTTGTATTACACTTGCCCAACCAAGGAAGGGAGGTACGGGTCTCGTCATTAATAATAGAGTCAAGTTAGGGTGTTCCTGCCCTTACATGGCCGGGGTTATTAACCCTTGTTAAACACTATAGAGTTAGTCTAGATTCATTTTCTGCTACATTGACTAGTGCATATTTACGTAAACTTTTTACATTACCGGGAAAAGAGGTTTTCATATAAAATGCTAAGCCTGAGACGTTTCATGCTAGTTAACGAAAGGGTGGTTTTATTTTAAGGTTGAAATACTTTTCTGGGAAATATGAGATTGTTTTTGAAGTGAAACTTCTTTTATCTCGGCTGAGTAATTTGCCGTGTTGAGAAATGCGATCAAAAATACGTTTCACGTTCCCAAAATGTCATGTTTTAAAACGTTGAATTGTGGTTATCTACTCTTTGTATCTGTCCGTGTGGTGACGGATTAAGAATACGGATTGTCACCACCCCATATCATCCCATGGGTGTCGTAAGAGCCGATAGAGGGAGCATATTATGCAGAGAACAGCACTGTAAGAGAAGGAAAACTTGATACAAACCCTGACCAACCCGTTTGGCCAGCGTGGTATAGTAGGCCAATTCCTCCTTTCAAAGAAGAGGCCTAGTCCAGCAGTGGACTGTGGAAGGCTGATGATGATGATGACTCTTTGTATCAGATTCACAGTTTTTACCTTGACATAGCTTACTTTAGTCGTACACATATTTTATATTTGTTTGTGTCTTACTGTAAATTACTTTCATTAGACTTGCTCCTTATATCACTTAGGTATACATTTTCAACTACATATTCATAAATATAAAGACAAAGTTAAATATCACGCCTCGTAAAACAATATTTGGAGGTGTTGCTTTCGTTAGGGACTTATCGTTGGACCACTATAAGAGTTTCCAAGGGGCTGTAAGGGGTCAAAAGGGTAATAGATGGAGGTAAAGCAGTAATGGCAATAGCGATCTACCTGGATAGTGAAGGGCTACAATTTTGTAGGACATTTGACAATTCAGACTATAATCGTTAAGTCGTAATAAATGTATATAGAATACATATAGATTATTGGAGAAATGGGTAGTTAGTATTTAGTAGAAGTCTGTAGATAAATTAATCATATTACTTTCTAGTACGATCTTGAAACTTTTTGAGGCTGGAAAGATGAATGTTTCTCTTTCATGCAAAAACTACTGAACGGGTTTAGTTATTTTTACGTTCTATAATTAGACTAAAATACTTCTCTTGCCAGTTCTGCCCGCGTGGTTGCCGGTTATCGCAGTCAAAAGTAACGTATGTCGCTTTTTTTTTTTTGGTATCGGGTTGGAAAATCCTCATGGAGTCCCTGCGCCCTGGAGGGGAAGGACGAAGGGGACTGTCAGACTCTTACTGACTAAAAACCAACCCGTGGTCCTCATGTACCCATGTGTCGGAGGGTAGGGTTTCACCGAAGCATTCCTCGCTACTCCCCGACGGGTATTGGCCCGCCAGATGGTCAGGCGGGCCCCGAACGAAACCCCCTTGGCGGCGGATGGAGGTGTTGGGCTCCGCCGCCAAAACACCCAGCGGCCGCAGAGGATAGGGAGGACAGCAACGCAACACCGCATCTCCTCTTCCTCTGCGGCCCCACTGCGACGCAACGACGGTGCGCCCCCATTTGGTCGCGGGAGATAGGATGCGCGGCAACGCAACACCGACACACCTCTCCTCCCGCAACCGCACCCGACTGCGAGGGACAGGCAGAACTGTCCCCCGCACCCGCACCCTGGGACGCATCCTACGCAGGCCCCACGCAAGCCCACGTGGAACGTCCCCTCCCGGGATCCCGCTTAGCTTCACCGTGGGTATTGGACCTCACCCACGGTTACTGAGCCCCCCCACCACGACAAGGTGATCCTATGGGGGCGAACGTATGTCGCTGCCTATGTCGTCTTATGACGCCTACGTCATTCACAAGCCTCCTAAGCTTCTCTCAATAACTGCCAATTATCGAGTCTTATTTATTTTTTATTATATATATATTATATAGGCATAGAATACAAGTGTCACCACCCCCTATCTTCCCATGGGTGTCGTAAGAGGCGACTAAGGTATAACACGATGCAAATAACATCTTTGCGTAGAGACGGAAAACTCGACATCAAACCCTATACGACTGCCTCGTTGGTCTCGCGGCATAAATGTGCGCGTGGGATCGGGAGGTGCCGGGTTCGATTCCTGGGTCGGGCAGTGTTATTGGGTTTTTCTGTCACGAAATTCTCAGTAGCCGCACGGAGTCTGGCAATGTGCCCGGCACGGCAATAGGCTCGCCCCTTATTACGTGGGACTAAAGTATATCTGGCCAAAAGTGGGTGTAGAAATACACCTCTGCCTACCCCTTCGGGGACAAAAGGCGTGACGTTATGTATGTATGTATGTTTATTCGTTTATGCAATAATGTTACGTTATAACCCCGTTTTTCGTTAACAAAATCTTTTCTGAAGCCGCCGCCGGGCGTGTGATGACTACATTGGAAGACCACCACACCACATATACTTGCCTTTATTGGTATTTACTTAGCTGATTTGCCAGCTAGGAGGAAAATAAATGTATACGCTATATGTATATTCAGATGCTTCTTTACCTTCACAAAAATAAATTTTCGAAACATTTATGGCTGCCTTATAAAGCTCCATAATACCAATTCCGGTAACTTCAAACTCAGATATATTACTTAAAACGTCCATTCGTTCCCGAAAGTTTCGCTCTAATATCATTCGGAAATTCGTATTAAGCCGAAGAAGGAATTAGTGATTGTGGGCAATAATTCATTTCAAGTTTGTTGGCGGCGGCCAGTGGTCGAGATCCATGAAATTGGGCGCACATTATTTTTAAAATATGCCGGCTATCAACGCTCGTGTTTCGGCCCTTAATTATGTTTTGCAGCTTTTTTTCAGGCCTAGTTATCGTCGCTTTTTTGGTTGTAAATGAGGTGCAGATTTTTGTTCGCGTATATAACGAGTTTCTATACACAAAGAGTGGAGAAATGAAAAAGATTTTTCATATTTATTTTTGTTTAAAATTGACTAAAGTTACCAGCATACAACATACAGCAACTGTTTATTAAGACTGCTTTTTAAATTATGTTTATCACTCTATCTGTACAAATTGAATCACTTAGAGGAGACGCTTGATTTTCTGCATTTACCTTTGATATTCTCCGATGAAGAATATCTTATTCATTATGATAATATTTCATAAGCTTTAGAGCAGTATATTTAGTTACTAGGTTTTATATTTGTTTATGTTTCGCCGTATTTTTACTGTCTTACTACTATCAAACATTTTTACAACAGCGCAACCAAACCAAAAATCAGCAATAATACCTACTTATAATAATTTCAGAATTGAATTACATCAATATCAATTAATATTTATATGCGGAGACGTAAAAGTAAATAGGCAGCATTACATAGACGGGCCTAAACCCGTTTGGAAGCCTATTATTTGAGCCAAAACAACTGACAAAATTAATCTGAAAAGCATTACTGTTGACACGTAAAACGCATTAAACAGTCATCAAAAGCTTTCGCAAATATAATACTAACTAACAAACGGTTTGTATTTAGCAATGTGGAATAGATTTAAGCTAAAATAAAAGAGACACTGACATTTGTATGAAAATTTAGATGTCTGGAATACGATTCATATGTAATAAAGTTCTGTATCTGAATGTTTCGATAACATAATACGACTCATAGATTGGGTACAACATACCATGAATAACGAATATACAACTTTCATAGTTATGTCATACATACGTACAAATGTTCTAATAAACATACATATTCTGAATACTTTTGTACTTGTATTTTTAAGTAACTTCGATTCAGTAAAAAACTGGTATCTTATATCAAAGTTCGCATTTCAAATTATTACTTCCTGCCGTCAACGAGATCTCCTTGCCTCGTCCCATTCTTCCTCCCGGGAAGTACATGGCAACCCTTCACGGGTTTTGTGATGCCTCGGAGCGTGGTCACGCGGCCGTGGTGTACTTGCGCACAGTTAGTGCCTAAGGTCAGGTGAGGGTTTCCCTGATCATGGCGAAGAGCAAGGTGGCACCCCTTCGGACATCTCTGACCATCCCGAAATTGGAGCTCTCGGGAGCAGCCCTACCTGTACGCTTATTGAACCTCGTGTCTAGTACTTTGGGTAAAACCATTTGTATTAATGGGACCTACGCCTGGACAGACAGCCAAATTGTGCCTTGTTGGTTGAAGGCGTCTGTCCACACTTTGGAGGTATTTGTCGCTAATCGCGTTTCCCAAATCCAGAAATCCGAAGTCAAACTTGTTTGGAGACACGTGCCAGGAGAGCTCAACCCCGCTGATTGGGCCTCGCGCGGATGCTTGACGCCTAGTTTAATAGGCCATTCGCTGTGGTGAGGTACGGAATCGTTGAGTCGACCAGAAATTGACTGGCCTCGAATGCCAGTCTTGAATACTTCTAATTTGCCGGGTCTGCGAACACTCGTTCTTGAGAAGGTAGAATGCGTCTTTGACCCCGATTTCTTATTGAATCGCTACAGCTCCCTTGACAAGTTGTTAGGTGTTACTGCCTGGATAAAGCGTTTTGTTTTTAATTTAAAGCACCCACAACAGAAACGTCTGACACCGTTTCTCTCACCACAGGAACGACAGGAGTCCCTCACCTTTTGGGTTCGTTCTGTGCAATTGGCGCACTTTGAGAAGGAGATTGCTATCCTTAAGTCAGGGAAATCGAAATTATCGGGAGCTGTATCTAAATTGAACCCCTTTTTGGACGAAACGGGTCTCTTGCGCGTTGGAGCGCGTCTCAAGAACGCCAACCTCCCTTACGGGGCACGTCACCCCCTTTTGTTACCCAAGGACACGGTCACTTGGTACGTTTGTTGATAACTGACCGTCACCTTAAAAATTCGCATGCTTGTAATGCGCTGTTGGCCATTTTGCAACGCGAGTTTTGGATTTTGTCTGCCCGAAGAATTATTCGGAGTGTAGTCTTTCGCTGCAACCCTTGCTATAAGCTCAAGGCTTCTATCATGCAGCTCTTGATGGGAGACTTACCGGCAGATCGCGTAACTGAGAGCAGGACGTTTGACGGTGTTGGCACGGACTTCGCTGGTCCCTTTTTGGTGAAAACGTCGACACTTCGAAACAGCAAGACTGTTAAGGCCTACTTGTACGTCTTCGTTTGTCTCTCCACAAAGGCCGTACATTTAGAACTGGTCTCCTCGCTTACGACCGAGGCGTTTGTAGCCATATTTGACAGATTTGTTTCCCTCAGAGGGCTGCTTTCCTTGATCCATTCTGATTGCGGCACTAACTTCAAGAGCACTTATAATTATTTGAATGACGTTGTTAATTTCCTTGAAACCAACAAGGCTGATATAGGCAATAGGCTTGCCCGACGTGGGATAAATTGGTTGTTTTCCCCACCAAATTGTCCACGCTGGGGTGGTATATTTGAGGCCGCTGTAAATTCGGCCAAAACACACTTGCGCAGGACAATCGGTAAATCAGTCCTAACATTTGAGGAACTCGCAACTGTGTTTTGTAAGATTGAGGCCGTTTTGAACTCTCGGCCATTGTGCCGAATCTCCTCAGATCCGAATGATTTGGAGGCCCTTACGCCAGGCCATTTTTTGATTGGTCGCCTACTTGTCGCCTTGCCTGAGTACCCCTATATTGATACGAGACCTAATCGTCTCTCGCGTTTTGAATTGGTACGCCAGATTACTCAGAGCTTTTGGAAACGCTGGAATTTAGAATATTTGCACATACTCCAGCAACGCGTGAAGTGGACCGATAAGACCGATCCACCCTAGATTGGAGACCTCGTTTTGATCAAGGAGGCTAACCTTCCGCCACTCAGATGGCGCAGGGGGCGCATTCTTCGTTTGGTAACTGGGGCTGATGGAGTTCCCCGATTTGCTGAGGTCTTGGTGGACAGTTCGATTCTGAGGCGAACGGTTGGAACGTTGTCACGTCTACCAACTGATTAGCGGACCGGTAGGCCGGTCCGGGGCGGGTGGATGTTTGAAATAGAAATATTGTTAGTGACAAGTTAAATCGATTATATCAGTTTAGTAGCGTGTTACTTTGTCTATTGAAAATTTCTGACTCTGGTCACACTATGAACTGTCAAATCATTCACTCTCTCTTATTCTCGAAAGGAGAATGCTGGTTTTTGTATGGAAGCCTGTACCGTTTGCTTTTTCAGAAAGTGAACATTTTTAGCCAGCTTATAGTTTAATATTACCGCAAGTGATAGATTATTAGAAATATTTTGGAAATTAATCAACAAAATATCAAAATAAGTACATTTAAAATATGCGTGTTTCATTTGTAAGTACCTACTTATAATCCCAGCAAAAGCTCGGATATCAAACTGTTATAAATCTAGCTAGAATTTACATTTCATTTCATTTCATTTATTTATTCAAACAATTTACATTGTGTCGAACATTAGGTAGGTACTTACATAATAAAGTGACAGTAAATAATTCACAAGCAAGACAACAAGTACATACATTTTAAAGCTAAAATAAAATAATCAATCCAATTAATTAAAAAAATGACTACAAATTATAATTAAATTAAATGTCAAAGTAATGTCAGATTATAATGCCAAATGGAACGTTATGTCAGATGGTAAGCCAAGTCATACAATAGGTAGTCTAAGTCAAAATCGATTTAATAATTAATATAGTTAATAACTGGTTATTTTAAGTAAATTAGTTATTTTTTGTCATTTAACGTAAAATCCGATACTGAGTAAAAACACTTTTCCAACAAGAAGGATTTTAATTTGTTTTTAAATAAATGAGGGCTGTAAATTAATAATTTCAGATTTGTTGGTAACCTATTAATCAATCCCACTGCTTGATACCCGGAGCAATGCTTAACTATTTGTATATTTGGTGATATCTTGTGTTTAAGTTCCATTCTTCTTGTACTTTCTCGTTTCTTACGTTCCTCTTGTGATTCATATTGATGAATGTACTTAGCAAAGTGCGTTAATATAACTAAAATATATAAACTTGGTACGGTTAATATTTGTAATTCTTTAAAACGGTCTCTGCATGAGTCTCTTTGTGAGATTCTTACAATAGTCCTTATAGCACGTTTCTGTAAGACAAACGCCTTCTGACAGTTATAACTGTAGCTGTTACCCCAAAGCATGATGCTATATCTTAATCTAGATTCCACCAATGCATAATATATAGCCTTTAGTTGCTTAAGACCCAAAATATCTCTCAGGCTCCTAAGTGCATAGCACGCTGATGAAATTGAAGAGTCAATTGCGGCTAGCTCATGTTTCTAATTTAAACTAACGTCTATGATAATCCCTAAGAACTTCGCTGTGTCAACTAATTCAATCTTGTCCCCTTTGATATGTACATCTAAATCGTCAGTAATGCGAGTTGTAGCCTTGAATAAAATTATGTTAGTCTTACTGGTGTTTAGTAAAAGGCTATTGGCTGAAAACCAGTCGCAGAGATTTTCGAGGCATTTATTTATAATTTTGCTCAATTCTTCTAAGTCATTTGCCCCAATTATTATATTCGTATCATCTGCAAAGACAACGAGTTTTGCATCGGGCTGAGCGTTATCCATAAAGTTTAACAGGTCATTAGTAAATATAATAAAAAGTATTGGTCCTAAAATTGAGCCTTGGGGAACACCACGTTGAATATTTGTAATCCTAGACGTATGAACAACTTCGTGATTAGTTTCGTCGATGCTTTTTATTTCAACGAACGTTCGTCTATTTTTTAGGTAGGACTTTATAAGTAGTAAAGCTTTGCCTCTGACACCATAATATTCAAGTTTTGTGAGTAGTAAATCATAATCTATCGCATCAAAAGCAGAGTTGAGGTCGATGAATAACCCAGCCACTTTCAATTTGTTATTAATTTTATTAATTATGTCATTAATGAGAGTGTTTATTGCATCTGAGCAACCTACACCTTTCTGGTATCCAAATTGTCTTAAATTAATTATTTTGTTCATATTTAAATAAATCATCAGTCTATGTTTAATTATTTTTTCAAATACTTTTGATAAAGTTGGCAAAAGGGATATGGATCGGTAGTTTTTCGGATCAGTCTTACAGCCTTTTTTAAATATTGGAACTACTTTAGCCAATTTGAACTGGTCCGGAAATACCGCCTCTTCAAAACATTTATTAAAAAATACAGATAAAGGCACTGCTAAGGAGTCTATATTATCCTTCAGGATTGAAATCGGTAAGTCATCAAAACCGCAAGATTTTTTATTGGCCATCTTACTAACAATCTTGGCGATTTCAGACGGCGTTGTTGGACAGAAAATTAAATCATTTTCTACTCTATTAGTCGTGTCCGATAGAAAAGCCTTTGCCCTTTCCTTTTCATTGCTACCCAAAGACGATTTAAACACAAAACTGTCAATGAAATGATCGGCGACTTGCTGGGGATCAGTTATCAATTTATTGGTCACTTTTATGTTAAGAGTCCTACTTAACATATTTTTTATTTTATTTGTACTTTCGTTTACCAGTTTCCAGGTCTGTTTTGTTATTTTTGTTGCGGTATTTAATTTATTTATTATGGCCATCTCTTTGGCTTGTTGAATGACTCTTCTATAAATTCTAATATAATTGTTTTTATATTTTATAAGGCTGGTATTATTTAACGCACCTGAACATAGAACTCTTTTCATTTTACTTGAAACTTTAACCCCCCTTGTAATCCACTTTATTGTTGTGTTTTTAGAAGGATTTATTTTAATTAACTTCTTTGGACAATAATGCTGGAATGCTTTACCCAGGCTATTTATAAAGCTACTTATTCCTATATTGGTCCAATTTTTATTACTAATATAATTCTTAAAGGCGACACTATTTTTATGATTAAATATTCTTTTTTTTATTATTATTGTTTGTTCAGAGCTTTTAGATTTCCAATTGATTTTCTCAAGAAATACATTACAAAATAGTCCAGCATGACCGTCTGCCAAACCATTGTGATCAACAGAACACCGATCTATGTCGTCATCGGAAAGATTTGTGATTATGTTGTCTAAACATGAATAAGCATTGTTCCGAATAAAAGTGGGAGTTTTTATTAGGTATCGAAAATTATAACATGTCAGAATACTTAAGAATTCAGCAGATCTTTTACTCTCAACTAGTACGTCAATATTATAATCACCACATCATTACCATCATTGCTACTTCTAGGTTAGGTTTTATAAACGATAACTATAACTATTAAAAGAATGGCCAAGAGTTTTCTTGGCCAAGAGTTTTCTTGGCCAAGAGTTTTCTTGGCCACGTTCTTTTAATAGTTATAGTTATCGTTTATAAAAGCGGTACATTCAATACATATCGGATAGCAAGGTTGTGGGTAGTTCAATATTTCAACAGTAACTATTACCTTATTACAATAGATTAGCATAATTGATTTAGTAATATTCACCACAAATATATTTACTATATGTGTATTCAATATTTACCACTGAAATATTCACTACATGATGTATCTAATAGACACGGCTTGTTTCTCAGCATAAATTCGATTCGATACTATATGATATCCCAAGTTCTGAACTTTAACATCTCACAACTGACGGAACCACCCACAATATCAATTATACAATTGCTAAGCTATATTATTACATTAACTATACGTTGTCTATATTGACAATACTCTAAATAACACCACAATAGCAATAAAGAATTGTGAAACACATTATTAGTAAAAACACAATATAAAAACACAATAATATAAAAGTCAGAATTATATCGTACCTTAGTTAGCCGTTGCCCGGGCGGAACTGAATCTGAACAGAGCCTGTTCTCCTTTTATATCCTATTTACACGTTTGACAGTGTCAACTGCCAAACGTCAGATCAAATTGTATATTTATTATTGGCAACATTATAAATTTAAAACATACTAACCATCAATACGATATAACCATATACGATAGGTTTATGCTATACATAGGTAATTAATGATACAATATATTTAGTTATATATTGTTTGATACATATATGAATAACCCTAAAATCTTTCTTCTAGTAACTTAAACTAAAACCTAACCTAGAAGTAGCAATGATGTAAATTCTAGCTAGATTTATAACAGTTTGATATCCGAGCTTTTGCTGGGATTATAAGTAGGTACTTACAAATGAAACACACATATTTTAAATGTAGTTATTTTCATATTTTTGTTGATTAATTTCCAAAATATTTCTAATAATCTATCACAGGCATGAAGCGTTTTTGTTTTCGAATCCGCAGTTCTGAGATTTTCACATAACCATATTTAAAAAAATCCGCGACTAATATTGCAAAGGAAGGACTTTGTCCTTGATTTCTAATTGTTTATTACAATTTCAATAAGTGAATAATGTAACAAGTTAAAAGAAACGTAGTTTCGACCCACAGGAACAAACCTCAACTCAACGGATAAAAACAAAATAATAACACAAACAAACACGATCGATGCGTAGGCGACGTTGTGTAGGGTTAACATTGGCACTTTTGACAGTTGCTCTAGTTATAAAAATAATGTTACCGTGCAAGTGTTGCTATCTCGATTCAATTATATCTAAAATTGATGTCACCTAAAAACAATCGATTAATGAATAAATTGCTCAACCAATGACTGAAATCAAGTTAAGTAGCCAAATATGTATTTGTATTTAATAAAATCACACAGAACACAGTTTTTTTAATTCACTATCATAGTACCTTCTATTGAATCCAAAAACATTTAATCGTGTAAGCAATCGTTAATGTTGAGAATATTATTACACTCGATTTTTTGTCGCTCGGAATCGACTTTTTTTGTGCTGGCAATGTATGCATTCGGAAGTTGTTGATCTAAGTTCTACTTTTTTATAATATTTCGTAAACGCGGATTTAGTAATGTTTCATAATTTAGTAATGGCATTCAAAATGTGTCATAGTATTTACGGTATATCATTATTTTTAAAGCAATTGGTACAGGTTCCGGCATTCTCCTTTCGCTTTGAAGACACGTTGATTTTTTGCTAGTCCACGCTTTTTGCCTTCTCGCGAGCTTTTGTGATAATTTAAGTAAATTTAAAACCCTTGTGAATTGCCGCTAATTGATCTGCCGGCATCGGCTTATTCGTGATAGAATTGTGAACAGTTAAATCGTCATCGTCGTCTACCTGCAACGTGTACAGAAGAAGGACGGCGAGCTGGACCTTCTAGTAGTAACTATAACGATTTGCTTGTTATTTTGGCCAAAATTATGAGTGTAATTTTATAGGTCTACTCCAGAACATCAGTGAAGACTTGGTAAGTAAATTTGCATGTAATTGTAATTTACTGTGCAACACAGTATATATGTTAGACCTTTGCCCTGGGCTAAGACTGGATCAATTAATCGATTCCACTGACCTCTGCAAACCTTACCCAGTTTTCAAGCCCAGATTCTAAACATCTAGAATACTAAAGACTGTATAATGTGTCCTGTAAGTCTGTATCAGTTATGTAGGTATACCTAATTGATGACGAAATTATCTCGAAAATATCTAAGCTAAGCTATTGAATATATTATCTAGAATACTAAAGACTGTATAATGTGTCCTGTTAGTCTGTATCTACGTATCCCCTTTTTATTTAAAAATATGTTAAAAAGTTGAACGTATATAACTTTATTTCTGAAAGAAAATATGGAACCTTTTAATTTAAACCGTTCCGAAATCATTATTCATTGACTGTATCTGCTAATTCAATTTCTCTTAGTCTAAACAAGCCTTATCTTTGCCATTCACTCACACACTGTCAAAATATTGTTGTACATATTTTACCTAAATTAAAAGACAGAATACCCTAATTTGGTTTATACAATTTTATTATAAATAGGTAATTAAAACATGAAATGAACGTGTGTTTTTCGTTTAAGTTTAAAATTAATCTGAGCGATACTCCGCAACGGTCCGCACCGCACCGCATCGCACCGCTCCGCTAAAACTCCCTCTCGTGTCCGGTCTCAGCCAATTTCATACAATAACACGTCACTCTCGTATTTGTGTTACGATAATGGAAACCTACTCACATGTTTTGTTTGCTCCCGTTATTAATTCATGGTATTCATAGAAAGGATATTCAAAGCATACCCAACGATTTTGATTGGATTTTACTAAAGGAACATTTTTATATCTCCCGTACATACGAGTCTGATTCAATAACCGTTCAGAGATTATATTTCACGAACGAAATATTATTTCGGTACCCTTTGAATAGATTTTTTAATTTTCTCGGAGGCAGAAAAAGTTATCTGGATTCCGAGGAGAATAATATCCACGTGAAATATAACGTCAATGACTTTGTTTTACAAAACGAATTTCGTTTCTTTAGTATAAGAAAAAGCGGATAAGTCATTAAATGTGTCGACGAAGCGTAAGAAAAGTGAGCCGAGCAAAAGTGGTCGAATCCTACCGAAGCCGCTTCTTATCGAAAACTTGAAACTAGTATGGTACCTATCCAAGAAACGCTTATTAAAATTTTCTTTACTATAACGAGTCTAACATCAAATTTCTAGAATAGTTACTTCCTGACTTCACGTCTTGCTGTTTTATACCTTTTACTATCTTTATTGAAGTTCGTATTTCTTCAGTTAATTGAATGTATTTTAGCATATTATCTCATAAAGTAAACTCATTTAAAAGATACCTACAATCTTCTCTGGTTCCAAAACCATGCCCTTAGCGAAATAACCCATGAGTTACGTTAAATCTATATATGAACATATAGACTTAATGTAAGTAATGTAACGTCTTTACTCGCCCTTGATCGAAGACCTTCATAAAGTATTTTCCAGTACAATGCTTTTATCGAAAGTAAAACGAAGGAGCCGTTGACCCAGCGACAACGGCCTACAAACGCGTCAAAATTAATTGTCTTCACAATAACAACGTAAACCTGACCTTTCCTATGTAGGTCAGGATCCTTGTTTTATTTTTCAATAAACAGGTTGGGCTTAAAGTATCTTATCCAGTAGATGAATTCAGATTGGTCCCATTTTTGTTCGGGTAGAGAATGTAATGAGTCGTCTCGGTGCTTCAATTGACCGCCCCTCCACCTTACCAAGCAATTCACTGCACCTTTATACTCTTTTAAACCCCCCCCCCCATCAGACTTTTTAAAGAAAGCTGTTACCACGTCGTGTATAAAGAATGGGATGCTTAAAATGATAGCGCTGTATTTTGAGATGAGCTTAGATGTGATCTTTTAAAGCTTGTGAATGCCGTGATGCGCAGTTTTATTTGGTGATAGTATATATATTATTTTTCTTAAAGTTTTCCCATACTATCTCTTAAATTGTTTTAAAGATAGAGCAGGTAGATATCTATAGGTGTTTTCGATTGATGATTTACAATCTCACTATTAAGTCAGAATTTTTCGATTATCTGAAAGTAACAATCTAGTATCTCCAATGATGCCTCATTAAAATAGTTGAGAATATCTTATTTCACAAAACCAACCCGTGCATACAAAAATACACGTATACGTTCTTGTGCATACAAAAATACACGTACAATAGAATATATTCTTCACAGTAGCAGCTTGAGTTAACATGTAAAGTAAAACAAGTTCTGTATAAGAATACAATGCATCAACTGCACCGGTAAAGTGCACACGTGACTCACGTTTGAATTAAACTTATGCCAGTTTTCTTTGTACCTGACTTCGGAGAAACCGAAATAAGATTTTTAAACTTATTTTAAATTGACTTTCGGGATATTAAAAAATAGTGGTGTATACCACGTACCTCTGTTGCAAGCGAACAGTGCCAAAATAGGCCTGCTTAGAAAAACTATTAGATCAGACTGCGAACAGATAGATGGACACGACAAAATTATAACGATTGTTTTTACTAAGGAACTTCAAAACCATAATATACTAAAGTTACACTAAAGCATACACATATACATTCATGTTTTCATTACTACTAATTAGATCCAATCTATGCAGACATTATTAATTGTTCTAATCAATTCAAGTTGATAATTAATTAAATTAATAATTGATAGCTGGTTGAATAGTTCGCCATGTTAGTAAAGAGGCTGCATTCTAGCCTGAAGTTGGATTATACATGTTGGATGATATTTTGTGCCGCGGGGTACGTCATTTTCATCATATTAGTTTCGTACCCCGCGGCCTAGGATGATGTATCAAATCATAGACAATTATCGGATTTGCGCAGGCCTTATTTACTTGGGTCATGGATTATAACTACTTGTTTGACGTGACAAGACGTGACACTCCGTAAGTGATTTGGTTTGATTTCGTTTATATACTTCCTTTTCTAGCTTTTTCTGGGAAACTTGGCTCGCTGAATAAGTTAATAATGAAAATATCAAACGACCAACTACAAAAAGGTACAACATAAATACTTGCATCCCCATCATATCTCAGCCGAAAGGGACTGTCAGGCTCTTACTGACTAAAAACCAACCCGTGTTCCTCATGTACCCGTGTGTCGGAGGGTCGGGTATCGCCGAAGCATTCCTCGCTATCCCCCGACAGGTATTGGCCCGACAGATGGTCAGGCGGACCCCGAACAAGTCCCCCTTGGCGGCGGATGAAGGTGTTGGGCTCCACCGCCAAAACGCCCAGCGGCCGCAGAGGATAGGAGGACAGCAACGCAACACCGCATCTCCTCTTCCTCTGCGGCAGCCGAAAGACTCCTTTTTTTTTTGTTTTACGAGGTGGAAAATCCCTTCGGATCTCCGACTCTTGGGGGAAATAAGAGCCGGAGTATGTGGTGTTTCCACTAAAATCCACCTCGACTTCCGCCATGTACCCGTATGTAGCAGGGTGGGGCATCACCAAAGCACTCGTCGCCACCCTCCAACGGGTATTGGCCCGCCAGATGGTCAGGCGGGCCCCGAACAAAACCCCCTTGGCGACGGATTAAGGTGTTGGACTCCGCTGCCAAAACGCCCAGCGGCCGCAGAGGATAGGGAGGACGGCAACGCAACACCGCATCTCCTCTTCCTCTGCGGCCCCACCGCGACGCATCAAATGGTGCGCCCCCATTTGGTCGCGGGAGATAGGGCGCGCGGCAACGCAACACCGACACGCCTCTCCTCCCGCGACCGCACCCGACTGCGAGAGACAGACAGAACTGTCCCCCGCACCCGCACCGTTGGACGCATCCTGCGCAGGCCCCTCCAAGCCCACGCGGAGCGTCCCCTCCTGGATCCCTCTTAGCTTCACCGCGGGTGAGCAATCCGCGGTTACTGAGCCCCCCACCACGACAAGGTGGAGATCCCACGGGGGGGAGCCGAAAGACTCCTGGATTATGATCACTACTTACAGAGCTCCTAAAAGTTTTACTGTTCTGATTTCTATTCAATTATTATTAATCCTTTAATTTTTCTTTCATCGGCGGTGAAATAACCCTTTGGGACCCAAAGTCATGTGGTTCAACCAATAATTGCTGGACAATCCTTCAAATATAAAAGAAAGTACCTAATAATAAAACGCTCATCAATGTTTGTTATAATTAAAACTGTATGACAAGTTGTGTTTAATTATTAATGCGCCAGTCCAGAAAATTATCTCATTATTTTAAATAAATAATCATGCCTATTATAAATATTTGTCAACGTTTAGCGGCAATAGCCTAGTGGTGAACGCAACGGACGGCCAAGACGATGGTCTTGGGTTCAATCTCCAGGTACCTCGGGCACACACCTTTGACTTTTCGAAGTTATATGTGTAATAAAAATGCTATACCTATATAATTATCGGTCGTTTAATAATGAGCCCGGTAGATGGCAATAATAGGCTCGCTCCCTATTACATTGGGACTGAAACATAACTGGCGAAGCGTGGGTGTAAATATATATATATATACCTCTGTCTACCCCTTCGTTGATAAAAGGCGTGAAGTTAAAAAGTTGTGATTAGTGCCAAAGTTTGCTTTTAAAATAATATTATTATACCTACCAGAGATAATGTTATACTGACTATACGTTCTAAATTGAGCGTAGAATGGATTAGTTGATACAGAACTGCAATTATTGAGGTTCAATTATTGGTGAATATACTGCTGCAAGAATCTCCTGAGAAGGTCCTGATAGTATTAAATGTTCCGTCTAATACGAAGAGATCATTTTCATCTTCCCTGTAATATAGTGTCTCACTGCTGGCGACAGACACCTCTTACTATCAGAAGGGTAAGGCCGTAGTTCACCACGCTGGCTAAGTGCGGATTAGCAGACTTCACAATGTCTTTCGAAACATTAGGGACAATTCTCAGATATATCGGATTCCTCACGATGTTTGGCACGCATTTAATACGCACTTTTTTATGTGTCTATACCTAAGCCGTGCTGATGATTACGACTAAATAAAATTGATAATAATAAAACTATAATTTTATAAGTCAATTATTATAAAATATGGCGGGTAATATCCCTACGAAATTATCTTAGTAACCATCTTAAACTAAAGTCATTATCCCTATGGGTTGCGGCGATTTAATAGCAATATTGACACCTAGCGTTATCTGGTTAATTTAAATATCGACCCAATCCCGGTGTTGTTCATAGGGTGAACAAGAAGGGATGCTGCTGATATTAGGAAGAATATAAATATCAAATGGAATGATTTTAAGACACAAAATATAATGAGTTAATCTCTAATATAAGTGTGCTTTAAAATATTTTTGCCTGATAATACATCTCAACAAAAAGTAGCATATTAAATGTTATTTTGATGTTCTTGATGAAACAAATGTTCATCCATCCTTACAAACATTTGCTTAGAGAAACAAACGTTCATCTATCCTTACAAACTTTTAATTTTACAATAATAATAGGAGGGATTGCAAGCTTCGATACAAATAGAACGTTGCGTTGAAACACATTTTTCTTTAAATACAAGATATAAATTTTACTAAAGAGCTTAAAATGTTCAATATGTTCATAATCAACAATTTCTTTGCCAGTGTTCCAAAAATCAAGTGTAAATTTTGCCAAAAAACAGAAAATCTAAAACACCATAAGGAGAACTCATAACTATGGCAATTTGTATATAACGACCGTCTGTTATTTTAAACATGGCGGTAATTAAATTAGGCGGCTAAAATAAAAGGTCAGGTAAAAGGTTATTAACTATACTCTCTTACTTAGTAAAGTTTTAATTCTGTTTTGTTTAATATAAAGTGCAGTAAATTATTACGCATTGAAGGGTAGGCTAATAACGCCAACTACCTCGCTTATGGCTGCTGTAGAAATTAATAGCGCTAATAGTGATGCGTCATGTGGGATTATTTATCGATATTGGGTATTAATATTTTTTGCAGTAATTTTTTATGTCGTGTTTTAGTGACTTCATAAGACACGATCCGTAAGATCTTTTATATACAAGAACTTTTTAGAAAGTCTGTAACTTTAGTAATTCTAGTAATTATGTTGACATAATAGTTAGATACTGAAGGTAAAACGCATTAATTGCGGCTTACTTTCGTTTTCCAAATACTTTGTTTATTCTGAAAGATTTAAAATTCCGTTTTCACAATTTTCCGATATCTTACCTCAGTTCCTGTGAAGTAAACGAAACTTATTGTTACCGGAATAATCGAATTCTATATCTGGTTTACAATAGGACAAATTAAAAGAAAGTGTCTGTAAATATTCACTTTCACATGATGATGTGAATTGTGATGTTTCATTGACATAAAAAAATTAATGATAAGAAAGAATAAACCCTTAAGTTACTGAGTAACGAAAATATCAACAGTGGACCATCTCTTTATAAATAAGTATAAGAAATATCTAACCGCCTCAGATGTAAGGTCAGTGAATAAGTTGTCGATAGCGAAGTCTTTCAGAGCGGCACATCCCATCACTAATCGTTCTTTAGATACGTGCTAGTGCGTCGGCGGGGATTTTCGGCTCTCGAGTAGGGCGCTAATATAGCTATCCTCACTCGGGGCGATGTCGCCGGCCTAACGCAAAACTCATTAAAATTACACACGGGCACAAAAGCATACGAACCATAGACACTCGGTGCCGACAAATACGCTCTATGTCGTGGCAATTTGACACGTCAATTACTTCGCTTAAAGAGCTATCGATGGTGCTGACGACATATTAGGCTTTTGACGGTACTTAGTTACGCGTGAATTATTTTGTTCCGCTTAACAAAGGTATAGGTTAAATTATTATTGCTGCTGTTAGAGTTAAGTAGACCAACGGCAGTTGATAAAAGCTCTAGCGTTCAGTTTAGATTTCGTTTATTTACATAAAGACAGATCCCAGTAAAAAGCCCTGAATCGCAGAGACATTTGTCAACAGGCAGAAACATCACCTAGACTAGAAAAAACTATTTTTTTATCTTATCACTATGATAAGAAAGTTTTTCTTTCTCAGCGCTATTAAAAAAAGTCTTATGTAGATATCGAACCCACAACAGCAGGGCGCAGCGTTAGTTAAACAGGAATTATTAAGGATTTAATTATTAATACTAACAACAACAAATTTAGGTTAGATTTCAACAATACAAATCAAACAATTACTGATTGAGGTTATGTATGACAATGTGTTTCAAGTTATGTAGGTCAACTTATACAAATAAATATTATGTATTTTAGGCAAAAACTGACCTGACAAACACTACAATACTGTCTACAAGGTGATAAGATACAAGCTTATACCAATCTGAGGTTTGTACTCAGCAATGCAACAGCGGTAAGATAATCAACCACGCTCTGCTACCAAAAGGACAATGCCCATCTGTGCCCCAGAAAAAGTAAATTACAAGATCGTCCTAATAAATGAAAACTAGAATTAAGTTGTTAATTTTGAAACCTAAGAAGCAATAGATAAAAAAAACGACAAAAAAGACTTGTTTACTTTGCAGTACCTATGATAAATAATGTTTTATTCATTCATGCACTAAAAGTGCAGTTCATTGCCGTCTGGAACCACGTTTTTAAGCCAATTTATTAATTCCTTGTGATATTGTTGCGGTTTTACGGAGTAAGTACTCTTTCCATATTATTATTTTCTCGAGTACCTACCTACTTAAGTTTTGTATCTTACCAAATAGTTTTCACATTTATATAGATGGAGATACTATGGAGATAGACTATTTATAATTACAAATAACTGAAACGATTACAGACATTTAAGTATATAAAAGAACACTGATTTGGCCTAGCTTATGTGATGATTATGAAGTTCCTAGTGAAAAACTAATAGCAATGCTGTTTGTAAACGATAAAATTTATAAACAATAGGCATCATGTCTAGTTTAACGTCTAATTACTTTTCAACCAGTGCTTTATATGACATTAGTACTAGATATCATAAAAATACTGTTAATAAGTTATCGTATGACATAGAGCTGCAATTTGGGCATTGCAGGGCATTGCCGACTTTCGCCTCTATACTAATATGGGCATAGTCCTTTATGTCTAGAGTTACCGTAGGCAGGTAGGAAATTGTTCAGAGTGCGCAGTGGAAGTTGTAATACATCTACCTAACTACGATAGACAATTTATCTAAACAGGTATACTGCGTTGCACAGTGAATTACAACTAATAAATAAGGGTTACTTACCAAGGATCTCCTGGTGATCCTGATGATGTTCTTGAGTGGACCTATAAGATTAACTCATAATTTTGGCCAAAATAACAAGAAAATCGTTATGAATACCACTACTCGAGGTCCAGATCGGCGTCCTTCTTCAGACAGTCGTCGAGCACCAAGCACGTGCATCGAATTCACACAAGTTTTACAATATTCATTAAGATACTATTTTTATCACAATAAACCGGTGCCAGTTATTGATCAAGGAAGCGGAAATAAAACGGGTTCCAAATATTATTTTATAGCACAAAGCCACGCGAGATTACAAGATACGGCGTGGTAAAGACAACTTTTTATACCGGGTTTTTTCACTGACCGCGGGAAACGAACAAACTATTCGCGAAGCTACCAGGATGTGCTTTTCAAAAGGCGATCAATTTATTTCAATTACAAAACCACGCGATAGAGACCAAACGGCGTCAGCGCAACCATTTTTCAGAAAGGGAAAAGAATGACAGTTCAGTGTGACCATAGTCAAAATTTACAATAGACTAAACTAAACGTTACTAAATCGATATAATCGACTTGACCTATCACAAATAATATTTCTATTTCAAACATCCACCCGCCCCGGACCGGCCTACCGGTCCGCTAATCAGTTGGTAGACGTGACAACGTTGCAACCGCTCTCCTCAGAATCGAACCGTCCACCAAGACCTCAGCAAATCGGGGAACTCCATCAACCCCAGTTACCAAACGAAGAATGCGCCCCCTGCGCCATCTGAGTGGCGGAAGGTTAGCCTCCTTGATCAAAACGAGGTCACCAATCTTGGGTGGATCGGTCTTGTCGGCCCACTTAACGCGTTGCTGGAGTATGTGCAAATATTCCAAATTCCAGCGTTTCCAAAAGCTCTGAGTAATCTGGCGTACCAATTCAAAACGCGAGAGACGACCAGGTCTCGTATCAATATAGAGGTACTCAGGCAAGGCGACAAGTGGGCGACCAATCAAAAAATGGCCCTGCGTAAGGGCCTCCAAATCATTCGGATCTGAGAAGATCGAGCACAACGGCCTAGAGTTCAAAACGGCCTCAATCTTACAAAACACAGTTGCGAGTTCCTCAAATGTAAGGACAGATTCACCGATTGTCCTGCGCAAGTGTGTTTTGGCCGATTTTACAGCGGCCTCAAAAATACCACCCCAGTGTGGACAATTTGGTGGGGAAAACAACCAATTTATCCCACGTCGGGCAAGCCTATTGCCTATATCAGCCTTATTGGTTTCAAGGAAATTAACGTCATTCAAATAATTATAAGTGCCCTTAAAGTTAGTGCCGCAATCAGAACGGATCAAGGAAGGCAGCCCTCTGCGGGATACAAATCTGTCAATTGTGGCTACAAACGCCTCGGTCGTAAGCGAGGAGACCAGTTCTAAGTGTACGGCCTTTGTGGAGAGACAAACAAAAACACACAAGTAGGCCTTAACAGTCTTGCTGTTTCGAAGTGTTGACGTTTTCACCAAAAGGGGACCAGCGAAGTCCGTGCCTACACCGTCAAACGTCCTGCTCTCAGTTACGCGATCTGCCTGTAAGTCTCCCATTAAGGGCTGCATGGTAGAAGCCTTGAGCTTATAGCAAGGGATGCAGCGAAAGACCACACTCCGAATAATTCTTCGGGCAGACAAAATCCAAAATTCGCGTTGCAAAATGGCCAACAGGGCATAACAACCAGCATGCGAATTTTTAAGGTGACGGTCAGTTACCAACAAGCGTACCAAATGACCGTCCTTGGGTAACAAAAGGGGGTGACGTGCCCTGTAAGGGAGGTTGGCGTTCTTGAGATGCCCTCCAACGCGCAAGAGACCCGTTTCGTCCAAAAAGGGGTTCAATTTAGATACAGCTCCCGATAATTTCAATTTCCCTGACTTAAGGATAGCAATCTCCTTTTCAAAATGCGCCAATTGGACAGAACGGATCCAAAAGGTGAGGGACTCCTGTCGTTTCTGTGGTGAGAGTAACGGTGTCAGTCGTTTCTGTTGTGGGTGCCTAAAGTTAAAAACAAAACGCTTTATCCAAGCAGCAACACCTAACAACTTGTCGAGGGAGCTGTCGCGATTTACCAAAAAATCGGGGTCGAAGGCGCATTCTACCTTCTCAAGAGCGAGTGTTCGTAGACCCGGCAAATTGGAAGTATTCAAAACTGACGTTCGAGGCCAATCAATTTCTGGTCGACTCAACCATTCCGGACCCCACCACAGCGAATGACCTATCAAACTAGGCGTCAAGCATCCGCGCGAGGCACAATCAGCGGGGTTGAGCTCACCTGGCACGTGTCTCCAAATAAGCTTGGCTTCAGATTTTTGGATTTGGGAGACGCGATTAGCGACAAATACCTCCAAGGTGTGGACAGAAGCCTTTAACCAACAGAGAACAATTTGGCTGTCTGTCCAGGCGTAGGTCCCATTAATACAAATGCTTTTGCCCAAAGTACTGGACTCGTGGTTCAATAAGCGTACAAGTAGGGCTGCTCCCGAGAGCTCCAATTTCGGGATGGTCAGAGATGTCCGAAGGGGTGCAACCTTGCTCTTCGCCATGATCAGGGAAACCCTCACCTGACCTGAGGCACTGACTGTGCGCAAGTACAGCACGGCCGAGGCATCACAAAACCCGTGAAGGGTGGCCTTGTACTTCCCGGGAGGAAGGATGGGACGAGGCAAGGTGATCTTGTTGACGGCAGGGAGTGAGGATACAAAAGAGGTCCATTCCTCAACAAGAGTACCGCGTAGAGGTTCGTCCCAGGTCAATCCTGCTGTCCAAAGCTTCTGCAAGAAGCATTTTGCCCAAAATATGACAGGACAAATCCAACCGTTTGGATCAAAGGTTCTGGCGATAGTAGACAACACGAGACGTTTAGTCCAAGAACAAGGCAATTTCAAGTCTACGTTATACGTAAAGATGTCTTGTACTGGACGCCAAGAACAGCCATCATGGCGGGGTTGTCAACAATCTCAAATAGGTGTGGATCTTGCTGATGATCCTCGGGTAAGCCCTCCAAAAGCGCTGGTGAGTTGGAAATCCATAATACCTATCAATTCGTCCCGCAGGAGGATCGCCTCGTCCGCTGTGGAGGCGCCCGAGCAAATGTCATCGACGTAAATATTGTCCTTCAAGATGGCGGAGGCTCGTGGGAAACGTAAGCCTTCGCGCTCTGCGAGCTCCCAAAGAGAACGTATTGCCAAGTAGGGGCTCGACCTTAACCATAGGATCGCGAGGAGACTCTCTCCAATGGATCAGCTGGAAGCGACGGTCATCAGGGTGGATAATCGTCTGCCTGAACATATTTTTTATATCGGCTACAAAGACAACCTGATGTCGTCGGAAGCTGGTGATGACGTCACAAAGGTCCTTTACCAACTTGGGACCAGAATGCAATCACTGGTTCAAGGATACGCCTGTTGAAGTCTGCGCAGAACCATCAAACACTGTGCGCAGCTTGCCAGTTGATGGCTTCAATACCGCATGATGCGGGAGAAAGTAGTGCTCCACCGAACGCCAATCCAAATTTGTCAGTGACATGTGTCCCAATTGTTCATATTCTCTCATGAACTCAATATACTTCTGTCTGAGCTCCGGATCACGACCCATGCGGCGCTCCATAGCCAACAATCTCTTTTCGGCTAAAGGTCGTGACTCACCAAGCGGAGGCCGAACAGACAGAAAAGGTAGCTTCGTAATAAGCCGACCAGAACGGAGTCGACCAGTGTTGTTCTGGAAGAACACCTCGCACTCCTCATGTTCTGGATTCAAACGGGCAGCTTAAGGGGGCTCCTCTACCTCCCAAAACCTCTGAACCGCATCAGAGAGAGCGGAGCCTACAGCCAACAAATTATCAAGTTCGGGTGGAAGGGGGTCCCTAGGTACAGGTCCCAACAAAGCAAATCCAAATATTGTCAGGATGGCAGTCAAATCATTTGGCACCAAGACCCGTTTTCCACCAATCAAAATTCCACCGAGGACATCAGAGCCAATCAACAAGTCGATTTGTCCTGGTGTGTCAAATTTGGGGTCTGCCAGTTCCAATCCAGATGTCAAATTCACCACAGCAGCAGGTAACTGTTTCTGTGGATGCATACCCAAAACATTCTTCAGCACAATAGCCGAGATTTTAATCCTCGGGTGTGAAGATTCAACAGGGGCAAACAAAACCTTAACTTGCCCTTCAACATTAGAGGCTACGTCACCTATGCCCCGTATACAATTTGGCAAAGAGCCCATATTTAATTTAACCTGCCCTACCAAATAATTGGAAACAATGCAACCTTGTGAACCTGTCTCCAATATAGCACGGACAACAACAGAGGTCCCCGTGGGTCCCCAGACCCTAACACGGTGAATGACTTGCCGAGCGTTGTCAGCACTGCTCAGTGTTTAATGTTTGCTGATGACCTGAAGTTATTCTTGGAAATCGGTAGCACGGCGGACTGTGACGCGCTCCAGCGTGATATCGACAGGGTTGTGGCTTGGGCTGAACATAACCGCTTGGAATTTAATGTCAGTAAATGTAAGACAGTAACATTTAATCTTTCTCGCTCGCCACTTACATATAGTTACAATATTTCTGGTGACCCGTTGGAGCGAGTCAGCGAAATACGAGACTTAGGTATAACTCTAGATACATGCTTAACATTTAATGCACATATCTCTTTAATTTGTAAGCAGGGTTTAAAAGCATTGGGATTTGTGATGAGGCAGCCTATCCCTTTTCAGAGCAGGTGTGCTATCGTTTTGCTGTTCTTTTCCTTTGTTCGCAGTATTCTGGAATATAATTCAATAATCTGGGATCCACATGAGGAGAAGTACATCACAATGGTTGAACGAGTACAACGCAAATTTGCTCGGTTTTTATACAAAAAGTTATATGGCTTCTACCCTTATTCATATCCGTCTCTGTTCGTGTCTGGTATGGTAGGCCTCGACACATTATTACTACGTCGGAAATGTAAATTAGTGTCACATTATTTCTTATTGTTACACAACCAAATTGATGACTCTAATACGTTGTCTCGTTGTTCGATCTCAGCACCGAACCAATATACGCGAGTGCGCTCGCGGCGCTTACTCGCCGCACCACAGGTACGAACTTGTACCGCGCAGTATGCGCCTACTACTCAAGCACTCACACTGCTCAATAGCATTATTGGTAAATATCCGGATGTGGACATATTTGTCACCAAATTTTATATTTTTTTAATTATATGTAAAATGTTTTTTGCAAATGACTACATTAGAAAATAAGTTAATGTTATGTGCCCACCTAAATATAATGGCTCACTACACGCTTTGGGCAACTGTTAGTGTAGTGAGCAGCTGTACTAAATAAATAAATAAATAAATAATTTCGGCCAAAATAACAAGAAAATCGTTATGAATACCACTACTCGAGGTCCAGATCGGCGTCCTTCTTCAGACAGTCGTCGAGCACCAAGCACGTGCATCGGATTCACACAAGTTTTACAATATTCATTAAGATACTATTTTTATTACAATAAACCGGTGCCAGTTATTGATCAAGGAAGCGGCAATCAAACGGGTTCCAAATATTCTTTTATAGCACAAGGGCACGCGAGATTACAAGATACGGCGTGGTAAAGACAACTTTTTATACCGGGTTTTTTCACTGACCGCGGGAAACGAACAAACTATTCGCGAAGCTACCAGGATGTGCTTTTCAAAAGGCGATCAATTTATTTCAATTACAAAACCACGCGAGAAAGACCAAACGGCGTCAGCGCAACCATTTTTCAGAAACGGAAACGAATGACAGTTCAGTGTGACCATAGTCAAAATTTACAATAGACTAAACTAAACGTTACTAAATCGATATAATCGACTTGACCTATCACAAATAATATTTCTATTTCAAACAAATTTTTTAAAATCAAACAAAGTATTGATACATAAAAAAAAAGTTTCAGATTTTCCCCTACGTGCATTGTATCCTAAGTTTAGTAGGCGTCTGTGCTTAATCGTGCCGTTCCCCATGCTTCTCCGTAAGATATTCTGTTACTACTTCACCGAAAATTAGATGACAGCTAATTTTTTACGGGCCTTCGCTCAACCGCAATGAACAATAAAGCTCAGTCAATCTCGGGGGAAACTCAGTGTGCCTTGAACCTTGCAATGAATTCACTCAGAACAAATTTTATATTAAGAGTGGGTGGAATGGTCAGTAATATAGTTCTATATCTTATATTCTTTACTTAAATTATGAAGAGTTTGATATGAAACGGTTTAATGTGCGGATATAAAGTTATATGAGGGTATGCATTATGCGCTATTATAAACCGAGGTTTTTTTATAATAGTTTATTGTTATTTTACTTCTGGCCGAGTGGTCTAGAGGTTCGTGAGACTCACTGCTAAGCGTAGATTCGATTCACATGCAGGACAATTCTTTGTGTGATGTAAACAATTCTTAGTTCTATGGCTATAAAATAATAAATAAACGGTTGTCTAAAAAAGTTTCTGTCTAGAGTTACCGCAGGCAGGCAGGAAATTCTTAAGAGTGCGCAGTGGAAGTTGCAATATATCTGCCTGACTACGACAAGACAAGGATCCAGACACAATGCACTGCGTTGCACAGTGATGAATTGAAATCCAAATTATATGCAAGTTACAATATTGATTTACTGACCAAATCTTCACTGATGCTCCTGATGATATTCTTGAGTGGACCTATAAGATTAACTCATAATTTTGGCCGAAATAACAAGAGAATCGTTATAAATACCACAGGTTCCAGTTCGGCGAAGTCCTACTCCTCGGGCACCAAACAGGAATTCACTCAATTTTTACAATGTTCATATGTTACTTATGTTAAGTTTAAGTTTATCTTTTATCACTTCGCGAGCTACTAGGACGAGCTTTCCAAAAGGCGAACAATTTATTTTAATCACAAAACCACGCGAGAGAGACAAAACGGCGGGTATTAATTTACTTTTGTCAATCGCTCACAACCTCGTCGGACAACTTCATATAGCGACGGTTGCGAGGTTGTTAATTACTATAATTAACTCAAAAACTCAAAATTACAAAAACCTGCGTGATTACAAGATACGGCGTGATCAAGACAACTTTTTTTTACCGGGAAATGGACAATGAACCAAAGTTAAGGAATAACAGTTCATAGTGTGACCATAGTCAAAATTTACAATAGACAAAGTAACACGCAACAAAGTAAATGCGAAATTTTCATTAAAGATAACTTAGACAAATCCGATATACTTTCAAAATTTCAACATCTTGCTCCCAATATTACTCACGTTGAAAAAAGTGCTCTTCGCCTCCTTGGGTCCCCAATACTAGACGAAGGTTTCGATTCATTTATACAAGAAAAATATCAAAATTTTAGTGATATTTCAGACAGGTTACTCAAAATTAATATGCATTCGGCTTTTACTATTATCAAGTATTGTCTTTTTGTCTCTAAATTTACACACGCTCTTCGACCTTCCCCTTTTTGGAAAAACCCATCTGCACTCGCCCAAATTGACAAACTTATACAAATTACTTTAAGCAAAATTCTTAATCTGGCCCTGAACGACCGAGTGTGGCTACAGGCGTCCTTGCCTGTACGCCTGGGCGGCCTTGGCGTTCGCAAAATTACTGACGTAAGCTTACCAGCATTCCTGTCCTCGGTCCACAGCACTGAAGAATTGACCAGGAAAATGTTAGCACCCACACTGGTCAATTCTGAGGTGCCGTGTAAAACCGATGCCATGAATGCATGGAGAATGGCTTGTCCAAGCACTGAGTTACCCCGATTCCCATCTTCTCAGAGGCAGTGGGACGGGCCGCTTTGCAGCGTGGTACGAGAAAATCTCTTAAGTACGTCGTCCAATGCTGCAGAGCGTGCTCGTTTGCTGGCTGTCGGAGAGTGGGAGTCAGGGCTTTGGCTTCAGGCACTGCCATCGTCCAACATAGGTACCATGTTGGACGATACGACCTTCCGCATTGCTTCTTGCCTTCGTTTAGGTGCGCCATGTGTTTCTCCACATCGCTGTCACTGTGGAGAGGCTGTCGACAGCCTTGGTCACCATGGTCTGTCATGTAGCAGGAGCGCAGGTCGCATTTCACGACACGCCAACCTCAGTGACATACTTCGTCGGGCTCTTGTCACCGCTGGCGTTCCAGCCCAACTTGAACCTCAGGGCTTGGCACGCGACGATGGTAAGAGACCAGACGGTATGTCTTTATCTCCATCTCCATGGCAGGAAGCTGGGTAGGCCTTTGGTGTGGGACGCAACATGTGTCGATACCCTTGCGCCATCTCATCTTCCTAGCACAGCGGGTTATGCGGGCGCTGCTGCTGCTTCAGCGGAGACTCTCAAAAGGCGCAAATACATAAATCTAGTAGGGGATTATGTATTTGAGCCGTTTGGAGTTGAAACGTTGGGACCATGGGGTCCAAGTGCGAGATCTCTTTTTAGAGATCTTTCAAAGAGACTTGTTGACGCCGCGCGTGACCAGAAGGCTGGCCTGTATTTGGCACAAAAGATCAGCATTGCCATACAACGTGGCAATGCTGCCAGCATTCTGGGCACGCTTCCAATTGATGGCGATGTGGAGGATTTCCATGACGCCCTTTAAATTCTGCTTTTAGTTCTTTTTTATGTATTTCCTTTTATTTGTTAGTTATTTAAGTATAGAAATTATTGTTTTAATTTATGTGTAAATAGCCACTTAGTTATAGTTAGTTTTAATGCAATTATAATGTACCTATATTTGTTTATTATACCAGATAACTTTGTTAATAATAAAAGAGGTCTTCATCGACCGTTAAATTTAACACGCAACTAAACTGATATAATCGATTTGACTTATCATAAAACTAGTTCTATTTCAAACAGTTTCTTTGAAAAGAAAGCACACATATTTGTCTTTTGATTGTTACTTTCAAAGGATCGTAAATTACCTAATAATATGGTATAAGCACTTTTACTTGCTTGATTATTTGCGTTGCCGAGTACTGGGCTAAAACGGTATGAAAAGTGTTGCCATCGACACGAAAAGAAGAAGACCACAGATTACTAAATAGTTACTTCGTAAGTATAACACAATGGGCAAAAAGCTTTAATTTTAGGACAGCCGGTGCATACAATATGTTATGGCCTCAGAGCAAAGAATTGTATTAATCATACAATACTTACTTTGTTTTGGGTGAAAATCGAATCTACGGCCTGCGGCTTAGGAGTTCAATCTTATTGTATTAATTTATGCGATCTGCCTGTCAGAAATATTATGTTTAATACCTTCTCCTCTTGAGGTCGGTGGAACGACGCCATTGGGAATTCATCTTGACATGACAATTTTTTAAAGTTTTCGGAGGCGTACTGTTATGAATTAAGTGACGTTTTGGCATAATTATTTTTAAATATTTTATTCAGTTAATAATGTTTTTTAAATTCATTTATTCTTGTTGTAGCTGAGTTATTTATATAGTATTCTCATCTTGTTTATGGAATTATGTTTAGCTATGTGTTGGCTATGCTAACCTACTACAGAATAAGACCATGAAGTAAATTACATTATTGATCAGCTTAAACGATATAAGGTTATCTATTCGACCCGTATCTTTATTAATCTAATAATCCTCAACCGTCTTACATAAAACATTCGGTTTTCTATGTTGATGTGTTTTTTATAAAATATGTTTGCAGCGCGTAACAGTACGACTGGTTGCAATTTTGGGTTAAATTTTATTAATGATTAGAATCTCAGCGCTGTTTATAATTCACCCCACTGCTGGGAAAGTTGCATGAAAAAGCAAGGCAGATATCGCAAGGTCACATTATGCAGAACTGTGCCATGCAGTTTTTCTCACAATTGAACTTCACCGATTAGCTTTTATAAATTAATAAGCACCTTACTTCGAAAAGTCAGTGTAGGTATGAACCGGACACCCTCAACGCAGCAGTTTGACAGCCTTTACACTAGGCTATAGCCACCTGCAGTAAAAACTTAACTTCATTATTTTACACGAAAAGAATAAAAACCTATCCATTGGCCATGCAAGTGTTAGTTACGACCTCGATTGACTCTGTAATAACAATCAACGAGCCGCATCATGTCACTTTTAATCACACTGTATTGATAGTGACAGTGTGTCTAGTTAAACCACTTGGAAATCAGTTTAGCAAAATGTATAGCGTATTTTTACTGTATTGGTTGTAAATAACAGCCTGTTGGGTATGCGAAAAGCGGACATAGCGGCATTATACAATCTAAAATATAAAAATGAATCGCTGAATGTGTTGTTGCTAAGCGCAAATCTTGAGAGCAGCTGACCCGATCTCGCTAATTTTTTTTTTATAATGTTCCTTGAAGTACGAAGATGGTTCTTACGGAGATAAAAAGTAAAAAAAAGTATTGACTGGTAGGCGGTACGAAGTACGCCGGGTCAGCTAGTAGTTTATAAAAATATATGTACCTACTGTAACTCTACAATAAATATAGCTGTTTATGTCAGGTTTTAAAAGTGTTTTATCATATTATATAGGCTACCTTATAATAGACGCAACACAATAAAGTTAAATAACTAAAATCCTTGTATTTATTTGCCTTTCGAGATAGGTATACCACGTACCTTTGTTTCGAGTATCCCATATCATCCAATGTACAGGATACATCGGTGATTATGGCGCCTGCAAAGTTACGTGGTAGATGTTCCACTAAAACAAAATTTATCACCATTCGATAGTATTTGAGTTTATCGTAGTCATACAGACAAAGAAGATGCAGCAGAGACTTCACATAACTAATATAACTTCACGCCCTTTTTATACCCGAAGGGGCAGGCAGAGATGCCAATTATGTTACACCCACACTTCGCCAATTATGTTTCGGTCCCAATGTAATAGGGGGCGGGCCTATTGCCATCTACCGGGCAAATTGTTAAGCGAGCGATAATTAACATTTTAATACGCACATAACTTCGAAAAGTCAGAGGTGTGTGACCCGGGGTAACTGAGGATCGAACCCGAGACAATCGTCTCGGCAGTCCTTTACGTACACCACAGGGCTTTCTGGAATATCGATAATTCGTACTTAAATGAAGATAACAAGATCAATGGACCATTTTACAACGATAATCACGTTTATTTTTTTTTTCGATTTAAATTGTAGAAAAAACAGTTTATAATTACTATGTTACCATAACTGAAGCTCCCATTTCATTTTGTCGCATTTATTCAATTTCACCCTGTATATAATAAGGGAGCAATTTAATGCCCACAGGCACATTCAAAAATACTTTTGCTTAAAACTTAAAAGTGTGCAGTGGCGCCAATTATTGCATTCTCTGTGACCTGACAACTTTTAACGACCTTATAATCGAGGTATTTTTAACGTATGAAATGTAAGCTGACAAGAAACGCGAGCATCTACAAATCTCAAATCGATTGAAACCGTAAGCTTTCATTTACAGATAAAAACTTCATCTTCCCACGTATCAACTAATGCAGTCATCACACAAAACTAAGCCGTAAATCAGTGTGACGTAAATCGCGACATCGAAGGGATGACGTAATTAATGAGCTGCAATGCTTGTGACACTGGCGGAGCATCATTTGCTCCATAATTAACATGCTCTGTTCAGGCATAGTAGGCGGGCGCCGTACAATAGACTACATGCAGTACAGGCCACTATATTGTCCGTCCACAATCAACTGACAAATGTACGGGGGTTATTGTTGATCGATATTGCAATGCTGATATGATTTACGAAGATAATTAGGTGGGTTGTTAGATCGGATTTGCTGCTGTTTTGTACAAGAGTCTTTAGTGTATCATTAATCTGAAGCCACTTTTCGTTATGACCATGAATAACTTTAAAGTTTTAACATTAAAGTCGTGAAAAGCCAGTTGTTGCCCACAACATACACGTAACTGGACAAAGAATAAATTAAAATTAGTTGACTCGTATTTGTGATGTCACTGAAATCCTTACTTTTCGTTATTGATTGCTTGTAAATAATTATGGATTTATACATTAACAGCTATTAGTCTATCATCGCTTCGGCATCCTCTCTGGCTATTTACAGCAAGAAGCAGCTGAGTTTCATAAGACTTAGTGGTAATGGAAACGACTAGACGCAACTAGTCCACTGAGACAGTTTATTTTTTAATTAATAGGTATACCATACTGTGAGTTCCATGATCCATTATTTTACCTATAGACAATTACGAGTATATCAATCTATAAAATAAAATTTACTTTCACCACGATCATTCACACACACAACACATACCTACAGCTCTCCAACTTTAACCCTACTAATCATCATCTGAGCCGAAAGACGTCCACTGGAGATAGACTTCCGCCAAGGCGGTGGCGAAGATGAAGTGCGGGCACGCACATTCACACATCTATCGAAAATATTATCATGTAAAACTCTCACCATTCAGCAAGTAATAATAGTAATTTCTAATTTGTTAAGGGTTGGTCTGTGGGTTTGAATCAGAAACCGCTTTGCGTAGCAGTCTATCGGTACTACCTACTAGAATATCGCTGCGTTTGCTGATGTATTGACTTAATAGCTATACCTATGTTATGATAAGAAAGTAATTTTTTTTTTTTTTTTTTTTTTTTTTTTTTATTAGCCTGTATTGTCCCACTGCTGAGCAAAGGCCTCTCCCTTGGATTTCCACAAATCTCTGTGCTTTGCAATCTCTGGCCATTCGTCCTCAAAAGCGTCCAGGTCATCCCGCCATCTCCGTTTAGGACGTCCTCGTCGCCGCCGACCACCTGGAACCCAATTGGTAGCTACATGGGCCCACCTTTCTGTGTGCATGCGACAGACGTGTCCGGCCCAGTCCCACTTTAGTCGGGCTGATTTTGCTCCTACGTCCATTAAGCCCGTTTTTGAGCGCAGCGTAGAGTTACGGACGTGATCGGTCCTCTTCACCCCCAGAATGCTACGCTCCATGGCTCTTTGGCAAATCTTCAACTTGGACTTCTGAATCTCGGTCAGGGACCATGTTTGAGCACCGTAGGTTAGGATGGGCAGTATACACATGTCAACGAGTTTCCGCTTCAGTGACAACGGAAGGTTTCCCTTCAACATCTGCTTCATGGACCAGAAGCTCTTCCAGGCATTTTGGATTCTAACTGTAATTTCCTTGTCTTGCCTGTTATCGAAGGATACTATCTGGCCCAAGTAAGTATATTCGTCAACATAGTGTATTATCTGCCCATCTACCATGACCCTACGTTTTGTGCTGTAAGAAAGTAATATAATAATAAAATGTATAATTATTATTTTTGTGAATACAACCTAAAACGAACAAGCACTCATAAAAATCGCCAAAACATACAGTAAAAACATTCTTGCCCCACATAAGAATAATTTAGAAATCAATTTGGGGCGTACAGCGCTCAGCAATCGAATCGTCGGCTCGCAACCATATTGCGAACGTAATAAACTGCTCGAAGATTATTTCCACTTGAACCAATACGTACAGACTCTACGAGAACTCTCGACCAGCGGAATGTGGATGTTAACACAGACGGTTTTGGTGGTACATTTGTCTTTACAGTTGTGGCGACTTCCAATCGTGCTCTCTGCAAATGTGGCACGCTGATACAACAATTTAATAATACAATTTAAAATAACAAACGTAGAATTCATAATCAATTATTATCTAAACTACAATTGTCTATTGCAATGCATATATGAGGGCTTGTATTTCGACCAATGCCATGAAGATTTTGGGCAATATTCTCTATAGTCTTCTGCCTTGAAATGCGCCAGCGTCAAGAACTTCTTAAAATAACAAAGTAGTATTAGCGTAGGGCTATAATAATCCATAAAATGTAACATATGACTGTTTTTGTATACAATGACTATAGTTTTACTAAGAGGATCTATCTTGCTAGACCCACAAGCTACCAACACTCCTCACTACCTTCCTCGACATTCACTTTACATGTGTGCTACTAAATATGTTATGAATGTGCGATACCAACAATACTTCCAATTTGCAGTTCTCAATCACACCCAAACCGATGTATTTCATTTCATAATTTTAATATCTTAATGATCTTAGATATAAAAACATTACTTTATATAAATGTAAACAGCTTACCACTTTAGGGCTCAAATTCACCCAATTCTCCAAAACCATTAACTCAAAATCCGTGCTTTAAAATACATTTCGGTAATCAGCTTTTTCGACTCGTTTCCAGCCTGTGTTGTTCTTAAATTTCCATGATAATTAAAACGGCTGGAAATTATAACAATCTACTCTAAAGCGGTGCTGTTACAATCACAGTACCAACGTATCGCTCGCTACAGTGGCCCACATTTGCACACACGACTCAAAGGTTTCCCTGTTCCCTGTAGTTTTAATTTGAATATTAGCAGCGGGAATGCTTTGTAATCATAATAGTGGATCGTGCTCTTCATGCGCAAGATTATTCTGTGTGGATTTGACCGTAAAATGGATTTAAAATCTGATTGACCGGATTTTGGAATTTGCTTTTGGCGCCTCGGAAGCTTAGGTCTTGGGTCTTGTGTCGTGTCGTATGTGTGGAGTTGTGAGTGCTGGTTGTTTTCTTATTAATATATATTGCATAAGTTTAACTAACATAATTTCGTTTATATTATCTTAAATTCTCTTAGGAGCACAGAAGGAAGCAAAATACTTTAAAGCGACCCTATAGACTTTTGAGTAAAGACGAAACCGCCGACACCGCCTGCACGTAAAAAATATTCACTATGTCTAACACCTACATCTGCATAGATCAAAAATGCATTTGCTATATGAATGTTCGGTATGAGAATAGCCCGCAGCTGCGTCCGTATTCAATGAGGCAGTCGCGATTCAAACTGAAGTATTTCATATTGTGCAATCTCTTTCAGTCGGCAGACAATGAGATAGGCGCGGGAACGCATCACTCAACGTCACAGCTTGACGTGTATTTTTACATACTCACAATACTTGGGGGGAATAATTTCTATTGTCAGTAAACACGCCGTCGCTTTGAATCACGATCACCAACTAGCTCCTGTTTATATTTTCAGAGCAATATTTTTTCAACTTTGCGGTGCGTTGCTATTTAAAAAACCATTTCAGGCTTTTTACCTCTCGTTCATTAATATTTTACTTTTAGTATGACTAGTGCGTACAATTTAAATTAACTGTGTGCCTTTGTGGCCAGTTATTTATTTCAATGTTTTATATAAACTAAAGCTTATGTTAAACCAAACCATTACCATTATATTCTTCAGACAATGCAGGCAAACATATTTCTAAACGTACAATGTAATTATAATAAGAATACTACACGATAATTACAACTGCATATAAAATTATAATCACAAAACAAAGATGGCTCCACAGAGATAAGTGGTTTAATAAACAAGAGGGTGTAAATGCCTCAGCGAATAATGTATTAATCCTCCCGTGCAAGCAGAAGATTTTCAGTATAATGCGTTCAGTCTGTTCATGCCTTGATTTATAGAATAAACGCTGATTTTATATGTATTTTGTAAATATATGGAATAGTTTAGACCATTAGTTTATTGACATTTATATTTATTAAGTTGATATAAAATGAACCAAAATAATGGGGTTAAATAAGTACCTACCTATAATGACCACCATAAAATACTTTGATACCTACATAATAGTTCTTTAACCAAATATAGATACTTAACACCAGAAAAATAAAGTCTAAAATTTCAATAGTACGTACCTACTAGCTATTTTAAATTTGCACTTTAAATTGTATTCGAACATCAAATGTAGTAAATGATCACTAAATTAGGTAGGTTCTCTTGTGACCCTTAATTCAAATATATGAGCCCTGCAAAGCAGGGCTTGTCAACTTAGTTTATTTTATTTTACGTGGTGTAACCAAATCCAAATTATGTGTTGGTATTTCATACAACTAACACAAACCTTTGGTTATAATTTTACATTAAAATGCTGAATTAATTTTGGTGATCATTTCATCACTACTTTTGGGTTAACAATGATTTATTTGGAGTAATTTAGGTTAAATAGGATAGCGTAATGTTAAAACTTTGGTTATAATTTTACATTAAAATGCGCGTTTTATTTTGGTGATCATTTACTATTTTTGTCTGTTATATGTTACTATAACTGGTGGTAAGTTCAACATAAGCCCAAAATACTTACCGTACCTACCATATTATGTAAGATTGTCTATAATTGTGGATTTCGCATAAAAATGTTTTGGTTTTGAAGAAAACTAATTTAACGGGATTATCTGAAAATAATAACTTTAGGTAGGTAGATATTGTAATCAAGACCACCAACTTAATCAAATACCTAGCGACTATTTTATATCTATCCAATCGGGAAAAGTAATGGGCAGCTTTAAGTTTTACTTTGAGTTTATTTAAAACAGAAGTATAATAGAAATTTTCAGTTTAAATTACACCTAAATAAAATATGGCAATTCGTAGTCCGCAGAACTGGGTTGTCAAGTCCGATGATGTATTTGAACGTTTTCATGGGAACCAACGAGCGCTTTGTCAACGTCTATCATTAGAGGTCATCGCTCATGGCTCAGACTAACCCCTACTCTTGGAGCCTGCTTTTCCTCAATATTTATGAATATCGATTTAAATTATTGCAGCCAGACAACGAGAAACAAAACATGATATTGTTGCGAGATTTTTTTGTTATGTTGTCGATTTTTCCGTAATTATGTCGAGTTTGTAATCGAAACAAGTAGTAGTGGTCTTCCATAAAATAATAACGATTAATTTAGATTCTACGTATCAAGTATTAACAAAGTTGGTGTAAGAACATAAAGTTCGTTTTAAAGTTCATCGCGGTAACCTACATGAGTTTGAATCTAGTTTATGTGGCTACTTTTAAAGTAGATCACATTGCAAAGTCCCAAATGTGGAGTACATTTGGGACTTTGCAATGTGATTGTGAGAAAGATATTACCATAGTTAGGAACATAGTTCCATTTTATCACTTTGAATGTAGACGATATATCGAAACTCCTCGTAAAGCCACAGAAGAGTGATGCAACTACCAGTAATGGACGGACAGGGAACGAGTGTCGGATCAAGCATTACTCCCACTTTGAGCTCACTGCCAACTCAAACCCCATTTATGTGTACCTAATGCGAGGGAATAAAAATGAAAATCACACAGAGACAAATCCTTAAAATTCGTCGCAATATTCTTTATTTTTAATACAGCTTCAACTTCAGTAATTATTTTCATCGCAGAGAAAATGACAGCTGAATTGAGCGAGGAGGTGCCGCGACGCCGCGGGCACCCCCGTACGCACGGCAGATGGTGGCGTACACCTGGCATTCACAACTTTCCTTTTCAATAAATTCAACCGACATTCGCGCGACATTGTTCCACCAGAATGTGTTCAAATTATGATTTATATTCCGAAATGTTAGTTGTAGTATAAAGGAAGTTTGGCCGCTTATTCCGAATGCTAATTAAGGGCGAAATGAAAACTCCGTAGACAATGTAACGATTATCCGGCGGTACGTATACGAACCACAGCATACAATAGAAAAGTTTATTACAGTACCCGCGGGTGAAGTCAGGTTTCTCGTTAAGAGGTAAATATTTGCAGAGAGAGAAGCAACGTGTGAGCACGAGTAAATAATGAAGCCTACGTCTCGTAACGAGATGAATGTTTGCGGACTACCAACGAAAGTAAATAAGAGTTTAACAAGAGTTACGGAATAAGACAATTTTGTCAAAAACTCGTCAACTTTGAGCCGTGAGTCGAGTTCCGTCTGATTATGTTACTTCCGTATTATGAATTGTTAATTTTATTAATTTACGAGAAACCAACCCGTTGAAATTTTGTACATACAAATCAAAAGCAAGACTTCAATATTTTAACCGACTTTTTAATAAAGAGGAAATTAAATTAAATTTATTTGCATAGCTGGAGATTCTCCTATAAATTAAACGTTGTGACAATTGTAAAGGATCATAATTATTGTACAATGTAAAAAAAAAATTAATTATTTTGAATAATTTTGTATAAACTGTGACAAAATCTTAAATAAACGGTTGCAGAAATGCATTGAAACGGTCAACCGTCTATCTGTAAATCGTAATAGGACGAAGATCTTGATTAAGAAATCCGATTGGGTCATAAACTATTCAGCCTTACGGTTAATCGTTTCATCTGAACAGAGGTGGTTACAGACATAAATTTACTTTCATAGTATCAAGTTCAAAATAAAAATCATCGGCGTATAAATTAAAATAATTTTAAGATAGTTAAATTTTAAATACGTAGTAAAAAGCTTCGTGGTACGTAAAAAACAAATACTCAACTTAATATTTGCCATTTTATTAAAATTCTTAAATTAAAACACAATTGTGTACAAACTCATTTGTATCGAACATCAAATAATAAAATAAAAGTACCTTGTTGGAAATACTTTTAATAAGAACTTGCTTTTAGTTTTGATTTTTTACAATCTGCAATGTATGCGAAAGGTTATGACAATTCGAAATTCATTTTATTAAGGGCAATAACACTTAATGTGTATTCGTGCTAGAAGAAAAATGAATTGTTTTATCTAAGCAATAATAAAATGCTCCAAAATGTACGATGTAGTAGTTTGTAGATGGTACCTTAATATGTTCAGTTTATTACCATTTTACATTATAGGTACTTGCCTCGTTTGACACTATGCTTCATTCAAATCTTTCAAGTTTGATTTAAATCACATCTTGACATCCTATGAAGTAGTTAGACTAGTATTGATATCAATGCATTTTTATAAAAAAACATGAGCGGATTCTATTCGCCGATTGGTTTCAGAGCAAGGGACACCTCAACAATCAACAGCACAGACTTGAGAAGCTTGAATTAGAAAATCATTATCATCATCATCATCAGCCTTTAACAGTCCGATGCTGGACTAGGCCTCTCCTTTGAAAGGAGGAATTAGAAAATACTAACTTATAATAGTCCATATACATATAAATAAAATTACACTGTGCCAAAATATCAAAGAATTCTCTCCGTGCTTCAATTTATCACATTCGCTAAAGATTATGCCATCCGTTTATTCGATGTCATATTCATCGGACAATAGCCATAACCATAAGTCATAACTAAAAAACGAAGCATGCAAGGGACGGATAGATATGGACGACCTGTTCAAACTGACGGCGAGCCGTTGGAAGCAACTTGGCTATACATGTATAGACGTTTACACATGCTTGAATAGAAATGTTCTTTAAGAAATATATTAATAAAATCTTCCAACATGTTTGTGCCTACAGCACATTTCCTTTTATAGTAGCGTAAATCATCCTTTTGTATTTGTACCAAGAACTTTGGGTCCCAAGCCAACCTCACCTGCAAGTGGTGCACCTGCCGATCAACGGACGAGGCTCTGGCAAACAAAATATCCCGATAAGCGGCAATAGGCTCGCCACCTATTACGTGGGATCAAAACACTGGCGAAAAGTGGGCGTTTAATATGCCTCTGCCTACCCCTTCGGGAAAACAGGCGTGAGTCTATGTATGTATGTATTTAGCGTATGTACTACAATGTAATCGATATTAATTATTGTGTAACACGGTCGTCGAGCGCCTTTGTGTTGAATTTTATTCATGTGTAACGTTAATAAATATCATATCGTATTTTCGGATTTTATTCCTGAGCCTGAAGACAGAACCCGACACACACAGATACACGCATACCCAACAGAGAATACTTATATAGGAGAATAATAAGTTTATTGTTATATTTCACATACTAGACTTCGCCAGCGGCTTCGCCCGCGTCAATTATACATAAGATATTATTATAAACCTTCCTCTTGAATCATTATATCTAATAAAAAAACCGCATTAAAATCTGTTGCGTAGTTTTTAAGATTTAAGCATACATAGGGACAGACAGACAGAAGACAGACTTTGTTTTATATTATGTAGTGATGGTGCTGCCTATTAGAATGAAAATATACGTGAAAATTTGAATAAGTTTTTAATATTTTCACAATATTGGACTAAGACTTAGAAAGGACGGTGAATAAGTGTGATATTTATGAAAAGAAAAGAATAAGCCCATAAAGAAGGTCGTAACGACTGTAAAAGACCTTCATGGTGGTCAGTACACGAAAAAGTTACTCTGACGGTTGTGTTAATGGCAATATACGATGTAAAATTTTCAAGGAGCCAGAGATTTCGATTCTACTTTTTAACTGTTACGTACGCAGCATACTTGAATACTGTAGTTTCTTATGAAGCCCTTTATACACTGTTCATAATAACAGAATCAAGAGGTTTCAAAAACAATTTCTGTACCATCTAGCCTATTCAAACCATCGATGCAAAAATCTTACTTCTTACGAATCTCGGCTTGTACATTTTAACCTAAATTGGCTTGACTGTAGAAGCGTTGCAGCTGATATGATATTATTTTTACAATAATAAAGGGCTTAATGTTATAGATGCCATTATATTTTATTTAACATATAAATTAAGACATTTTTTTAAATTTTTTTTATAGTCTCACGCCTGTATCCCCTAAGGGGTAGGCAGAGGTGTAAATATTACACCCACATTTCGCCAGATTTACTTTAGTCCCACGTAATAGGGGGCGAGCCTATTGCCGTACCGGGCACATTACCAGACTCCGTGCTGCTACTGAGAATTTCCTAGCGGAAAAACCCAATAACACTTTGCCCGACTCGTGAATCGAACCCGAGACCTCTCATCCCTGCGCACATTTATGCCGCGAGACCAACGAGGCAGATTAAGACAGGCAGAATTAAGACTGAAAATAATTTAATAAAACTAATTAATATATACAAGAAGTGACAATTACAAAACTTAAAAATTTAAATTTAGAAGGCGTCATGAAACTCATCCGCATCGCAGTCAATTGGAACCGTGCCAAGAAGACTGGCAGCATTACCTCGTTGTATGGCTATACTTATCTTTTGAGCCAAATACGTGCCCACCCTCTGGCCACGCGAGGCGTTTATGAATCTCTTTGCGAGATCTCTAAAAAGTGACCTTGCACTTGGACCCCATGGCCCCAATTTTTCGACCCCAAACGGATCAAATACATAATCTCCTATTAGATATCCATATTTGCGCCGTTTGAGGGTCTCCGCTGTAGCAGCAGCAGCGCCCGCACAACCTGCTGTGCTGGGAAGATGAGATCGCGCAAGGGTATCGACACATGTTGCGTCGCATACCAAAGGCCTACGCAGCTTCCACGGCAGTAACGACATCCCGTCTGGTCTTTTGCCATTGTCGCGTGCCAAACCTTGAGGTTCAAGTTGGGCTGGAACGCCAGCGGTGGCAAGAGCACGGCGCAGTATGACATTGAGGTTGGCGCGTCGTGAAATACGACCCGCGCTCCTGCTGCATGACAGGCCATGGTGACTAAGGCTATCGACAGCCTCTCCACAGTGACAACGATGCAGAGAGACACATCACGCACCTAAACGGAGGCAAGTAGTGAAGCGAAAGGTCGTATCGTCCAACATGGTACCTATATTGGCAGTGCCTGAGGCCAGAGGCCCGATCCCACTCTCCCACAGCCAGCAGGCGAGCACGCTCCTCAGTGTTGGACGATGTATGGAGAAGGTTTTCTCGTACCATGCTGCAAAGCGGCCCATCCCATTGCCTCTGGGAGGATAAGTTTCTGAGTAACTCAGTTCCTGGACAAGCATTTCTCCAAGCGTTCAAGGCATCGGTCTTACGTGTAAGAGGTGCCGTGGCACCTCAGAATCAACCAGTGTGGGAGCTAAATTTTTCCTAGTCAATTCTGCAGTGCTGTGGACCGATGACAAGAACGCTGGCGGGCTTACGTCGGTAATTTTGCGAACACCGAGGCCGCCCAAGCGCACAGTTAGGGACGCCTGTAGCCACACTCGGTCGTTCAGGGCCACATTCAAAATTTTACTCAGGGTATTCTGTATAATTTGGTCAATTTGAATGAGTGGAGTCGGATTTTTCCAAAAAGGTGTACATCGTAATGCGTGCGTAAATTTAGGGACAAAAAGACAATATCGAATAATAGTGAAAGCCGAATGTATATTAATTTTGAGTAGCCTGATAGAAATTTCCCTAAAATTTTGTTTTTTTTCCTGTATAAAGGAATCAAAACCGTCGTCTAAAATTGGGGACCCCCAGGAGGCGAAGAGAACTTTTTTAAACTTGGGTGATATTGAGAGCCAAATATAGAAATTTTGAAATAATAGAGGATTTATCTAAATTGTCATTAATAAAATTTTCGCATTTGCTTGTATTCAGTTTTGAGAAGAAGCCTATGGATAAAATTTTTGATTTCAGGAGTGCCAGATCTTGATACACAATCTCTACGTCACCTCCTAGGGTTCCATCATCTAGGTACCAGACGTTTAATTTTGAATTTAGTTGGTTTATAGCTGGATGCTTGGCCAAACTAAAATTAGTGGTCCAAGAGGGTCACCTTGTTGACAACCGACGGCAGATTCTAAAAGATGTTCCTTGTATATTAATTTAGAAGGGTGTCTGTAACATTGCCAAAGAAAATTGAAAATTTGGGGTGTTTCCAATTTAACTTGAGTCAACAAGGTGTCCCTGTTGACTGAGTTAAAGGCATTCTTTAGGTCAACCTTCAAGACAACCTTACCTCCATTACAGTCATGGTACGTTGACAAGGCATGTACGGCAGCCTCGCAGCCTCTTTTGGAACCTAATCCCAGCTGTTGTGGCAGAAATTTACAAGTTAAGGTGGTGTTAAAATGGCGACAGCATACTTGGTTGCCACACACCTGTACGTGCACCCAACGGCAATGGGACGAATGCCACCATCCCACTTTCGTAAGGCGCACAGATTAGCGCCATACAAAACGTCGACGATGGCATCGTTCTGCTGGAGAGCATGAGCTTAGTTAATGCCGTTAGCTCACTCAAAAGAGAGTCGCCGGCCGCCCCGGCGCTTGAACACACAAGATCTTTCAAATGTTGTGGTGTCAAACCGTCGAGACCACCAGCAGACCCGCTCTGGAAGGAGCTAACGGCACCAACCACGTCCTTGGCTGTAATGCTGAGAAAACCCGAGTCAGTGCTAGTTGGATCAGGAAAGGCTTAATTGAATGTCCTGAAATCCCAAACCAACTTCAACTGCTAGTACCTGTAACGTGCTGGAATCCGTGTCGAAAATAGGAAAATCTTTCATTCAACTTTATTACGTACAAATTACGGTCAACATTCACCCATGTATCGCATTTCTGCCAAGAATAATAATATTGGAACAGATTTGGACATTTTTAACGCATCGTAGGTCATTACTATTAAGAGAGTGTTGTTAGGAGGTACAAACCTGTAAAATATGTTTTATAATATTATGGTCCTGCTAAATAATGTATCTGTTTGCTCTATACATCAGAATTATTATATATCTAGTTCTGTCTAGTAATAGTCTTTAATTACTTTAAAAAGATTTGAGTGTCTTACATTTTTGCATGTCATGTTCGCTACTAGAAGGACAAGCACTTGTATTCCTTTTTCTTCAATGTAAGCAAATGTATGAATGTATGAAAAAGAGAGTATGACAAGTGTTGCTTGACTTGTGAAAAAGCTAATACTGTGTCACATTGCATCCAACTAGACAGCAGGCTTCAATGTTAAAGTATTGTGTAAAGCCAGGATGATGTTAGATTAATGATGATCATCACTTAAAAATAATTATGCTTCTACCACTAATGTACGGTCAGCTAAGAATGTGGTCTATAAGACTTACAAAATATTCAGTTTAAGTTTAATAAAATGATTGTAAAGTTGATTAAAGGCTGTCATAATATTATTTAAATGAAAATTTAACCTTTTTGTTTAATGACGAGCAAATAAAGTTAAATAGCAGGATTGAAGACTACATTTTTTTAGTAAAAGTACAAAAAAGCTGCATATGATGACGAACGTAGAGTGAATTAAGAATACACTGAAAATGTTGATTATATTAAGTATCTTTGTCAGGAGAACTTCACTATTTTACTCTCAATCTTTAATAAGATAATCCTCATTGATATGCAACTGCAACACTAAAAGCATATTAGTGCCTGAAGACAAAACTAATTATTCTGGAGGTATTCTAGTTACTTCCTGATAATATAATACCTCACGCAGTTTTGGAAATCTATGAACCGCAGGAATACGATACAAAATTATTGAGCTGCCATCTTCCGTAATATGGATTCGTCTGTCGAATTGCTCTATGTTTGAGCTGTGATATCGATGTGTAACTACCTCCATTGAAACTTTGAGCGTTACGTGGAATATATTGTTAGCGAAATGTACTTGCTTACGTCTTATACTAAGCAGTGACGAGATCGTATGATTCCGCCGAGGGAATCAATAGCGTTGAAGATGTAGGCTCTAGGTCATAAGTACTCCCCGGCCTTCTCTAGTACCGACTTTTATCAGACTGTCAAGCGCTTTAAAGGTTTCCTCCTCAACAAAAAGGGCTCATTTGCACACGAGAAACAAGTTGCTTCTTTTTTATCCAAATGATTTGTTGTATACATTACTTAAATATTTGTAAGATCACTTTTTAATCGCTACGCTAATTAAACAAAATCCTCATGTCGACCTCAAACTTGGAGCTAGACTACTGTTCATACGCAGTACGATCACCGGCCTACTGATTGAGTAGGTAAATCCCATTACTGTATAATACATTGTTTGACTATTGCCGTTATATTAAAATGACAAAATAGATTTAGTTGCTAAGTAAATTTATAAACGTTGGCGTATAAGGCCAATAAGACTTGTAAGAAATCACAACGCTCAAATTAAAAAAACAATGTTACAATGCCTCAATTTAAAAAATACAAATCCAGATAGGTTATTCATAAATCGAAATCGGAATGTAAACGTAACGCATAAAAACAATTTTCATTCCAGAGCTAGAGCCGTCATCATCATCATCATCATCAGCCCTTTATACTGTCCCACTACTGGGCACGGGCCTCTTCTCACTATGAGAAGGGTAAGGCCATAGTCCACCACGCTGGCCAAGTGCGGGTTGGCAGACTTCACATGTCTTTCGAGAACATTATGGAGAACTCTCAGACATGCAGGTTGCCTCACGATGTTTTCCTTCACCGATTAGCAAGCGATAATTAACAATTTTAATACGCATTTAACTCCGAAAAGTCAGTGGTGCGTGCCGTGGATTCGAACCCGAGACCCTCTGCATAGCAGTCTGTCGGTCTCTCCACTCAGCTATCGCTGCTCTTTAGAGCCGTCATACCGAAGGAAAATGTGGAGGAAGAGCACAGCTGTCAGTCATACCAGATTTATTATTTCATTATTAGTCCCCTTTTTTTTCTTTCCTTATTTTATTTTGTTTATTCTAAGTTATATCATTCAAAGACTTGACTATATACTGCCTCCGTGGTCCAGTGGATAGCATATGCGTCTGCTGATCGAGAGGTCCCGGGTTCAATTCCTAGGTCAGGCAAAACTGTTACTAAGTTTTTCCGAATTTTCAATAGTAGCACAGAGTCGGGCAAAGTGCCCGGTAACAGCAATACGCTCGCCCCTATTACGTGGAATCTAAAATTTATAACGCGAAATGTGGGTGTAATATTACTATCCCCTCGAGGATATCTAGGCGTGACTATATTTTAATGAATTATTTTTAAAGTTGATATTCAATATAATAATATGGTACAACACTAGCATGTGGATATTCTCATTGCCAAGTAAGCTGTGCAGCCAACAGAGCTTGTGCGATAAAGTAACCTAAATGGTTAATTTGGCGAGAGAGTCTACTATTATACTACTCTTACTATTAGATCTATTATTATTATTAGATCTATGTGCCTTAGGACCGGCGTACATATAGCGAAGTGCATCGGAGAGCGCAGCAATGAGTATCTTACGCTGTCAAACTATTATCGACATTGTTCTCATTTTGAGATAGTCCAAAATCAAATGTCTCAGATTATTTTTTGTGTGTGGGCGTGCGTGTTGTAAACAATGTTATGTAAATCGATTTTGTGCATTATTTAAAACGAAAACAATGTCGATTATAGTTTGACAGTGTGAAACGCGCCGTGCTGCGCTTAGCTCTATGTGCGTCGGCCTTTATATGGACCTTGTTTTGCGCATTAATTGATGCATTGCTACTTTTGACGTTGGCAACAACGTAATCGTCTACAGAGATTATTGAATAAAAAAATCTATTGCAGTGCTACTGTTAGGTAAACGATAGACAATAGTCGCAAATATGTTTTTTTTTAAACTAGTTAATATCGAATCTGACATCATCAAAGGCATCTTACACAAGCAACTTTACTATTATAATAAGATTTGGTACTATTTCGTTAGTTTTTATGTTAAGTAGTTAAAATTTCAGTTATGGTAAATGCTCTTAAAAAAGTATACGACAATTTTATTATCTCAATTGTAAAATTATAAACATAAACTAAGATTACTCGGTTTGTAATGTACCAGTAGATAAATTCAAATTAATATGTATTTAGATAAACCTTATCAGGGAATTTACTTGACCGTCCATTTATTTCAACGATCACCCACAAGATATCTGATCAACCAACGTAAACAAAGTTGCAGACATTGACCACATTAAAAAAATAGCCCTTAAAAAGCCGAGCATTTATTTTAATAAAGCTACACAGCAGCGTGAAAGACGAACAGAGCCGATAAAGTAATCCGTAGCGACCCGCACTCCGTCATTGTCCAAGGTTTCGATGCCACCTATATAGGATTAACCCATATGTTCGAATTTAAGTACACAGGGTATGTGGTCACCGACCTAAACCGAAGCTTAATCCTCGCCCCTAACAAAAGGTTCGGTTAATTCTTAACAAGCGTTTGTCTTAATCCCGATTGTATAGAAATCCTATTTAAGTTTTAATGCTGCCAAAAAGTTTTTCACGCTTAAGGTTTTGTGGTTCTAGTTCTGCATTCGGGCGTATTTGTGGTGTTTATTTTGTATTGGTATATGTTTTTTTTATTTATATCGCTTTGAGCTTAGATAATAGATTTGTTTTTTTAAAATGAACTGTGGGCAATTTCTTTTTATATTTAATAGACGGCGATAGCTCAGTGGTGTACGTAATGGTCTGCCCAGACGATGGTCTCGGGTTCGATCCCCAGGTACCCCGCGGGCCTCTGACCTGTCGAAGTTATGTGTGTATTAAAAAAATGTGCCCGGTAGACGGCAATAGACTCGCTCTCTTTTACATTGAGACCAAAACATAACTGGCGAAGTGTGGGTGCGTAATACACCTCTGCCTACCCCTCCGGGTATAAAGGCGTGGAGTTATGTTATGTTATTAATAATATCATTATCTGTGTGATTTATACTTGGGATGAATGCTTTGGATCTATTAAAGGTTATTCAGGTATATTTCTGAACATTTTTTCACAAAAAGTACCAATAGCAAACTGACTGTATCCAAAAAAAACTGAGACCCGTTTACCGCTTAAAACCACTGATTTGTATAAAAATAGTCAGAAGAAACCAAATGTCGTCACGTAACCAGACGTCATGGAGGCGGAGATAAAAAAGGAAACCCAAAATCCCTGCTTAACGTAATTCATTATAAAACACAACCAATGCCGAATTCCCAAATCCTATATGTATTTTATTTTCATCATACTAATACAATTCTTTTCCCTAAAACAACTTCTATTTCCTAAATTCTCATACAACGAGAATTCCGAAACCAAATATCCGGACCGCATCGGTCAAGCCGTCCATCCATTCCAGGCCATCTTGGGAGCATATCTCACATTTACGTGTTAAAAATGTTTGTCTATTTGTCTTGATAACGGCGAATCGGTTGGGTTCGGGGATCAGATACAATAATCCTGGCCGCTCTTCAGTCAACGTCTAGGCTAGCCATCGCCGCCCAATAGCCAATGGGATTAGCTGACACATGTTTGGATTTCGTAAATTCGATCGTATGATAGCTCAGAAATATTTGGTTTCATCATATTTTCTTGTGTTTACGCAATTGTGTCATATTTATATGGTACTGAAAGATTTTGTTGTGGTTTTATTTTTCTTGTACATACACGTTTTGCGAATTGGCTTTTGTTTACATTTCTTACTTGTTTCTGTATTCATGACCATCGAATGGTTTTCTGTCAGAATTTGCGTAGCAGCGAAGATTTGGGTAATATGGTATGTACGCCATAGCAGAATCAGTATATTACATTTGACCTTCTTATCAGAAAGATCAAAGGGTTGAAATTACATTAACAAACCGAATTGGATCTGGTTATGATAAGTCACTACGGTGATATCGAGTATAATAAAATTGTCTATGTTTGTGTTATTTTGATATTTTCGCAAATTAAACAATCGCTATGCGGCAAACTTTTTGCTTCTTTTAAGTTATAGATTTTATGAATACAGTGATGACTAATTTTTTATGTGAACATATTAGGTAAATTGTCAATGCCTCTCTCACAGACCTAAAATTACGTCAAATTCAATTTATTCCGTAAGTTAAAAGAGTACAATAAAATTGACTATTTGTCTAAATTACTTTTAGGAATAACATAATTATGTACAATAAAAAAATATTTTTAAATTAAAAAGAACCGACTTCAAAAATCACTAAGGAACTAAAAAGCAAAAAATAATTGGTTTTGGAGCAAAACTTTTTGAAGTCGGTGCCAAGCCAAGTATTTTTGATCTGACTATAAAACCTCTACACTTTTTATAATACTTTCGTTGTTGATAGAATAGGTAGTTTGTAGTTTAGTAACTTTTTGCGTAAGGACTTGGCACCGACTCCAAAAAGTTTTGCTCCAAAACCAATTATTTTTTGCTTTTTAGTTCCTTAGTGATTTTTGAAGTCGGTTTTTTTATTTAAAAATAATTTTTATTTTTTGCTTTTTAGTGGTAAACTAATAAAAAATAGTAATAGGTGGTAAGTAGCTATATAGGATAGTGTAGGTGGTACATGATGGTTCCATTTACGAGCTTCAATTCTGAAATGAAGACCTGTACCTTTCTGGCAATTTCAAATATTTTTTTTTGTTTTCAACTTACTAGCCTAAAGACGTTCGTTTTAGTTCCATTATCAGATCCCGGCAATCATCTAGTACCAAAGTGTTAGCCAAGACAATACAAACGAGCCTAAACTCGATGAGATTGCGTTATTGTATTACAAAGATCCTATGGGCACCTTCCTGCTCTATCATCAGACTTTGGAAAACATTCAGCACTAAAGTCCATGTAAAGACGAATCAAACAAGACCAAACTCAATGGGATTGCGTAATTGTATTACAATTATCCCATGGCTACCAGTACCACACGATGGAGCAGGACGCCCCATCATCAGAGTTTGGTAAATATACAGCACTAAAGTCCATGTAAAGACGAATCAAACGAGCCCAAACTCACACTTTACATCTTTGTATTACAAAGATCCCATGGCCACCTTCCCGCTCCATCATCAAAGTTTGGTAAACATTCAGCACTAAAGTCCATGTAAAGACGAATCAAACGAGCCCAAGTTCAATGGGATTGCGTCTTTGTATTACAAAGATCCGATGGCCACCTTCCTGCTCCATCATCAGACCCTGGAATACGTCCATTACCAAAGTCCATGTAAAGATGAACCAAGCGACCCTAAACTCGATGAGATTGGGTTGTTGTATCACAAAGACCTCATGGTTACTTTCCAGCTCAATTATCAGACCATGGAAATCATCCAGTATCAAAGTCTATGTAAAGACGACTCAAACGAGCCCAAATTCGATGGCATAGGGTTGTTATCGTCAAATCGCTTCAAGTGTGCTTATAAAATTTGAAGAGTTCCTCCGATTTTTTCAGGATTCTGAGAATTCGGAAAAATCCAGTAACACTTTTGCCTGACTTGAGAATCGAACCCAGGACCTCCGATCAGCAGTCGCATACGCTATCCACTGGACCACGGTGGCAGTCCAACTTGTCAAATTTGTCAAACTTCCAAAAATATTCATATTTTACATAAAAATTTAATCGTTACATTTCTACGGCACCTGATAAACTTGACTGGAGATCAACGAAACGGATGCAATTAAAAAATGGTCCTCCTTAGCTGAACAAATTAAAGCAAAATAGCGCAATAAAAGAAAAGTAACCGGGAATATCGTCTAAATACACAGCTATTTGTCTAAAAACACTTTCACTTCATATCATGCACCTGATCACTAACAGAGAAAAGTAGAATAAGGGAGGAGAATGGAATAATTTGAACCATAAATTGAACTTTCATAACGTCGGACGTAACTGCGGTGAGGCGGGCCCATCCTGACTTCTGAGACGGCACATCGACATAATTTAACTTTTTTCTATTATCTTTATGCTGACGTCATTTTAAGTGCCTCACTCACATATTGCAGCGTGAGCGTTTTAGTTATAATTTGGAATTTATTCTTGGCCTTTTTCATGCATTTTTACAAAGTTTAATTTTATTCGAACAAGGTAAGCACCTAAAGTTATGACTCCAATTATTACTTTTGAATTAAGTTACAAGATGTTAAATGGATACGCAACTACGTAAGTTTGTTAATTTCCTTGAATTGAGTAAAATAATAAAGATGATCTTTGAGCAATGGTTTCCTCAGAATATTTTCTGTATTCTTACATACTTTTTTAGGGAAAATATTTTTACGCATGACACGTTTTGGCTGTAGGCTTCTATATGGTTGTTATAATAATATGTGGCCTCCAGGCGTACATAAGAAGCTCCTACGCTTTATATTTGCAGCAATATTTGGCATTTTTTTAATGTAAGGTCGTACGATATACGACGTCATGAAAAATATCATCATTTCGGCCTTCAGTTTTAAAACAACTTTTAAGGTTTTCCAAAGGTATCATAAAGACAAACAACGATGTTAACGTCAGTTTGGAAAGTTTATAAAAAATGATTTAAAACAATTTGTTATCTAGAAATATTACTTATTTCTATATCCTCATCATCATCATCATCAGCCTTTAACAAACCACTGCTGGACTAGGCCTCTCCTTTGAAAGGAGGAATTGGCCTACTATACCACGCTGGCCAAATGGGTTGGTATAGGGTTTGTATCAAGTTTTCCTTCTTTTACAGTGTTGTTTTCTGCATAATATACTCCCTCTGTCGGCTCTTACGACACCCATGGGATGATATGGGGTAGTAAAAACATATATCATTATAGTATACTAGAGGACGCAAACAGCTACGCCTGCATTTTTTTTAAATTTACCTGTTTTGGCCGATCCCGTAGGAATTTCGAGAAATCCCTTCTTAGTGCACCCCTACAGTCCCCAAAGAACATACATGCCAAATTTCAGCTTCCTGCGTCCAATAGTTTCGGCTGCAGCGTGTCTGTCAGTCAGTCAGTAACGCAAGGATTTTATATATTAAGAAGATATAGTTAGTATAAAAGTTTCGTTGGCATAAGTACAAGCTGTGATCAAATTATTTAGTGATCCATCCTCTATTTGTTATCACTTTCATGAGGTACCTATTAAGATTTTTTTTTGTATTATTTTGAATTTGACTGCCTCCGTGGTCCAGTGCATAGCGTATGCGACTGCTGATCGGTGGTCCCGGGTTCAATTTCCGGGTCGGGCAAAAGTGCTACTGGGTTTTCCGAATTCTCAGTAGCGTCTGGTGATGTGCCCGATAATGGCAATATGCTCGCCCCCTATTACGTGGGACCTAAAAAATTCATGGCGAAATGTGGGTGTGATATTACCCAAATTATCCCGACATGTTTCTTTTTCTTTCAATTTTACATGTTTTATTAATTTTCTTTAAATCTGATTGATGAATACTATTATTATTAAAGCTGTTTAAAATTAGCTATATTGTGTAATATTACACATCTGCCTACCCCTTCGGGGATACAGGTGTGAGTCTATAAATAAATAAAAATTAGCTGTTAAAATTTCGTATGCCAAAAGGCAAAACATGTAGCTCACACTGTAATCAAAATTAACATCTTGCATGCAAGTTCAAACAACCTGTAATGTACACTCATGTTTTATGAAATAAATTATCTTTATCCCTTCGGGGATACAGGCGTGAGTCATACATACATACATAGTCTCACGCCTATAACCCCGAAGAGGTAGGCAGAGGTGTATTTCTGCACCCACTTTTCGCCAGATATGCTTTAGTCCCACGTAATAAGGGGCGAGCCTATTGCCGTACCGGGCACATTTCCAGACTCCGTGCTGCTACTGAGAATTTCGTGACAGAAAAACCCAATAACACTGCCCGACCCAGGAATCGTACCCGGGACCTCCCGATCCCACGCGAACATTTATGCCGCGAGACCAACGAGGCAGTCGTATAGGGTTTGATGTCGAGTTTTCCGTCTTTATAGCGCGGCCACACATTGGATTCAACTTTGCGTCCAAGCTGGACTCAAATTTCAAATGACCAGTATTGAACCCAACTACTGCACCACACATTGGCTTCAATATGTACTTTGTAGCCAAATACTGGAAATAGACCCAACATTGGACATGTCTCAGTTGTAGTCGCAGAGCGTCAAGACGATGGACGAAAACTTATTTGCACTAGCCGCTTATGCATATGGTTTAGGTACATATGCCTATTATTTGCATTGTACATGTTCATTTGACCAGTCAATCGACGGCGTTGTCATTTCGAAAATAATTACGTACCTACACAACAAGTAATACGTACGAACAACAGCGCTGATCGCAACGAATGAACAAACCAATGTGTGGCGCGCGAGCGGCATTTTGTCCAAGATGCCCGCGCGCACTCCCCCTTCATACCCCTCGCCTTTGAACTTACTTCAAAAACCGACTCGACACGGGTTGGTGTTGGACATTCGATTGTGATTGGACGCAATGTTCACATTGCATCCAAGACTGATCCACACATTGGTGTGTTGGACCCAATACGTAACATTGGTGCAAATATACCCAATGTGTGGCCGCGCTATTACGCAAAGATGGTATTTGCATCGTGATACACACGAGGCGTGAGTCTATAAATAAAAATTAATTTTTTTAATCAAATTATAAGCAATAATAAGTTCAAATGGAATAATAAAATAATTAATTGAATTTTAAAATAAAACATATTTGTTTTATAATGTAAATATCACTGTTCAGTTACAATCGTGATTTAATTTTACAGATAAAGTTTGATGTCGAGTTTGCCGTACCTTTCACAACAACACCCACGGAATGAAATAGGGAGGTGACCCTTTGTATTTTAATCCGTCAACATTTACTTAACATTGTTTTTCAATAAAACAATATCATATTTCTGGTGCAATCCATATGCTACATGAAGAGAAATCAATCAAGGAAATAGTTGCCTGATATGAAAAATAGAATTCTCTTACCGTCCATCGATATAAAACCGATACCATAACGTCTCTACGAATGCAAAATAGCTATACATTAAACATTTCCTATGGTACGTACCGAGCATTTAAGTGCGAAACTAAAACGGCCCTCAGCGATAACGTTCGCATCCGCGTCTTACCATCGAAACATCGTTTTTCTCTCAAACACATTGTATCGCGACTCCACGCCGACTCAACTAGCCAACTTCAAGTCAAAGTTTCCTCGGGCCAAATCTATAAGAGTGTTTTGCCACATGATCGCTTTCACGATTTGCCAAGAAAATCAAGTAGAAACGAACAAGGAAACTACTTCCCACCACAAGTGAGTTGATAAAAGTAGATACCTATCGCGAACGTTCTGCAAACTTTCCCAGTGAATATGTAACAGTTGCAAAGTGCGGCTGAAATTTTAGTTAGTGCAATACACGCTGTTAATAAATATAATGAAGAGTTGTACTACGGGGATTCGAAATTTAAATGGTTTATTTATTACGCTGTTACAGTTAAGCTAGTTACTTATAGTCCGTGTGGTGACGGATTAAGAATACGGAATGTCACCACCCCATATCATCCCATGGGTGTCGTAAGAACCGACAGAGGGAGCATATTATGCAGAGAATAGCCCTGTAAGAGAAGGAAAACTTGATACAAACCCTAAACCAACCCGCTTGGCCAGCGTGGTATAGTAGGCCAATTCCTCCTTTCAAAGGAGAGGTCTAGTCCAGCAGTGGACTGTAAGAGGCTGATTAGAGAGAGAGAGATACTTATAGAGTCCTGAATTATATACAAGATAATTATAAAGTTATAAACTAATGCTTTGCTGAAAATTTTCACTTAAACTTGAAACAGTGCAAATCCTATCTGATATCAAAGTAGGTACGTAGTGCTACATATATTTAGGCGAAACGAAGCTAATCCGTAAATTATACTCGTATATTATTATGTTACAAAATACTTGAAATATTTTATCGTCAAGTTATTTGTGCATCATCGAAAATGCTAATGCTAATGCCTGAAATTGTTCGATTAGGTTAATACTCACCAAAATGGCAAAAACTTGGCATAAAAATAAACTAACTAGGTCAAAATCGAAGTTCTATCCGTCAATTTCGCTCACCCACTTCGAATATATATTGACGTGTACAAAATACCTCTATCCATAGAATATGCCTTTGAATGCATGCTAAGACGAAGAGCGAGTGAATGATGGATGAACTCGACTGCACAGTAATGACGCCGCGATATACGGAGCTAATGAATTTTTCATAGCACCGTTAATGCGAGCTATCGAGTTTCTTTGGCGTAGTTTCTCTGATGGATGTCTGTTCTGTGTGATGAAACGGTGCCAAATGGGCGCTTTTGTGACCTGAATGCAGATTTGGACGCGTCATGTGTCGTATGGCGACTTACTGGGTAGTTTGCAAATAATTCAAAATGCAAGTCAAATATGCAATGGTTTTACGTTGATACGTTGCGTTCGTTTCACGTATAAGTCATTACCTAGAAATGACTCCATCGTCAATCGTTACTTATTACTGTAATCTTTAAAATATTTTATACATCTTCTTTTAATTATTACACATAAGTCAAAAAGACGTTTACTGTGCATAACGTGCATACGTACTGTCTGAATGATTTCGGTGTAGTTGACAACTTAAGTTAATAATTTTCCGTTTTTGTTTCCACGGTGGAACCTCAAAGTACAAGCTTATCCTCTTGTGGTAAACAGAGGGGGTGTTATTTTTTTTATAGGTGTTTTGAGCTTCGAGCCTTCGACATCCAGTAGCAGCAAGGCCACGCGAATCGCAGCTTAGTTAGTATGCCATAGCCCACTGGAGACTTCATTTTACCGTTAATCTTAGACAATCCCCGTACAATATAGCTATACTAATTCCCAAAAAGTCTCTCTTAGTGCTCCCAACGAACATATATAATATCAAATTTCAGCTTTTGCGCTTAATAGTTTCGGCTGTACATTGGCTGACTGTCAGTCAGTAATTCAAGAATATATATATACAGCGTTATTAGTAAAATACCGTTAACCTCTCAGGACTATGTTACTAACATCATAATCAACAACTTTTGTTCTATGACTTTTTACAAAACATAATACATTTACCAAAAACATACCTTCAAGAGTTCGTTGTCCTATCTAACATATTTCAACTCTGTATTTTGCTGTACCTACCTAAAGCGCCTCCGCCACCCGCACCCCTCGCTATTGTTCTATCGCTTTCTTTTGTTTCGCATAGACTTCGCAACATTTAGAGCGTCCCATTTAAATATTTTTATTTTTGTATGAAAATCTGATTAACTAAAATAAGATGATTTTTTAAAAGTCATAGAACAAAAGTTGTTGATTATGATGTTAATAACATTGTCCTGAGAGGTTAACGGTGTTCTACAAATAACCCTGTATATGATTTACATACATACATACATAACGTCACGCCTTTTATCCCCGAAGGGGTAGGCAGAGGTGTATTTCTACACCCACTTTTCGCCAGATATACTTTAGTCCCACGTAATAAGGGGCGAGCCTATTGCCGTACCGGGCACATTTCCAGACTCCGTGCTGCTACTGAGAATTTCGTGACAGAAAAACCCAATAACACTGCCCGACCCAGGAATCGAACCTGGGACCTCCCGATCCCACGCGCACATTTATGCCGCGAGACCAACGAGGCAGTCGTATAGGGTTTGATGTCGAGTTTTCCGTCTCTACGCAAAGATGGTATTTGCATCATGTTATCCCTTAGTCGCCTCTTACGACACCCACGGGAAGATAGGGGGTGGTGACACTTGTATTCTATGCCGTCAACCACACGGCAGTATATGATTTATATAACTAAATAATATATATTCATTATATAAACGTCCGCTTGTTTTCCAAAGAGGTAAACATAGACTAGGCATTTGCAACGATCCTGGCATAATATCTCTCTTGCTTAATTTTAATAAATTCTCCTTTTCATCAAATTGTAAACGACGTGATATTCTAAATATGCTTATACATAAACGATCCATTATCATGTATCACTTTATGAGCATATTTTTAAGATATAATAGTTATATATTTACAATTTAAATTGTTCATAGCCATTTTGATTGCTCCATAAAGTAGCACGCACAGAATAAATAATCAACTAAACGGCTAGAATATGGAATTCTGGCGGATAATAATAATTATTTATTCATTATAATTTGTCGAGAAGAGAATTACTATGTCAACATTCCGAATAAAAATACAAAATTGTGGTCAAGATCGACGATAAGTATTTTAATGTTTCGTAATATTTTAATTTATCTCTCAGGATTACCACGTATTTTTATTCCGAGAATTATCCAATATTATTTTCATCATTATCATCATGTCAGCCTAGAGACGTCCACTGCTGGACATAGGCCTCCCCCAGGGTTCTCCACACAGACCGAACATGAGCCGCCCGCATCCAACCGCTATATACCTATATGTATTTATTGTTTACTAGCGACCACAACCGCGGGGTCCAAGGCGTAAGTTTAGATGCAACCGTTATAATGCTAGGACGATAACAATGATGATTCAATATTTGACACTCAGTCAGAAATCGAGTCATCAGAATACAAAACCCTGCCAAGATTCAGCTCTTTAGTAGCTATAGTATGTGAGATAAACGACGGATGGACAGCTATAGCAAAACTATAAGTACTAGATAACCATGTATATCACCTTATATCACAAGAGCTAGTAAGATACAACTAGCTCACTGGCTCCAGGTTTGTTCATAGATACAAACTTCTTCAATACTTTTCATCAACTGATAGACGTCCACTGCTGGATATGGGGCTCCCCAAATCTCTTCGCGTAGATAGATTTTGAGTCGCCCATCCATCTACCACAATGCTTTTATGCAATAAGAAAAAAAAGGAACTTGATATCATCACTGAATAAAACAGCCTTTGAGCATAAACCATGACATTATAATTTTATCTTATAGCAGGGTTGATGCGTTTTAGAGTTAATAAACAAGTGCCAGGGTAATTGGACTACAGTGAAGAAATTATTACACATTCACATAAAAACGTTTATTTCTACTTGAAGAATATCTACAGCGTTTATTGCAGTATAAGCGGATTGTTAGCCTTAACAAGTTGGAACAGTTATTATTATAACTGTTCAAAATATCAGTGCATTTGTGTTTCTTATAATAATGTTATCCAAAATATTGGCATAGAGCAGTATTCTAAGAATATTTATTAGATTAATAAGATGCCGTTTATTTTTGGAACTATACAGGTATTTTTACTCAACGCTTGAAAGGCGATGGAAAACGGTAAAAGATTTGCATGGTTAAATATCACAATGAACTAGGTACTTACTAGTTTAGATATGTTTTATGAATCTTATGTGAAGACACTCTTCCACTAGAGTACAAGTTCTTAACACTATTTAATTGTCTGCTAACATAGTGTACACAATTGCACAGATTTCCAATGCTTCACCTCACAATAGCATTGTGAATATTTTATGATCAGAATTAGCGTATTCTCTATGTCAGTTGTGACCATATGCAGCAAAGAATTATTATTTATAGTTACAGAGCCAGCGTGTAACGAAAATATGTACACATTCACAACGTATATTTTCAATCCAATGTGCACATGAGAATCAAAACAATAGGATAAAGCATTCATAATCAAACAGAATCTACAAAAAGAGTGTGCAGAAAAACATAATCTGATCCACAAATCGTATCATAAACGTTTAATATTCTCTCCACAGTCTCCCGCAACGAAAACAAATGTATGATTTACAGCGAAATTTTGCTCTCGTTATCAAACCTAGGGGTGGTTGATTTACACTGTGTTTGATCGCGAACAACCTACCGCTATCGTACACCGACCAAAATAATCGCCAACGGTTATATAACTCACAAAGGAACAAAACAAAACATCCAATAAAACAATAACGATAAACAATCTTTTAAACTTACAAGCAAAATTGTAACTAAGCCAACAATGGCTGTAATATCATTTACGCGTGAATACAGCTTTTAAAAACACCGCTGCCGATTAATTATGAATATAGATATAACTTTGTGAAATTCTCTTTCTCCATTAATCCTTCGCAACAGAAATTGGAAATCAAGGATGGCAGGTTGAGGGAAAAGACGACCGTTTTTCCAGGGCGAATTAATTAGTGGAGCGGTCGGGCTATGCATTGAATTTCGATTCGTTAGAACGGTGGGTGACTCGGCAATAAACAGGAATGGGTGACATGACAGCGTAGCTTCTTTTGTTGACTATTTATTTTTCCAAATAGTCATCAACTAAACTTTTGTTAATTGTTACGCTTGTCCCGTGCCTCGGAGAGCACGTTAAGCCGTCGGTCCTGGTTGTCATGAAGATCTTTGACAGTCGTAACAGGGCGTCAGTACCTTCTAAATAAACTGACACTAGTCTAAACCATGGAATATCGCTATCCTTTCGGGTTGCGGAGGTCAGACAGACAGTCGCTCTGTGGAAAAGCTAATATTCAGCCAAATCCGGTTAGACTAGTAAGCGGACCCCAGATTGAAACTGGGATAACGCTAAGAGAAAGAAGAAGTCATCAACTAAACTATTTTTCACATGTTAATGACGATGAGTAACTTTTGTGTCGGTTATAAGGAAAATAAAGGAGAATAAAGTAGGTGTTGTTCTTGATAATCGGTATTTTGAATTGAGTTATTATTTTTCATTAAAGACAAGTATTATATACTGAATATTCAAAAATACTTGGACTCGACTTTGCTTTGATTTTTGTCTGGTGTACGTGCAGCAGCAGAAGATCAAGCCCAGGGTCAATATTTTTTACAATTATCGCAAAATAGCACTAATCGTAATTAGATCACAATAACGGGGAGTATGTAGGTATAATGGTATCAGATTCCTGTAAAACAATTTTATTACAGATACTCAAAAACGAAAACGCGGTAAGATTACAGGATTTATTGAGCTCATTCTGTAGCATTTAAATAGTAACACCATACATACAAAAATTATAAGTAGCGATCTATGGCGATAGCCAGACATCAAAATCATGACACAAGCAACTAAAAAAATGTCAACATGTATAAGTATAATAAGCATAAGTAGCTGTGACATACCGTGCTTAGCCCACCTAAGACGCAAGGTGTGTTACTATCTAATCTATCGAAACAATACTTCATTCACATAGCATAAACCATTCTCTCTATACCCCTGCTATAATATTAAAAAACAAACAAAAAATAAATAAAACGGATGACGTTTATCATCGGTTTCACGAAATTAATGCGTTACGTTATCAGTGCGTGTTTCGAGCTTCTGTCGGCCAGTCACATTCATCAATCAGCCAAGTGAACTCGTTACTGAGTTCCCCGAAACGGCAATGAGGCCCAATATTATGTTTGTATAAAGTTTTTAGATCATTCACTTTCGCCTGAAAAGGTTCGACCACGCCAATTTCCCAACTATCTACATAGAAACGTAACTAGTGCGATACGTCACTTATTTCCTTAACAAACGTGCGGTTCCCTTTTTATTTCACCGATTGTTCTTCGGAAATTATATTTTGATATGATTTCGAGGGACCATGTTAGTCAAAATGTTATTTTGATTATGTTCATGAACTTACGTACGTAAGTTGGTGATTATGAAATAGTTTGTTGTTGATGGAAACTTGTTTGGCAATAAATCGTGTAATGTAGTATTATTTACATAATATGTATTGTACGTAGTTACTGGGTCTGAATTTACGAGCACAATATACAATATGATGTGTTTATTAAGATGCATAACGGAATATTGTTAATTTGCGCCCAAAATGTCATTTTCATCTACCTACACAAGTTGGCTCATATTATTTTAATATCAGTCACCCATAACAGACAAATCATAATAAATAAAGTGTTCGACACCAAGCAAATTGGCTCCAAAATTACGTCGTATCCGGTACATTATTAACACGTTCCATTTTATAAACAAAAGGGATTATTTAATATAAATTTGAAACAGGAACTTAATCAGAGTCGGCAACAGACGGGGAAACTACGGCATCAAATTAAATAGGTTAGTCGTACTCAAGACTACGTCGACGAAGCGAGTCGTTTTAACATGGTCGTGCTTTCAATTGCTCCAGATTAGGTAAATAGTAGACCCTTGTTAAATTACCTTTTATTAGCACAAGATTTTCTTCTCAGCTCGCTTATTCTAGTATTTATCACGGATATTTTCGTCAGTGATTTAAGTTATACACTCCCTTCAAAAGCTTCAGAGATTCCATCAGTTTGTGTTTTGTTTATCTCGATGATTTGTAGTCCTATGCCTACAAATGAAATAAGAAACGTTGATGGTTGATGTAAAATTTTCTTGATTGCACGGTTTTCGGTTATTTTTATTTTACTTGATTTTCACTTAGGTACATATATCTTTGTACAATGTCGCAAACAAGTAAGAAATATATTAAGCGTGAGTGTTACTATCTCTAAATGTAGTGTTGATTGGGAGTTTTTGGTTTTACCTAATTATTAAAGTAGGATAGCAAATATTCACGGCTTTACTGCGTTAAAAATAAAAATGGAAAAATAATAGAACACTCAAATTATCTTAGATAAATGAAGCGATACCAATCAATTATCTAAGCAGATTATGATCTGGTGCGACTCGTTGCGGTCATGACCGCTTTACAATCTCTGTTGTCTTTGGTAAGCCCGCACGTGGCTGATGTAGCCAATTTTATTGGAAAATGTCCTGGAGCATTGCGGGCACGCGAGCTCACCATTGACAAAATTATAAGAACTTGTCGCAGGTGGTCGGGCTTTTATTTCATCGCGCTTCAAGCTCAGAGCGCTGTTGAATTTCAAAATCGCGGACTTTGATTTGCACCAGTATCCGCCACTCGGGTCGTTTAGCAGCCTACTGCTCCCAGCGAGAGCGGGTCGATGTCGCATCTCTTCAAATGACGTTTAAGCATATCTTTGAACCTGAGGAGTTGTCCACCATGCTTTCGCTTGCCCTCCTCAAGTTCAGAATAGAAGATACGCTTCGCCACTCTCTGCTCTGACATCCTGGAGACATGGCCACACTACCGGAGCTGACGACGCATTATGTAGGACTCAATGCAGCCTACATTGGCTCTGCGCATCACATCAGTGTTCCGCACACGACCAGACTATCGGATTCTCAATATTTTCCGTAGACATCTGAGGTGGAATCGGTCTAGCATGAGGATGTGGTGGCGGTACAAGGTCCAGGTTTCGGCTGAGTAAAAGATGTTTGGTAGCACGACTGCCATGTATACTGCGATCTTAGTAGCCAGTTTCAAGTCGTGTGAATAGAAGACCTTGCTACCCAGTTTACCGAACGCTGTTACAGCAGCGCCGATCCTGCTATTGATTTCTGAATCAAGATCGCACTTCGATGTTAGTGTGCTCCTCAGATATCGGAACTTGTCGACCTGCTTCAGCTCATCCTCGGGGAGTCTAATGGCCAGTGCCTCGTGATCGTCGACGTCTAAAGACATTACTTTCGTCTTTTTGACACTGATCTTAAGGCCAAATATGCGGCAAGACTCGTCGAAATCGGTTATTAACTGTTGCAGGCCGTCTGGGGTTCTGTCACGAAACGTAGGTCTGCATACAAAATCTCAGTAATCATGTCACTAGAGACTTTTATGTGGGCTTTAAGCCTCGCTAAATTGAAGACGTTACCATCTGCGCGGAAACGGATGCGTACACCTTGCGAAGAATTTTGTACGACTTCCCGGACTACGACTACAAAGTACAAAGTGAACAATGTGAGTGCTAGGACGCACCCTTGCTCTACTACACAGGTAACAGGGAAAAAGTCCGATTGTTCGCCATCGACAGCGACGCAGCACTGCATGCCGTCATGCAGGAGTCTGAGAAGTCTCACAAACCTCTCCGTGCACCCTATCTTCTCTAACGCGGGTAGTGTTAGAGAAGACAGGGTGCACGGAGACGTCTGCCATGCTAGCCTGATGCAGGGTGGTAAGCTTACCATTCTCATATTTATTGGAAACATTATGTAGAACTTTCAGATTTTGCAGCAAGATTGCTCTCTATATTTTCCTTAATTATAGCCCGTACAGCTAATGCTGCGATATTGATGTTTAGGTCATCGGAGAATACTCCTGAACCCGTACCTGTATCCGTCTTAGACCCATCTGTTAAGGTCGTGAGCTCGTTGTGGTTAACCCTCCTCCATGTAGATCCTCGTACAGTTGGAATTTTGTATTTTTTGTCAAACACGAAGTGTTTTGGTATTTGGTCTCCGATGGCTTATGTTAGAGGAACTTCTTTAATGAATGTGTTTAAGGTGCTTGTGTGCGCTGTATTGGTCTTTCCAGAGCTTCAGAGCTCTTAGCCGGACCGCCGACATCGTCGCTTCCTGTTGTATGAACAGGTGCAAGTGAAGGTGAAAATGGGCTTACATCAGTAAATACAAAAATGATTCAAACCCAATTACGATCCTTAGTTTTACATTGTCTTACCACTTCATAAATCAGAAACAATTAGTAAAACATTGATCAGACCCGATTTTTGTCTAATGTAACATTGAGATTGCAACTTCTGTTCTAAAAGTTCACAAAAAAAGAAAGTAACTATCTCAAATGTGTGAAAATGCTGTAAAAACATTTGGTTCTTGGTGTCGGGTTGGAAAATCCTCATGGCGTCCCACCGCCCGGGGAGAAGGGCAAAGGGGACTGTCAGACTCTTACTGACTAAAAACCAACCCGTGTTCCTCATGTACCCGTGTGTCGGAGGGTCGGGTATCGCCGAAGCATTCCTCGCTACCCCCCGACGGGTATTGCGGCCCCACCGCGACGCAACAATGGTGCGCCCCCATTTGATCTCGAGAGATAGGGCGCGCGGCAACCCAACACCGACACGCCTCTCCTCCCGCGACCGCGCCCGACTGCGAGGGACAGAAGAACTGTCCTTCGCACCCGCACCATTGGACGCATCCTGCGCAGGCCTCCGTCAAGCCCACGCGAAGCGTCCACTCCCGGGATCTCGCTTAGTTTCACCGTGGGTGACCTAACCACGGTTACTGAGCCCCCCCACCACGACAAGGTGGAGATCCCACGGGGGGGAAACTGAACCTTTCTATCTCGACCCATCGCCACGGGACTTTAAGTCGTTCAGAGTCCATATCTGAAAGCAGTCATCTGCGCAGGAATATTTTTAGTGCATAAGCGGGCGCGCAACCGCAGATACCCTCTCTCTGCCTAATCCCCCGATGTCCAATGGGACGGGAATCGCTACGATCGGCGGTGGGTTCGGATGTAGTTTCTGGCCGACAGTGACTTCCGACCTCAACTGCCACCCTTGGCCAGCAACATTGCCTTGCTAGCTCACCAGATCCGCCAAAGTCCATTGCTTATCAACGTAGGCCACGTTGATAAGCCATCACTGCCGAGCCAGGTTTTTTGCACAGATTGGGAGGTATCCAGCCGTGAAGGCCGAAACCTTCACATCCCCTCACCGGGCTTAGCCCACGAGTCGACGTGGTTTACCGGGGTTTGGCTGTTGTGTGTATAACAACTACTTGGAGCCACCGGTAAGGTTGTGGAGTAACTAACTTTAGGACTAACCACCTTTTTGTGGGTCGATTTGTAACTACATCTATTTGTGGGCTTGTTTTTCAAAAAGCTAGTAATTGTATTTTTATTGTTTTTAATTTATTTTTAATATGGATTTTATGTTATAATTTTTATTAATATGTTTTCATTAAGGTGGTTTTCTGTTTGACAGCGATATCTTTAAATTAACAACCGTCGTCTGTCATCAAAAAGGTATTCACGGAAGATCAGCGGCGTCTCATCTCATGGGTGCTACGGCTAATGCTGAGTGAATACCCTTTTAGCGATGTACAGATACAAATATGTTCTAGGCACGTTTTCGCTAAATAAATAAATAAATTTGGTCGACTGGCTAGTCCTGTAGGTACTCCACTACACCCCAAGCAAATTATATAATACTTCTAACATTTGGCTAATGTACCTAGTAAGGAAATAATCTGACAGTAAGCTGCAGAATTATATTTGCAGATAGTTGCCAATAGAATAAAGGTTTGGTATGTTTGTTCCTGTTGTACCAGAATATTTAGCTATGAAAAGCAAAATAAAACATAATATGTAATGTATTTACAATTTCTTCCTCCGCGACGCTTTTAACGCTGCCTTGAAGCGAAGTCTTGCCCAAAAGATAGCAGCATTAATGTATGAACCTATGCACCTTTAGATATAAGTAATATAAGCACTTATATCTAAAGGTGCATAGGGTTCCCACCAAGAACTTAGGGTCCCAAGCCAACCTCACCTGCAAGTGGTGCACCTGCCGATCAACGGACGAGGCTCTGGCAAACAAAATATCCCGATAAGCGGCAATAGGCTCGCCACCTATTACGTGGGATCGAAACACTGGCGAAAAGTGGGCGTTAAATATGCCTCTGCCTACCCCTTCGGGGAAACAGGCGTGAGTCTGTGTGTGTGTGTGTGTGTGTATCTAAATAAGGAATGTTTTAATAACTTCTGTTTTAAATAAGACAACTTCTACACTGAATTCTGTAGCTACAGACATATTTTTGTGACAGACACAAAATTCACTCAGACTCGGAACAACTATTTCTACATGTCGCGAGGTATTGTGCCGAGTTGGGATCAAACCCCTACTGGTTCGGCGATACACCGAAACCGTAGGTTCTAGGCGACTTGGGAAGGATTAATGGAATGGTCTGTATTCAAAGGATAGCGGGTTTTAGTCGCCTAGGATTGGAATGGGAGAGATGATTGTGAGTGGGTACAGGATATTCCAAGGATGAAGGGGACTTACCTTGTTCGGCAATCTTCTTCGTCTCAGAAGGGCAGTCTCCTGGTGGTTTCGGGATGAAGTTGCTGGATTCACTTCACTTCACAAATCACCTTCACTTGCGAGCGGTTTATATAAGCGGTAATAATTATAGCGGGAGCGGCGCGGTGCGATCCGGTACAGCGGAAGCGTATTAAACGAATCGAATGTTCTCGAAAGTTCTGGACTGTCTCTCGCGTTGACGTTTCGCGGCGACCAATCCGAGAAAGGCGTGCCCCTTCTTGGGGATGGGATAGATAGGGATAGAAACAAAAGGCATCGCTCGCATTGGCCAAGCAGCGAGCAACCATTGACGTTGATGCGATTAGTTACAGATAGGAAGGTAGATGGCGCTACCATATCCCCCCGGCCCTAAAGGGTTGCCTTTAAAAATAATAGAATTGAACTTAGCTATGTTGGGTGTACTACCGCATAACCCATCAATAGGCTAAGACAGCGATATGACAATAAAATTAATCTAAATTAACTTTAGCGAAAACTACAAACGCAATAATAGCGAAAACTACTAACTAAATACTTAAACTAAGAGGTAGGTCCAACTTCAGGCTAGATCTCACTGAGTTGGAAGCGGACAGAGACGTACAACAGGGCGCACGTAACTCCCTTTAGCGGTTTTCACGGTAACAACGCGAGTTGTACCGTCCTTGGAAGTATGCAATTTCTCTACGATGGCTAACGGCCATGAAAGCGGCGGAGCATTATCATGTATTATGACGACCAACGTACCCTCCTGTATAGGGGATGCAGGACTATTCCACTTGGATCTAGCCTGAAGCTGGTGGAGATATTCCGCACGCCAGCGCCGCCAGAACGACTGTACGAGTTTATGCAGCAGAGTATGTCTCTGGAGCAAGCTTGAAGAGTCTGCTTCAGGAGCCGGAAATGACGATAATGGCACTGTGTTCAGAAAATGTGCAGGGCTTAACGCGGATGGTTCTGCAGGGTCACTACTCAATGCCGTGAGCGGACGCGAGTTGATCAGTGCCTCGACTTGTGCAAGGACAGTTAAAAGCTCTTCGTAAGAGAGGATCTGTTGACCTTTAACCTTGAAGAGATGCGTTTTAATTACTTTGACCATGCTTTCCCAACATCCACCGAAATGCGGTGATGCTGGTGGAATAAACTTCCAGTCAATATGATTTATGGAAAGTTCTTCCTGAAGACGAGTACGATATTCTTCCCTGAGAAACTTATAACGGTCGCGTAAATAAGAGCTTGCGCCCACAAAATAAGTGCCGTTATCCGTGTACAAACACTGTATAGGGCCGCGCCGTGAGAGAAATCGTTTAAGGGCTGCCAGGAATGACACCGTGCTTAAATCTGTCGTAACTTCAATATGCGTAGCGCGCGTCGTTAAGCATGTAAATATATAGCCATAATACATAGCCAGGCTTTACGGCTTTTAACACCTCGACCACGCACTGGTGTATACTGCAGTGGTCCTGCGTAATCGCAACCGGTGTGTGTAAACGCTTTAGCAACCTGGTTGACGCGCTGGCTAGATAGATCGGCCATGGGAGGGAAAGTCGGACGCGGGCGAAATTTGAAACAGACGTTACATTTATGTATTGTGTGACGAATTATTCGTCGAGCGGCTAAAATCCAATACTTATGCCGAAGTAAGGACATAAGCAACTCCGGACCGGCATGGAGGTGCTTCTTGTGATAAAAATCAACAAGAAGGTCGACAACATGATCATGTCGCGGCAGAATACAAGGATGTTTGTAGTTATAAGGTTCATCCGAATTTGACAGACGACCCCCAACGCGTATGACGCCGTGTTCATCGAGAAACGGCTTGAGTCTAAGAATAGCGGGAGAACAAGGTACATTGTCTTTTAAGTTTTGAATGTCGTTACTAAAATGAACAGCTTGTACAGCTCGTAGTAACTTACATTCTGCGAATTTGATATCAGTACTTGATACAAAAGTCTCATTAGGTAGGTGCCTAAGAAACCTATAGACATAAACGATGGCGCGGAGTAACTTAGATCACGATGATATGCGTAGTGCGAGTGCATAGATGGGAGACTCCGCAACCTCAGCAATCACGGGATAAGAAACAGACTTCCGTTCGGGTACATCTTCGTCTTCCGCACTGTGGTCAAAGGGTTGCATGGGCCATTCTGACGGATCATGGGAGATCCAAGAAGGTCCACGATGCCACAATGGATGATGCAGAAGATTAAGTGGAGTGACACCACGAGACAAGCAATCTGCGGGGTTCTCAATACGCGCGACGTGATTGAAACAAGTAGCAGGAACCAGTTCAATCAATTTGCTAACGCGGTTGGCGACAAAAGTCTGCCAGCGATGAGGAGAAGAATGAATCCAAGCGAGCACTACTTTGGAGTCGGAAAATGCGTATAATTTATTAATGGGGTAGTGGGGCAAAACTGTGTCTTGAACCTTGCGGAGCAGAAGGGCCGCGCACAACTCCAGTCTCGCAACTGAAATGGTTTCAACAGGCGAGACCTTAGACTTGGCACAAACTAACTGCACCGAGTAGTTACAACCAATGCGGACTTGCAGATATACAACTCCGCCGTAAGCACGCTCGCTGGCGTCAGCGAAACCTATTAAGTTGATGGTACATCCATTAACCAACCCAAGATGACGCGGAATAGTAACTTGATTGAGCGCGGTAAGCTCAATACAAAACTGGCCCCAAGCGGCGACAATATGGTCAGGGGGTGTTTCATCCCACTCACACTTTGATAGCCAAAGCTCTTTGATCAAGAGCTTGGCGTTCAAAATTGTGGGAGCCACAAAACCCATTATGTCCCATAGTCGAGCCACTGTGGACAGCATAGTGCGTTTGGTGCACTTATCATCTGGTGGTGAGACGTCAAACCGAAAACTATCGCAGGATTTGTCCCAGCGTAAACCGAGAACCTTATGCGGTACAGACTTCTCAAACTCAATGTCTGGAGAAGCCTTATGAGAATCTGGTATGCGTGCGAGAACCTCCTTAGAGTTGCTTGTCCATTTGACTAGGTCAAACTGGCCTCGCTTGAAAAGCTGAATAAGCTCTTCACAAAGCGAAATTGCTAGCGGAGCGGATATGACACTACAGGCAATGTCATCCATGTACAAAGCGGAAGTGGCAACAGCCGCTGCGGCGGGAAAGTGATCGCCTTCATCAGCGATCAACTGGCGAACAACTCGTAACGCGTGATATGGGCTAGACTTGAGTCCAAAACAAACACGATTGAACTGATACACAGATAAAGGTACGTTCTTGTCAAAACGATAAAAGATCCGTTGAAATCTACGGTCAGATTCGCGAACGCCGATACTGAGAAACATTTGGCGGCAATCAGCTGACAGAGCGATTTGGAAAAGACGAAACTTTATTATGATGTTAAATAAATCACCCTGTAGATTGGGGCCGGCATGCAAAATGTCATTAATCGACTGACCCGATGTAGTCTTACAACTAGCGTCTAAAACCACACGAAGTTTAGTAGAGGTTTTATCTTCGCGAACTACGCCGTGATGCGGGATGTAATATGAGGGCAGAGAGTTGTCCTCGTTGTTTACAACTACACTCAAAAAACCTTTATCTATGTAGTCACGAATAACGTCATTATAGGCGCTGCGTAACTTAGGTGATGCATCAAGTTTACGTTCCAAACAATGGAAACGTCTGAGCGCAGCAGCGTACGAGTCGCCTAACGAATAAGGGTCACCACAGAATGGCAACGCCACAACGTATCTGCCACTGTCGTCACGAACAGTGGTAGCGCGGAAATGTTCTTCACACTCGAAATCTTTACGGCTCATCGAGGGCGGTGCAGTAACCTCTTCCAGCTCCCAAAATCGCTTGAGAAGAGAATCAATATTGTTTTCTTGAAGAACAGAACAACAGCAAGTCGTAACGTTTTGAGAAGTATGTAATGTAGGTACGGTACCCATAATTACATACCCAAATACCGCCTCAATAGCGGGCGGTAAGTTATTTTGCTCACTACGTACCACTTTAGTTAGTAGCAAGTGCGGGAATATTGCGGCTCCGATCAAAACATCAATGTCTGCCGGTTTCGCAAACTCCGAGTCCGCTAGCGGCAATGACTCGAGGTGTGTGAGAAGCGATACGTCCACATTAGCGTTCGGCAATGTGTCCGTAATACGCTCCACGATAAGCGAAGAAATGTTAAAATTAATGTCCCTATCAAAACGCGAATGTATTTTAATATCTACGGAACCCTTGCAATGTTTTTCTGATCCGCCTATCCCTCGGATTATTGAGTTCGTATTTTTAAAGTTATTCCATAATCCGAGGCGTTTGAACAATTCTAACGTTATTAAATTGGTCTGAAATGCGCTATCTAGCAGACAACGTACCATGTGCGGCGACCCATTAACATCATATATGATAACTTGCGCTGTCGCTAACAGAACAGTCTTAGACGCCATACATGGCGGCCTAGCACTGCTCTGATCACTACAAGCGCGCGAAGGCCGTCTGCGCGTGCGTGCCGCCCGCGCAATGGATGTCGTACACAACGATATCTCATTCTGAATCGTTGGGGACGCAGTTATCGTAGTCTGCACTTGCGACGTAAGTGTGTCAAGGTTAGGGGCTTGGCTTGACAACGTGTTACCTTTATCGAAGTGAAGCAATGAATGATGTTTTTTATTGCATAAGCGACACTTTGTCTTACTAAAACAATTACTTGTTTTATGTTTTATGCTTAAGCAATTAATGCAAGCTTTGTTATCGTTTACGCATTTAAAACGAGCGGTTGCATTCAAATTATCGACACCTGTATAGATGGTCGTGCACTATATTACTGCACAGACACTTCTGTGAATTATTACTATTAGATTCTGAGCATGTTACGTAAGATTGTGGATTAGGGACCGAGTGATTATTACTATTTCGCGATTAATTCAACCTTTGTTTGTTGCTGTTAGTGTTAGACGGGCCAGGTGAACCAGACTGCGTAATATGAAATATTCGACACTGATCTTTGATGAACAAAATAAAACTATCTAGTGTAGGTATTTTATTATTGCGTTCCGTCATCTCGAATGCGCGAATTGTATCAGTGTCAAACTTTTATAAAGCGAGTTGAAGCAACATAAAGTCGGAAAGATCTTCTAATTTTAAGTTCCTAAGAGAATTAACCGCGGTTACGAAGTTATCAATAAACAGCTGGAAATTCGCGACAGATGCGGCACCGGACAGTTTAAGATTTAAAGCTTGGTCAAAGTAAGTAGACGCTAGGACGCGCGTGTCCTGATATCTATCAAGTACTGACTGAAATATGACCTGATAATTCTCAGCACTGGGTGTGACACCTGGCAAATACGGACTGGGCTCTCGGTGACAGTTTACCTATTAAATAGTAAAACCTGACAGCATCTGTCAGAGAACCATTATCGTGCACTGTAGACTTAAAACTCGCATAGAATAACGGCCAATTTCGTATATCTCCGTCAAACGACATAATCTCGATTGGCGGTAATCTCGGTTTGCGGGCAACGGGCTCTGCTGAACATTTACCCTCCAATTGCGATTGTATACGCTTAATCTTAATATATAAAATCCTTGCGTTACTGACTGACTGACAGACAAGCTACAGCCAAAACTACTGGGCGCAAGAAGCTGAAATTTATCATGTATGTTCCTTGGGGACCATAGAGGTGCACTAAGACGGGATTTCCCGAAATTCCCACGGGATCGGGCAAAACGGGAAATTCGAAAATATGTGCGTGCGAAGCCGCTGGCGTCCTCTAGTGATACAATAAAGATCTTCGAATGAGGTGTACGCCTGATAGTTCGGTTTTTCATCAGGATTGATAGAAAGTAATCTTGCGTTATAATCGTCTAACAGCTTATGAAAATTTGTTCGAATACTATCTACTGTCATACAATAACTGAGAAATGCTTCGCTATTACTGTCAGAAATAGAAGCGGTTTTTGAACGCTCGTATATGTTTTGAATGCGCTCAAATAAAATATTGCGTTTTGCTTCTAAGATTGTCATCTCTTTGTCTTCCGACACGCGTGACTTCTTTTGTTGTGACATGCTTACGTAAGTATAAGCTAATGAGACCGAAACAAAATAAGAATATCTAAAGTACCTATTATTTTACCTAAGTACCTAGGCAACACTTTAAAGCGGAGGAATTAAAAGTTGCTTGAAATATGAGATTTACAAGACAACTATGATAGTTCCAGAAATGATAATTGAGTAAGTAGGTAGCTACATAAAAGTTTACCTACTGATGCTGGCGGAAACAACCATGTGACGGTTATCTGAATATATTAGGAGTATAGCTAGGTGCTATAACTGCTTAGGTATAACGTATAAAAACTTAAATGAATCCGACTATGAATGGATCAAAAAATGGTTCGGCGATACACCGAAACCGTAGGTTCTAGGCGACTTGGGAAGGATTAATGGAATGGACTGTATTCAAAGGATAGCGGGTTTTAGTCGCCTAGGATTGGAATGGGAGAGAAGATTGTGAGTGGGTACAGGATATTCCAAGGATGAAGGGGACTTACCTTGTTCGGCAATCTTATTCGTCTCAGAAGGGCAGTCTCCTGGTGGTTTCGGGATGAAGCTGCTGGATTCACTTCACTTCACAAATCACCTTCACTTGCGATGGGTTTATATAAGCGGTAATAATTATAGCGGGAGCGGCGCGGTGCGATCCGGTACAGCGGAAGCGTATTAAACGAATCGAATGTTCTCGAAAGTTCTGGACTGTCTCTCGCGTCGACGTTTCGTGGCGACCAATCCGAGAAAGGCGTGCCCCTTCTTGGGGATGGGATAGATAGGGATAGAAACAAAAGGCATCGCTCGCATTGGCCAAGCAGTGACCAACCATTGACGTTGATGCGATTAGTTACAGATAGGAAGGTAGATGGCGCTACCACACACCACTCGACGCAGTAATAAGCAACAAGATAATCACTTAAACTAATATGCCATGAATCCAGAGAAAATCATTATTATTATTATAAGAAATAAAAAAAATAATGCAGCATTTGGTTACGCGTAATTATTTGTTCTGTTTACCAACATAAGTTTATTATTAATTAATTATTTTAACTTGGTGAATTAATTAATCAGTAAAGTTCATATTATAATGATTAAAAAATCATACTGCTATATGCGAATGAAATGATAATATCAAGGAACAAAAACAAATCGATATATATGATACTAAAACATAAACCATTACCATTTAAGTTGTTAATATTGTTAATTACCCTATTTAACCGCCCTCCCTATCCAACGGCTAGAATAATAAAAAAATGTTATTGTGCATACCTAGGTCGTAAAAACCTCATTTTTCTATTGTAGGTAATATTTTTATCTTCAGTAGTTTACGATCTGCGACGATTACGTAATTATATCACTCAGGACGTGAATGACTGTCAATATTTTACTTATGAATAAGTACATGTTTAAATCACAAATATTTGCAAACTGTCACGAAACCGCACACCTGGAAAGCTGAGCAATTTATCCTAGTCGGGTCAACAACACTGGGTATCATAAGAAAATTGATCAGCATGCCGAAATATACACATATCCAAACGTGTCACATATAAGGCCATTAAATACACTTTTGGCGCCAAGAAATAGCCATCACGTTTCTCCTTGAACTTCTGATATATCTTAAGCAGGTATTTTATCATAATTATGTAAGTCGATGATGTGAACTTTCTTTGTCAACTTGTTAAGGTATTCGAAATATTTCGTCTCATTAATAATGCTTCGCGGATGCTTGTTCGTGCGGGTATCCACTAACTTCTTATAAATTTATGATAGCAATATAAATACTTTGAGAGTTGCTTATGATCAAGTTTAGTGTTCAACTCAGCTCGAGGTATAATATGAGATATGTTATACTGCTGAAGAATATCGAAGTTTCGGCAATAAATATTATACAAAGTCTTCATCGCAAATTAAAGGAAGATATTCCCTGCTATTTATATTGTGGGTGGCGTAATATAAATTGCGGTATCTATATATACTATAATAAAACTCAAAGAGCACTTTGTCTGTACATTGAATATTTTTGCCAAATTTCAAATGGATTGTGAAATGTTATCGATATAGAACACAACACAATTTTTTTTTAATTATTGTCTGTCTGTCTGTCTTTCTGTCTGTCTGTCTGTTTGTTAAATCATCACGCAATAACCAGTGAATGGTTTTGATGCGGTTTTCACCAATATATTGCCTGAAGACCCGATTACAATCCTGGATAACAATCATCACGCTATTTCCTATGGGAGCCTAGCAGTGTCATTCAATAAATTTAATAGACTTGAATTTAAGCAACATACTAAATTGTTTGTATCGCGATAGTGACAAACGCATACTTTGTGTCTTTGGTTAACATTTAGTCTTTAGTTTATCAGAATCCGTTTATTCTATCAAAAGTTATCGCAATATAAAATATACATTTATCCGCATAGGCTATCAAGCAATTCGGACTCAATTTGGGCAAAAGTTTGCAATAAGTACTTTTCTAATAACTACTTTTAAACTACCACGATTTGCACACAAACTAAAGATTATGTAACGGGTCTGAATCGTGTTAATGAACGAAAAGAAAGATGAAATACCTTTCTACTTTTCCCGACATTTCGGCATGGGTTACACCAGCCGTGGTCACGGGATGACTCTGTCATGTCATCCTGTGACCACGGCTGGTGTTACCCATGCCGAAACGTCGGGAAAAGTAGAAAGGTACTTTTCTAATATTTATATCGTCAGCGCTGGATCTTAACACCGACTTTTAATTTTGCCAGTGGTGTCATCTAGGGGTTTTACTTAAAATTATTATTTTGCACACCTGCTTTATTACAGCTTATATTACTTAGTAGAGCATGGTAGACTTAATATTCGAATGTTACTTTTTGAGTGCAAAGATTCAAATTAACTAATAATTATGTAATCCGGCCAGATAGTATTTATTAAAAGAAAGAACTAAGAATTTAGGTGGCAGGTACAGGTTACTACTTTTCTAATACAGTAGGTACCTAAGTAAGAAACATAAATATGAGTGTGAGTTTCATCAACCGATTATTATGTTATTTTACATTATCAAGGCCACAGAAAGGGATATTTAAATGATACCGACTTCCACGCGGGCGAAGCCACGGGCACAGCTAGTTGAAGATATTTTTTGTTTTCTTTTTACAATGTTGTTGTCGCTTGGAAATTAAGTAAGAGTACGAAATAAATTATACTACTGTATTGACACTGGCTCATTGATTTAAACGGGCAATTCCTTATTTGATATCTTTTTTATGTTTCTTCAAATATTTTTTTTAATTTCAAGTATCAACAAATCATGTCGTAAATTGATATATTAGCGTTATCGTAAACAAATGTGTTTAAACTTTATAAGCTATGCTTGGTTATGAAAACAATACTTAAGAGATATTTATTATTTATGTAGCATTATCATACCCTATCATGACATTGCTATCAAAAGACTTTTATAAAAGCTAATTCTTCAATCTCGTAGTATAAGTTTGTGCTGATTCTGAATTCAGGTACCGACTAAATAAAAAGAAAATCTTTGCTGTCACGCCTGATATCATTATATTTATTTGTAATTTTTCATAAAATTTGAAATAATTAACATCTGCGTGACGATTTTTGTCTGAACCAATTCAATCCACATTGTCACCGTTGTATCTCCATATAACTGTAACAGCAGTGACCATTGAAGATACCTACAACGTTCAGACACTCGTGAACACTTGGGAAAAGTTAAACTTTCTGGAACGCAACGAATTCAATTGCACCAGGAGTTGGAAAGTATTAATTGCTCTTCCCTCTTTAGTAGAGTGAAAGCCCCTATAGTATACCTTTACATCAACTATGTATAGATAGAAAACCAGACGTCTTTCATTTTGAAATTTTTAATATAGCGGCTAAAAGATCGAACACCTTCCGTATCTACAAGCACCAGAAATATATTGTCAACATTTAGATCACTTTGCACATTAGCGGTTAACAGGCAGTTTGCCAAGCCTGCTAACTCACATTAACCCATGTTCATTGGCACATTTGCGATAGTTATACGAACTTGTGCAATATTGCATTGAATTAGATGTCGACATGGAAAAATTTTAAAGAACAGGCATTTTACTCCTTAAAAAATCCTGTAAACTGTATCAAGCAGGCAATAGAAATGGTATCAGAAAATAGAGGATGAAAAAAATTACGCAACAGACGCTCTAATCCGAAAAGGTCATCTCACTAAACATCACGCAAGCTTATCAAAGGGGGCAATCTGGTGATACAGCATGGATAAGCCGGAGGGATTCCATTCTCTCACAGAAGATCGTCCTAATGTGTCAGTAGTACTACTGTGTTACTAAAGTGAGTCAAACCACTTAAACCACTATTGACCCAATGTTCCCTTCCTGTCCCTTCTTGCTTATAGCTTTGTCTTCTTCTGCCTTTTCAATAGGTTGGAAAGGCGTAAACCCTAAGCGTGCCATTCTTAAGATTACTAAGGGTTTGGTAATTTCTCATATTTTTTATTATTTTCTCAACACCCTGTCTCCATGGTGCGATTAATATTTTTCTACACCCCTTAAACACTGACAAGGAAATCATATTGCTTGGGCGGTTATCAAAAACTATAAACGTGATGTAATAGATTTTAGATAACCACTTAAACGAAAAGACTTCCTTGTCGCCAAAATAACTGAGATTACACCAGAAATCAAGCGTCCTAATCCCTAAACTACATAATCTTACACTAAAACCGATGCTTTACACCGGTGAAGCACAAACAATAGCTATAATCCCATTCAATAAACAGTCGGTATCGATCGCTTGTCGACGACTGAATCGCGCTGAGCGATGTCCATTGCAAGGCAGGCACAATGCCGTTTCAGTGATCACTGGACCTGACCAAAGCTGCTTATGTGGCTGCAGTTTCGATAGCCTTAAACACAGTTGACCGAATTTTGGTTATGCATGTTTGGGTAAATCCTTATGGTCATTTAAAGTGATGTTGTACTCGTGCCTGCGATTATATTCGAGGGTTTTCAATTGCTTCTTTGATATTGTGGCGAACGTTTTCGTTTCGACGCTCGATTTTCCAGCTGAGAGAAATGTTTTTAGCTCTATTGTTATTGAATTCTTAGGGGTACAATGCAAGTTATTGTAGGTAGTAGAGCCTATCTGGCTTCAGTATGAATGTGCCGGCTCAACCGCGGAAGAACTACCCATATACAGACACTGGTATTGCGGAAGATGCGTCTGCTTGTATGCCTCCTATCATATAAAAGTAACTAAAAATGTATATGGGGTAGATCCTGTCCTATAGCTTTTGGTACTATTTTATTACTATTTTGGTCATAAATTGTGACTATTTCCAATAAATAAAGCTAATACTTTACCCAATTTCGAAATTTGATTCAGGATTCGCATTCAGAAGTGTGCTTCTGGATACGAATCATGAATCAAATTTCGACCGAAAAACCGAAACCAAAGTGTATTACCGATAGCTGATAGTGCAGCTATTAGTAGTTGTGCGTAATATACATAGCATCAATCAGAAGTGCTCAATACACCAGCCGTTGGTTAGAAGCTAGATTAGACCTGTTATTAATGCTTAGTTGGATGTTGCTCACGCTTCTGATATAATCTGTTCCCTCACTAACAGGACGAATGAAGTTCACGACAGCATAATTTGCGTTATTTTAGTATACCTATCACTGGCTAGTTGACCACACATGAGAGGAGGAAAAAGAAGACCATGTATTATGACAGGTTTTTATGCCTACTGATGCATTACTGTAACTGAAAGTCTTGCCCCTGCTGGTTACAGGCGTCTTCAATTTTATACCCATCCGAAAAGACATCCGAAAACATAATCTGACGGATTTTTATGAGCTTTGCTTAAATAATGCAATTATTTCAAAACTAATGATTTTTGGCACGTATGATAACCACGGAATCATTCGAAAATTGAAATCCCTTGTTTTTCACCCGACACGTTTATTTCGAATGATTATGAGATTGAAACGAGCCGCGTATTAGGAGTCTATTGTATTAGTTCCTTAACGCTTTAAAGTATCAATTCTTTAAAGCCGTTGTATCAGTTCCTTAACGCTTTAAAGTATCACTTCTTAGCCATAGTGCGCTATACAAATCAGAAACAATACCTACATGACTATAAGGCAACGTGTTGTATTTTGTGCCTACAATATATTTTATACAGAACATTGCTCACCAATAATATACGTCTTTCTCCCACCTTCTGAGCGTGCTAAGAATTTTGCCAAAACATTATTGACAAATTATCTTTCACTGTATATTATTCTTCCCCAACAGTGCATAATGAGTGCACCCATTACATTATTAACGGCTCTGGCATCGTTAACAAGGAAATATTTGAACGTAATAAATCCTGTTTTCCTCCCCCCTGTCGTTTCCCACTTACTTTGTCATTGTTTAGCGCGGCAAAACCTTTTATAGGCTATATTTAAAAATGCAGACTAAAATATTTGGGTGTACTGTTTAATTAAGGTACCTTGTTTATAATGCCAAAAATTATCTCTATCACTTTAAAGTTATTTAAATTTCATTCTACTTGAAGAGCTGCCTGTTGATATATGTATATTTAAACTGCTTCAAATATGCACATTGTCAAAACTTTTAAACTACTATTGGCCTACTGAATTTCTTTTTGGTGAAGATACTTAGTAGTCCAGTCGATGTCCTTCCTCTAAGTATTTGATTTAAGAATACTTCATAATTAGTTGTCTGCGAAATCTTGCTTTAAAGCGAACATGTTGTTATAAACTTTTTCTGAGCGATGACTGTAACCGATAATGAAAATCACTAATGGTATCGGTATTTTGTCAATACATTGAGTGAGATTGACATAGTAACTATGTATTACTAGTTCATGATTTCAGACACAGATTTAATCTGCTGGAGGTATAAAACTAAGGAAATACGTAAAAAATACAATATTATGTAAATGTGCGATGAATATAACCTTTGTGATGTTGCTGTATTGTAATCATAATTTAAAGGAGGTTATCACAACAAACTCGATAAAGCAATAATTTAACACGCTGCAGAAGCAAACATATAGGTACACGAAAAACCTTACAAAATTAATTGATACGCCAAACAAACAAAATTACAACAAGACCGATTTGGAAACTCAATTAGTTAAATAACAAATTGCTTTTATCTTACTATACATATACAATAATGATATAAGCGAATAGATAACCCACATAGAGACTTATTTCAAACAATCGTACAGAACCCAAAGGGTATTCTTTATTAATTATCGCCTTTCGTAAAAGCGACGAAGACAAATACAAGGGCTTGTCCTAATGTATTTTTCCGGGCCCGAGCTGGTCGAAACAAATGATAATCGGCAAAGAATGAAGTCAACATTAATGAGGTATAATTAATTATAGACTGTGTACGAGGAATAGGCGGTGTGGTGCGGTGACTATTAAGGCCTGTGAGACGAGATAATGTTTTTGGTATGTGATGTTTATTTTTGCTCACTAAGGTTTAATATTTACTTTTGAGTCTTTGTTAAACATCTTCCTAGCGTTATCAGTTGTTGTATCCCGAGGTCCGCTAACTAGTCTAAACGGAATTGAATGAAAATTAGCTTTTTCACAAAGCAACTTCCTGTCTGACGTCCGCAACCCAAAGTTATTTTAGACTAGTGTCAGTTTATTCAGAAGTACTACTCCCTAAAAGGACTATCAAAGATCCCTATGCAAAACAATTTAAAAAGTAAAGCTGTTAAGTTTACACACACGCACGCATGTTTGCACGCACATACGGCGCTACATTGGTCACTACATTTTATTTTTGTATGTTTATTACTAGTGATTATATAACTTTATAATTATTATGGCAACACATTGTTACTCAAAAAATTTTGCTCATTTAATTTTTTACTCGTTTTATATTTGCCAAAGCAACAGGCCTATTAAGATAGTTTTCTTTTTCTGTTTTTTTTATGGAATTTATTTATTTCAGTTAAGGAATATTTTCAAAACGTATCACGTGACGTTAGCGCAGTATACTTAGATACCACTGTAAATAAAAAGTAAAGGGACAGAGATTGAACGAACATCTAAGGGCGTGTCTGTGGTTTTATGGATGTACCGTATGTATTGTTTTCTTTGTTTGGAAAACAGATTTCTCAATGGCGTGCGGAAGCTCTGATAACGTAACAAACAATTACTTATGGTGTTGTCAGCAAGTATCTTTTTTTCATTCCCGTTGTTGATTAATAATGCGAGGGTTTTTATAGAGCAATAAAATTGCATATTGTTTCAGATAGTGAAAGGTCTTAATAGAATGTCGCTATCCCTTTGGGTTGCTCTCTAGAAAAGCTGACATTCTGTCATATCTGGTTAGACTAGTGAGCGGAGCCAGGGGCTCCAAGGCCTGTAACTCTTGGATGAAACTAGGACAGTTAGATGCCGCTACGATGATGATGGTGATAAGGGAAAGGTGTTTTAGAAAAATATATGTTAAAATACGTTTCGGTGAGTGATAATGTAATGTCTCGGTAAACAATTTTATTTTATTAATTGATTTGTACATTGCTGTAACAAAGCTCAGGTTCTTGGCCCAAAACTGTGCCATTTAAAACAAAATAATGCTTCTTAAGTTAATTGTTATTGAGGCTATTACTTGTGTGATAATATCTTGCCTTCAATCAACATTTAAGACAAGATTTTATGAATTTCTTTTAACAAACCCGATAGTTTTATCCTTATCATCAGCCCTGTATAATATACTACCGAATCCACGGTGGTTCCTCTGCACAAAAAGGGTTTGACACGTAAATGTGAGAATTACCGCACCATTTCGCTCATCTCCCACGCCAGCAAAATCTTATTGCATGTATTAAATAAAAGGCTGGAATCTTACATCAGTAGGCAAATAGCTAAGGAACAGGCGAGTTTTGTAAGAGGCAAAGGCACGAGAGAGCAGATCCTTAATGTTAGACAACTGATCGAGAAATGTAGAATCAACGAGCTGTACGACCTCGATGTAGTTCACAAATTTGTGTATTTAGGATCGCAAATCAGTGATGATGGTGACTGCGAGCAGGAAGTGGTGAGAAGGTCCCAAATGGCAAAATCTGCGGTCAAACGACTCGAGAAGATATGGCGGAACAGAGGCATCAACCGCAAAACCAAAATTAGACTCATGCGGACCCTTATATTCTCGATATTTCTCTATGCGGCTGAAACCTGGACATCAAAAGCCCGTGTGCGTTCGAGGATTGACGCATTCGAATTGTGGTGCTGGCGCAAAATGCTCCGTATATCTTGGACAGAACGCCGGACAAATGAGTCAATTCTCAAGGCATTGCATATAAAAAAACGCCTCTCTACCATATGCCGGAAGAGAGTCCTTAAGTTTTTTGGACACACCGTCAGGAGATGCCCAGGTAGTTTCGAAAGACTCCTAATTACTGGCGCGGTGGAAGGGAAAAGAAGCAGAGGACGCTCGCCGACGAGATGGACGTATATGGACGTATACGGGACCACCCTGCAGTCTAGCCTGGAAAACGATGGTGGCGAGACACCATAATCAAGTCCCTCAGTCATGGGTAAACGATCAAGAAGAAGAATATACTATGCCACTGCTGCGCAAGAGCCTGTTCGCAGTAAGAGATGGCTGGGACCACCAGCCAAGTGCAGGTTGACAGACTTCACAATACATGTATTTCGAGAACCTAATGCAGAACACTCAGACATGCAGGTTTCCTCACGATGTTTTCTTTCACCGGTAGTTTGGCTTATTATAAGATAAACATAGATACACAGAGAGTGATTTCAAAGGGTTTGGTTGCATAATTACATAATATGTAATTATGCAACAAAACCCTTTGAAAAAAAAGAAAATATCGTCGGCTTTTCTTTCCCATATATTATATGGGAAAGAAAAGCAAAAATTGTCGCAAAGAAGCAATCCGTTCTCGCTTCAGCAAACATCCCTGACGCGCTGCAGAAACGGGGCAGCCCCATCAACACCCGAAACGCGTTATTGAATTGGACACGAAGAGCGCTGTAAGATTTTTGAGTATAATTCGCCCACAGGTTACACGTGTAGAAAGATGTACAATACGCACGAAATAATGTTCTTTTCACTTGTTTAGAGCAACGAGCAAACCTGCGAGCTATCATATTGGCTCTAACCGACAGCGCCCTTCGTTCCCTTTCAATATCATCATTGTCTTTGAGATCGACCGTCACAATGTGTCCTAAATATTTAAATGTGTAGACCCGAGCTAATGGTGACCCATTTCATTTAAGCGGTGGTACATGTTCTGGACATCGACCACCGGCCTCAAAGACCATGAGCTCACTCTTTTTTACATTATACACTAATCCGTGCTGTATTGCATAGGCTTCACATACCCTTACCAACCGCCTCAGACCACAAATTGAAGCACTCAGCAACGCCATGTCGTCAGCGTTACTAATATTATTGACGCACGTGCCATCTATGCAGCATCCAACGCGTTCACTGCTGAGTGTCTCAATCAGCTCATTCATATATATGTTAAAGAGAGTTGGAGAGCTCAAACCTCCCTGTCTCACCCCGCACTCGAGTTTAAATGGTTCCGAGAGTCAATCTCCCCAGCGCACAAAATTGATCTGGTTTCTATACCAATATTTACATATGTTTATGAGCACACTAGGTCTTTTCTAATTTGCTCCAAAGAACATCGTAAGAAACCAAATCAAAGGCCCTGGAAAGATCGAGAAAGCAAGCGTAGGTGGGCGTTTTACGATTTGCGTAATATTTTACAACCCATTTAAGACACAAGATGGCACTATTCGTAGATAAACCAGGACGAAATCCAAACTGATTATCGTGTATCTTAATAAAGAAGAATGGCCATTTTTGACCTAAACATGTATAGAGATAAAACTTATTTTAAAATTAAGGTTATTTTTTAGTGTAATGATTTCACTAACAATTATATTTTATAGAAGTCTAGGTAAAAAGAAAAGTTTTGGGTTGTAAAGATGTTCTTGAACTCGTGAACGCATCCTAATCAAAATATTTTTTATTCGCTGCATTGTTATATTATCTGTGCCCGATAATACCATAGAGATATTAGAATAGAGTGGCAGAACAGTACCTAACTCAAAACTGTGTCGTGTCCGTCGGTGCGAGAGAGAACACAACATTAAAGGCTATAGAGATATTAAGAATAGAGTGGCAGAGTGGGGCCTATTCGTGTCCGCCGGTGGGAGAGAGAACGCAACATTAGAGGCCCCCTGCATCTCTCTCTAACAATACATGCACAACATCAACATTACGCAGTGGCGTGCTACCTGTAACTATTATTTAAATCAGTTTATTAGTAATCAATAGTTTAAAAGTTGTTTTTATTGATACACGAAGATAGTTTGAAGTGATAAAAATGTTTATATATTTTTAAACTATTGATTACTGATAAATTGATATAAATAATAGTTACAGGTAGCACGCCACTGCGTAATGTTGATGTTGTGCATGTATTGTTAGAGAGAGATGCAGGGGGCCTTTATTGTTGTGTTCTCTCTCGCACCGACGGAGACGACACAGTATTGAGTTAGGTACTGTTCTGCCACTCTATTCTAATACCTCTATGTTAAAGGCCCCCTGCATCGCATCGTCGCATTCGTCCAACTAAGCGTGGCACGTTGACAGCTATGTGTGCGTGACCTTTGGCGACTGGCACTGTACGGACACGCGCGTCTATGTGTGTGAAAAGTTGCCAGATTATGAATAATCTCCCAGTATTTTGCATATAGTTATGTAATATTCTTATATTCATTTGCGGTTTTCAAGAATTTACCATGGATTTAATTAATGCTTTTATAAGTACATTTCTTAAATGAAGGTACCGAGTTAAGTTTTAACTACTTCGTAAATCTGTATATATAAAATCCTTGCGTTACTGACTGACTGACAGACAAGCTACAGCCGAAACTACTCGGCGCATGAAGCTGAAATTTAGCATGTATGTTTCTTGGGAACCGTAGGGGTGCACCAAGACGGGATTTCTCGAAATTCCGGATCGGGCAAAACGAGAAATAAGAAAATATGTGCGTGCGAAGCCGCTGGCGTCGATTAGTTGAGAAATAAATAGTATGTATGTACACACGGCACCAAGTCAAGCTAAACAGTTGCTGTACGATTTTGATACTTATTCCCTACGCCATAAGTATGTATGTACACACGGCGCCAAGTCAAGCTAAACAGTTGCTGTACGATTTTGATACTTATTCCCTACGCCATAAGTATGTATGTACACACGGCACCAAGTCAAGCTAAACAGTTGCTGTACGATTTTGATACTTATTCCCTACGCCATAAGTATGTATGTACACACGGCGCCAAGTCAAGCTAAACAGTTGCTGTACGATTTTGATACTTATTCCCTACGCCATAAGTATGTATGTACACACGGCACCAAGTCAAGCTAAACAGTTGCTGTACGATTTTGATACTTATTCCTTACGCCATAAGTATGTATGTACACACGGCGCTAAGTTAAGCTAAACAGTTGCTGTACGATTTTGATACTTATTCCCTACGCCATAAGTATGTATGTACACACGGCGCCAAGTCAAGCTAAACAGTTGCTGTACGATTTTGATACTTATTCTTTACGCCATAAGAACGGTGCAAAGGACAAAGTGTATAAGCTTGACGAGTAGCAGGGTGTACACGAATATTAGGATATCGTTTGGGGATCGAACTCAAAAAAATATAATGTAAGGTATATACTAATGGAAATTGAAATTCTATTACTATATTTATGAGAAAGAAGATATATCTACAATATACTTTTATAATACGGTAATGTATTTTTCATTAACATGACAATCATTATCACATAATCAATTGACAAGTGCATTTTCCCTAATTCAGGCAGAACGGCGTCGACAAAAACTGGCAACACTTACATATTTCTAGCACAAATACGAATTTTATCGAAATTAAATTAGGAAACAGTCAAATTATCAATAGTTACCTGTGAAAAGATATTCCATTTTCCTGTTTTTGTTTTTAGGAACAACTTTTACAGTGTTTAAGAACACAAGACGGCATTTTGAGAATTTAAAAGTTGAAGTGATCGTGACGCATGAACTGTACGATGCTTCGTAGCGCACTGAGACGAGTTTGTATTCGCTTTTCAATTTTGTATTTGCTTTAGTGGCCGCACGCAACTGTGCCGCACGTTCCATCTGACTAATTCTCATATCTGTGATCAGGTCATTCAATGTATGAGAAGTGGCCATTGTTCTTTATTAAGTTGTGTATTAATTAGGCTGTCAAACACCTTTGCAATCACGGTGGCCAGAGAAATAGGCCTGTAATTGGTTAGGTCCGCAATGTCACCGGTTTTATTCTTAATAATTGGCTGCACAATAGTTTTAGACATTTCATTAGGTATGTAACCATGACTCACACAAAGATTAAAAAGCATTGCTAACACTGATGGTAAGTGAGGGCCTGCAAACTTAAGATGCTCAATGCTGAGACCATCATGACCCGGGAATTTACCTCTAGACATACCACTCACAACGTGCTTCACTTCTTTGGCTGTGAATCTGATCCCTAGGTCATTTTGGTCTAGAGCATTAGGCATCGACTGAGAGGGACCCAGTGGTGATTTTACCATAAAATTATCCTTAAAGAGTTCAGCAATACTTCTGGGGTCACTTACCCCGTTAACGGATACTGGAAGGCCAGGTTTACTACTCAGCCTGTTGGTATGCTTTCAGTATGAGCGAAAATCTGAATTCGAATGATACGATGCCAGAACATCCATTCTTATTTGGTCCGCATGGTCTTGACAAATACCAAAGGTCGCCTTTGTTCTCATCTCAACATTTGCTTTTGAGAAATTGATGTCGATGTTCATACAAGTAACTACGGAATTTAATATTCGATCTACAGATAGATCTGTAGATTTTAGATTCGTTTTTGACATAAGCTCAATACAAAATATGTCAAACACGAATGTCGAATCTCAAAATACATGTATGGATCGAATATTGAAAATGGCTGTTAGTCTAATACCGATTAAGGTATTTTATAAGAATACTTCATTTGTAAAAAGTATTTTTGTATAATTAATTGCGACGGCCGATAATTAATTTTATGCTCTAGTTAAGTAATTACTGAATAGTCCCCTAGTTCGTATGGGGTCGGAACATATTTGACGGAAATTGCGTCGCGTAGGTATTATCGGTCGCGTAACGCCAAAACATACAAATATATAGAAAAACATTCAACCTTTCACACCTGACCGGTGATCCGTTAGTACGTCGAGCGTACAACGTCTGTTCCGTTTCCGTCAACGCATTATCGGTTGACGTCGCGCGCACCATGCACCACGTGAATTTTGACTGACGCATTGGGCGACGTTTTAAAATTAAATGTCATACAAAGCAACCGCACTGTAGTTGTTGAACGCAGAAACTGACTAGACGCGTAATGTAGTAGGTCTAATTTGACGGAATAGACGCGACCGATGTAGCTACGCTCGACGCATTTTCCGTCAGATGTGTACCGACTCCGTTGACGGAATAGACGCGACCGAAGATACGTTCGACGCATCTTCCGTCAGATATGTGCCGACCCTTAATTAGTGTCTAGTTGACTCAATTTCTTTAGCTTCTGATTTAACAAGGGCTTGTAGGCTTATTCATAAATTGTATGATGTTTATTTGGTATTTAACTTAGACTAATGAACTTGCGTTATAAACATAAATTAATTATTTTGAGTAAATTAAATTATGCCCGAATAAAAAGACGCGCGCCCCGCAATAATAAATTCAATAGCTTCAGTTAATAATTTTATTCTATTATTATACTAGCCGTGTGGTTGATGGCATAGAATACAAGTGTCACCACCCCCTATCCTCCCGTGGGTGTCGTAAGAGGTGACTAAGGGATAGCACGATGCAAATACCATCTTTGCGTAGAGACGGAAAACTCGACATCAAACCCTATACGACTACCTCGTTGGTCTTGCGGCATAAATGTGCGCGTGGGATCGGGAGGTCCCGGGTTCAATTCCTGGGTTGGGCAGTGTTATTGGGTTTTTCTGTCACGAAATTCTCAGTGGCAGCACGGAGTCTGGAAATGTGCCCGGTACGGCAATAGGCTCGCCCCTTATTACGTGGGACTAAAGTATATCTGGCGAAAAGTGGGTGTAGAAATACACCTCTGTCTACCCCTTCGGGGATAAAAGGCGTGACAGATGTAACATAGTGTACATAAATGTCCTTTACTACTGATAAAAAAAAAGTTAACTTAAAAATAAACAATTAAAAAAAAGCTACTTAAAAATAAACAATTTAATAAACAAATTAATTTAAACTATTTACATAATAAACAATTTAAATATAACTATAAAAAACTTTAATATCAACTTAAGAGTGGATTGCCTTTCTACATATACTTAAAACAGTTGTAATTATTAATTTAGTACCGTGATTCCCAAACTTGGGTAAGTTGTGCACATTTATTTATAAAGATTTCTAACGGCCGTTACCTACCTGTTGTATTATATTCTTTGTGTTAATTTTAGAGGTACGAGTCCGACTAAATATTGTAGCTTTATTCTATCCTGTGTGTAATGCTTATAGTTGCCTTTCTTCCACGATGTTATACTTAAACTTTCAAAGCTCAACGTTTGTAACCGTCTCTGCTTGCTTACATTTACTATTAATTTAGATTTTTCACACTTAGAATTCTTCCGCCGTTATAAGCCCTAAATTTCCAATCTAGTTCTTGCCATGCATCCTAGCGTTTCCCGTGCGCCCCTTATACTGGCAGCTTAATGATTCGGCCTTTGTTCCTAGGAATTACGTCACGGTTCAACTGTCGTAACCGGATTCCCAGTCTCCTTCATCGCCTGAGTGGAGTGTCCGAGCTGACCTGGACTACGCCTAGAGGACGGGACCTCGCCAGGGAAGTGTGGAAGGTTAGACAAGTGCGCAACGAACTAGGCCGAAACTTACTATTATTTTAATATACCTTAAAAAAAATTATAATTTCGAAACTTAGTTTTATTTCTTATAATTTCTTTGTTCACGTCCTATAAACGTGACATGACGATATGTATGTATGTATGTATTATACTAGAATTTGTCCACTGCTCCACCCACGTGAATTATACGCCCCTAAACGGTTTTCAGCAATACAAAGTGTGACTCCTTTTTTCAGAAATCATTATTAATCTATACATACATACATAGACTCACGCCTGTTTCCCGGAGGGGTAGGCAGAGACTACGGAACGCCATTTGCAACGATCCTGACATATCTCCCTTGCTTCATTCACTCCCATCAAATTTCTTATACATGCTCTTCGGTTAAGGGTACTTCTTTTTATTTTTTTCTTTTTAAAAAGTACAACTTCTGCAGTAGGACTAAATCCTGTGTCGCGGGGGACTTTACAAACATACAACTAACGGATACAATGAACACCCAGACTCAAGACAACAATTTATGAATCACACAAAGTGTTGTCTCGTGTGAGGATCGAACCCACAATACTCGGCGCAGTGTCAAGCGGCGAGGAGGTCGCTTAAACCACTACGCCAACCGGTGCAGTCGACTTCTAACCTGTCCTTTTATTTCTTCATCTGTTGGTATCCGTAAAATAATCCATTCGCTAGTTTTTGTGTTAGTGCTTATACTTTTTGTTTAAAAACAGGGACGGACATAGAGAAACTAAAAGATTCCTGTAGTTTACTACTGAACCCTTCAAAATACATATATTGGTTCAGTCCGTGGCGATGCGGATTTAGACATCCATACGAGAGTTATCTTTAAAATTGTAAATAAAATATTTCTACACAAATCAATTGGGAAATTACAAATACATTCCGAAGATTGATCGCTGCTCAATCCATTGTTGGCGAACAATGAATGCTTAAGCGCTAATCCTTCAGTTTAAGTTTTAGGGAATTAAACGTAGATAGGAATAAACACAATAAGACGTTCTACTTTGACGTCAGTCTCATTCCCATCGGCCATCCATCAAGATGCCACCGCTGTCGTCCATTGTAAACTTTCGCCACAGATTAGATAGCGTTTTGAGAATTATAAATGTGATGTTACTGCTCTTCGGAAAAGTTTTGGTTTAAATTTCTCGGTTGGTGTGTTTTGGAAATGTCCGTGTTGTCATCGTAAGGTTTTATGTAACAAAATGTGCCTTAACTACTTGTAAAGCCAGCATTTGAAGTAACCAATTTCGAACATTAAATTCTCCGCTATCATTTAATTGGCTCATTCAGCCGTTTACTTATATCTAATAAAAAATCAATAAAGCTGGAAGGCATCGAACGTCAATACTAAAATGCATGTCATGTGTGTGTCGGTCTCGTAATTATTATTAATTTGAAAATCAATGTCCCTGAAGTAAGTAGGTATATTATTATGTAGGTACCTACATAAGTGCATTCTCCAATGAGATATGTTAACAAATCATATAAGTTTTAGAGAATTTCAGGTTTGTTCCTCGTTCGGTCCGAAGTTTCTGACCACATTCCAAAAAAAACCTAGTTTGTCCGACAGCAGTAAGTATAAAATTACTGATTCGGACCGAATTCCAAGTACTTTAAAAATACAGACAACAAAAATATGTATAAAGTATACCTACACTTTTAGATTTTTAATAGTTGTTCAACAATCAAGTAATCTGAATTGAAATTTAAAAGTACCAGGATAGCATCAAGGTGTAGAAGTTTGTTGCCTATAAATTAGCTGGTCAAAATTTTAAAGTAAACTTCCTTCAGCTTTAAAATATGTTTATTGCAGCTAGCTTAAGTGTATTTTATAAGGAGTCTTCCACCCTTATTATATGTACACCGCCAAATAGAAAAATGTTCTATTTAGATTAAATATAATTAGTGACGGTCTTTTTTGCTGATAGTACAAAAAAGCAAGTAAAACCTAAACAAAAGAAATATGGGTCGTACATCATCATCATCATCATCATCAGCCTTTAATAGTCCACTGCTAGTGTAGTAATAGGACTAGGCCTCTCCTTTGAAAGGAGGAATTGGCCTACTATACCACGCTGGCCAAGCGGGTTGGTATAGGGTTTGTATCAAGTTTTCCTTCTCTTACAGTGCTGTTCTCTGCATGATATACTCCCTCTGTTGGCTCTTACGACACCCATGGGATGATATGGGGTTGTGACAATTCGTATTCTTAATCCGTCACCACACGGATAATAACGGGTCGTACAAGGCATATAAAATAGTACGAACCGAGAATGAATTTATTAAAATAATATTTCGGGACGAAGGAACCATACTGTTCAAGCCGAACCAGGATTTTTTATGCGGTCCGAAACTCAGTGGTCCCAACGAAGAACAAACCGAATTTAGAATTTTTTTTTTCTTATATTATTTATGATTTTATTACTAATACAGTCCTTCTTGAATAACTTGGCACCTCACCATGGCACATAAATTGGCATTGGGAGTCACGTAAAATATTTCTTCTGTGAAGAGAATGAACGCAGCAAATTTGCATCAAATGAAAGACACGATGTCTAAAGGGGTTGAATGTTGCGGCAATCTTTGTCAACGCCTAGCAAATTCTACTGCCAGTCGCACAAATATAATAATTGAAACAATTCTGAGTGCTGATTGACGCTCAGCGATAATTAAGGAATATTGAATCACGCACATTGCACTAATTAGTTCGACGTGCGCCTGCTTATTAGTAAGCAGTATAGACGCTCGGTTTTATTGCGGCGAGCTTTTTAGTAGACGCTTGCGAAATTTCAATTGACGCATTTGTAATTCGCTTTAGATTGACGCTGTTAAAAAGTAAGGTGATGGATATTATTCAAGAATTGAGTATGGTAAAAATGTAGCGCTATTTATTCGGCGTCCAGAAAATATAGAGTTGCAGGCACATTGCAATCATAAATTGATAAAAATCTAGATCGTCTGCATCTGCAAAACCTATTTTGAAGTTTTGAGTTACATTGCTTTGTTTTGTAGGTACCTAACCGGATGAATTTTAATAATTTAGTTATATTTGATTAGATGCAAATTACAGTTCAATCTTTTAACAAAGGACTAAGTATGGGCAAAAATGTAAGGGCTCCGTCCCCTTAGGTATACAACACACATGGAACTGATGCCAATGTGTACCTTAAGTATCCACTATTAGATTAAAACCCCTTTTTTACTTATATCCGTGGCATATGTAAATAAAAAACAATTTATTATTATTAATAAACCTATATTTTCATTTTACACTTGTAAGTTATTTTAAAATTATGGTTATATTACAGTACAAAACATGGTTTAGTGACTATAAAAAATAATGTATTTTTAAACATTTAAATGATTATGAATGAATAATTGTGTGGATTCGAACCCAATTACCTCTGCATGGCAATCCGCATAATAATCACTACATAGTATAAAACAAAGTCTGTCTTCTGTCTGTCTGTCTCTATGTATGCTTAAATCTTAAAAACTACGCAACGGATTTTAATGTGGTTTTTTTTAATAGATAGAATGTTTCAAGAGGAAGGTTTATATGTATAATTGACGCGGGCGAAGCCGCTGGCGCCGTCTAGTATAATAAAAATGAATAAATCATTTAAATTAATTTTCTTCTAATTATTCATTCTTACAATGCTTATAGTAGGCAAATAACAATAGTGAGTGTTAATATTACTGGTCCATGTTCACTGTGCACTAATGAATAGATCGACCTATCCGTAGAATAGAGTTCCATGTGACCATAGACCAAAATCGTGTTAAATAGCTAAATGAGATAAGGAATACAACTTCTACAAAACTGTGTTTTTAGAATTTTCGTATCTTATTTACTTTCGGAGATATAGAATCGAATACCGTTTCATCTAATATTTGTTCCGCGCAACAACGCACGACGTATACATGGGACGGGACACGGGGAGTAAGGGTGGCGCGAGCGCCGCGATCGATCAGCAGTTCGGCCGATGTTCATTGGGAGAAGAAGAAAATTGGGGCGTTTTCGTGTTCTTGTACTTAATTTACATTATATTTTAGAAAATTGAATTTATTCAGTATTTTGAATAAAAAGGGATACTTTTAAAGATATCAGGATCACGCAAAATAATAAATATGATTCAAGTAGATGCAGAAGAGCCTGATCTTAATTCGGCGTTTTCAAACTTACATACCGCGTTTCCAAATCAAGATTTCAATTCTGGTAAGTGACGATGTTTTACAAGTTTAACTTCACTATGTACAACTTTAAGTTCCTAAATTAACACAGATTATTATATTTATTACTTTTTAACTCAGTTCATAGTTAACAGCGATCGATGATTATTTAGAACGTTTTTCGATGGAGTTGTTCAGAAACGCAACTCTGGCGCAAAAAGACGATTACCGTAATTAATATTCATAGAGTAATCGATTTTTATACAATATTTAGCAACAAAAAGTAGAGGCCTTATGGAATATTAAGACGTTTTTTTACGAACAGTATTGATGTTTTTATCGTCTAAGGTTAAAAAGGGACGTTTTTTGCCGGAGTCTGTGAAACAATTTGTGGGTTCAATGTTAAGATAGGACGTTGTTACTCAAAACGTTGAATCAATTAGGACGTTGTTCAATTATTCTATTTTAATAGAAATTAGTTAAATGTATCGCAAAATGTATTGTTTCAAAGAACGCTTAAAAATAGTTTGTTAAAAATATTTGTGCAAAAGCATTTTTATATTTTAGTTACGAATGAAGGATAAACTGGCATGAATCGTCTTTGCTTCCTGGTACAAAGGAACCAGTCGTGAATTTGATATATGGGTAGAAATTCTATACAAACATGACGGGACAAAGAAAATAAAGGCATCTGTAATAGCTCAAAACCGAATATCACGTCTGTTTAGTCTACCGAAGTTGTCTAAAGTAATCAACCTAGTTCATTTTCTTTGCAAATCCATTAAGATTTGCAAATTCATCGCTAATACAGCTCAAACAGTTAGCACTATAACCGCCGCGTAGGTCACCGGTGATCTACGGCAGCGGAGGATTGGCTGTCAATCATTTTTACTTGGAAGTTAAAGTGTTAGAAGTGTAAACACAGGTCTACCCCAGTTAGTTTCAGTACTAATTCCCATGCTGTTTCCTACTAATAAATAATGATAAAAATACTCTACCACATGCACACAACATCATCTAGTTCCAAAATAAGCCGAATGTGTATTATGGTTACTAGAAATTTACTCTGATAATAGAAAACTAAGTCATAATTTTAAGTAGTCTGCCATTTACTACAAGCTCCCAGTGACAGTCACTGCGAGAAAATTGAAGTCTGCTAAACTATGTTTATTAACACTCTTGCTGTTTTAACTCTTTTTGAGATACATATTATTACATTATTATGTTGTTGATAGACTGCATGGATGAGATATCTATGTATGCATGGATCAGAGAGGATAAAAGTGTCATTTTATAGGAAGGGCACAAGATCGTTATCGATGATGCAATGAAAACTGTGTTTAAAAAAAAATATATAATATAAAGACTTGGGGCCTTGAGGACTTGTGCTGCTCACAAGTTATTCAGAGAAAGTACTGAAATGTGTCATTATAATGATCTTAACGTTACCAGGGTTGCAGTCACAACTTTTTGTCTTAGAACCCAGGCTCTGCTTAGTAGTCTAATAAGATTTGACAGGGCAGCCTAGTTAAGTACTGATATGAGTATGAGTACTCGATTTTAAATTTTGTTAATGTTTAGATGTATTTTACTATTATGTAGTAAATATTGTGCACCCATGTCTAGGTAAAAACGATGTAAGATTGTTGTTATTCTTATACGGGGTATAAAAAGACCCTTAATGAAAGTGTGGTGACGGATTAAGAATACTGAATGTCACCACCCCATATCATCCCATGGGTGTCGTAAGAGCCGACACAGGGACCATATTATGCAGAGAACAGCACTGTAAGAGAAGGAAAACTTGATACAAACCCTATACCAACACGTTTGGCCAGCGTGGTATAGTAGGCCAATTCCTCCTATCAAAGGAGAGGCCTAGTCCAGCAGTGGACTGTTAAAGGCTGATGATGATGATGATAATGAAAGTGTAAATCCCATTTCATCATTACGAACATTCTTTACTTGCACTATACCTGAGAAATTACTGCTTCAGGAGATATTGAGGCTCAAAGTTACCATATGTCTTTTTAATTAGGTACAAAACCTATGCATTTTACGCACCAATTTGTTCTATATAATGTAATTATGTCCTATGCTTCCTTGGATAGTTAAGTATCTCGAGAATTGCACGCGCATACTTTACATAGCGGCTTATAAAATGTGTCTACAAAAAAATCGTTTCCCAGGTATTGTTTTGCTAAGTATGACTTAGCATGATGTGTAGAACGAGTAGACTTCGGGCTTGGTGACGGGTCTTGTACACCGTGTATAATATTATAAAGAAGAAGATATTTGGTTTAGATCGCAGGAAGCGGTGGAATTCAGGCGGGTCATCATTGGAGTTGACAGCTTTTGGGCAGGCCATGTCCACCAGTGGATGTCTTTAGACTTAGGTGATCATAAAGATGTTTGTAGTCATAAATTTATTTTATATTAAGTAGATCCTTACAAAATAAGTTTGTGACTGCTCGTGAAGCCTGAGCCCCAGTGAAGAAAGGTACGTAGTTGCAATTTTGTGATAAAATTTGTCGTTTATGACTATTAATTGTTCTATATATACGTACAATTTGATTACTTTTAAATAAGTATATACGATTATACGTAAAGTTAAATAAATATAAGTACATAGTTACACCGTTTATTTATTTTTAAAGTAGTTAATATAATTACTCCGCCTATTATACGACGTGACTAGTTAGTAAAATTATAATTACTCATTAATGCTAGAAGTCTAATCGTTGCCGTCAAAGGTTCTGTCAACTATTTTAAGACTTTTTAATAAAAAAAAAATCATTAAAAAAGGACTCAAGGATGAAAAATTCCAACAAAAAACAACCTTTGTTGACATAGAACGTCTTTTAAATTGAACTTTTCCGCAAAACAACGCTCGATGCTTACCACGGACCCTCGCTTTTCCGCCATAAACAAACGTCCTAAGTTGATATGTAACTCACTATCTCGTACAATAAAAGGTCTAGAAATATACACTTTAGGGCATCTAATTAGCCACCAAAAAATCATAATTTTAATTATCTCGTTATAAGAGTTATAAGGAATTATTCAAGTCAAGAACTTCGACAGCCTCTACTGAAAATTGCGATCCATACAGATCGGACTTTGTTCTGCGGATGAGTCGAGATAAATGATATTTTACGAATAATTGTCAAAAATACGTACTTATACGAATATTTGTTTAAACGTTAATTAATATGACAACCCCATGCCTTTGGGCAACGTCCCCACAATAAAAAAATATCATCTTGCCAAGATGTGTCAATTGAGCTACTTTTCATTTTTGTTGATGAGTGGGGACGATTCCACCCATTGTCCTTTCGTAACTTAGAATTTGCGTAGGTTCAAAAAGCTTAATTATTCAGAATTTGATAGGTACAAGGTGAACCTAATTATAACATTTTTTTTTAATATTTATTTTTCTTCGAATCGTTGCAAGATATGCAAATAGTTGAATAAGCATCTAAAATATGTAAGTACATTGTAGAACTTTATAACATTTGCAAGATGGGTACATAACATGTATTTTAGAATAAAGTAAATATTACACTGTTGTTACTACATATGTGGTAATTTTACAGCAAGATAAAATATAACACATTTTAAATATTTCGCCACTTAAAAATATTTTAAAACGAAATTCAACCGCACAGACTGACAAATGGCTAGTGGAAACAAAGCTTGATGGTGACTGTACACATTTTATCATTGTTATTTTTTATTTAAATTCTCACAATGGCGACGAAATTCCCACATGGACCGCCAACACACCATTTGTTTTTCCTAAGTCCAAGTCGTTAATTTCCTAATTACAGTTTCAAAATAAAGGCGTGTTTTTGTTCCGTCGCCTCGTCCGCGTCCCTTCCGCGGCACCCAGCACAAACCCGTCGGAAAAGTTAAAAGAAGAAAAAATACGCTGTACAAATTTACATAACGTTTTTCTCTGTCTCCTACCGAAATTAAGTCCTCTGGCCTTACATCTACGGCTTTGTTTAAATTACTCAAGTGAATTTCGTGATTCGCTTGTACTATTCAATTTTATGTTTGCTTCTCGCTGTTTTTACTTCTTCCTTGCCCCGGATTCTTTTAGATTAATATTTTTTTTATAATAAAGCTTGTGGCGAAATGATTTGCTTACCACTGTTTATGATTACGTTTAACAAAATAAACGACGCTTTTATTTAAGTTTGTTTATTGAGATGTTTCTATTCATTAGCAATGCCAATGAAATTAACGAGAAGAAGATCATTAGTACCTACCTACGTGAGTTTGGAAAGTTTATACTTCAATGACTCTTATAATTATGGTTGCCACTTTGAATTTCTTCATGTGCAATTATATATATAGATACTATAGTAGGTAAAATATGGAAAGCATGTACTAAATAAAGATCAAAATTTAGTCCTGGCCTTACCTGAGTAAAGATAAACCAACTAAAGTAATTTTTTGTGAAGCCGTAATATTCCACAATTCTATAATATTCAATCTATTTAAAGCAATAAAAATCTTCTTTGATAGAAGTTAGAAAAGAGAAATCTAGAACTAAGTTTGATAAGGATGGTATTTAATTTTTGTGTAGTTATAGATTTAATAGTAAGTCCGTATATTATGCGACAATTCACAGTTTCCAGTACTGTTCATAATAAATATCTAAGTGAGTGTCAGAGGAAGTTATCGATATAGTCTCGCAAGTTGAAACTGGCGTAGGCCCTATGGGAAATCTGCAATCTTGGCCTTCCGCTAACAAAGTTTTCAACTAAAATCCTATTTTGTTTAGTGTCGTGGGGGAGTACACTTGATTAGTACTATGAAGACTTGAAAGTTGATGCCAAATCACTTTATCCGAAGGCTTTCTGTTAAAAACTTTATGGACTAACTCCAACTTATAACACTTCAGAGTTTTAGCAACGCAAGAAATCATCACCAGTATCAAACTTTGAAGCGGAGAATCTGACATACTACTACTCAGAGAGTCTCAGGTTCAAACCCACGGTGCTCTGTTGACTTTTGATGTTATGTGCGTATTAAACAGCTAAATGACGAAGGTAAACTCACAGATATTCTTAGTTTATTCTTCAGTTATTCGCTCCCTACCTATATTTTTTCTTTTAAAGCAAAACTCGCGCTCTTGGATTAAATCTTGTGTCGCGGAGTACTTTACAAACATACAACCAACGGAAACAATGAACACCCAGACTCGAAACAACAATTTATGGATCACACAAAGTGTTATCTCGTGCGATAATCTAACCCAAAACAGTCAGCGCCACAGAAATAAATATAATAGAATGGTGACACGGGCGTGGCGCGCGTGCCAAGCTATTGCACTATAGCGCATGTGTTTCTGAACGCATTCGCATTACGCATGGCGTCTCCCGTTCGCGCGCTCACGAGGTAAAAAAACATTAAAGTCGTTACGAATATGCCATATTGTGCAGTTTCCAATTGTAAAAATAAAAGTGATGTAAAAAATATGGAAAAGGGAGGCATTTCGTATCACCAGTAAGTATTTAAATTGAGTAAAAGTTAAGATTATTGAGATTCAAACCAAGTGGGCTACTTTTACCATGTTTGTCTAATAAGAACATCATCGTTCATTTATTCGTTATGTTAAATTTCCATTGCTTGAATTATACGATACTTGTTGACATATTTATGAAATAAACACGCAATGTACGGCGAGATACGCGATATTCACAAGATGCCAAAAGCAATAACAAATCAGGGGCCACGGGTCAAATAAATAGCTGTGATTGGTCAGCGCGCGATAGGGATTGACGTTCGGTTTATGGTTACGTTTTAAATTTATCGATAAATAAAAGGAATATTAATTCGAATTAATTATTATGTTTTTGGCTGTCTCTCTCTCTCTCTTATAGAAAACAAGCATCATGTTCATGCTTTCTGATCACGAAAATGACATCTATTTGGGAATCCAAGATGGCGGACGGGACATTTTTAATAAAATTAATATGGGTATAATTTTCGGGGTTTTTATGGATTCTGGTCACGAAAATGACATCTATTTGGGAATCCAAGATGGTGGACGGGACATTTTTAATAAAATTAATCTGGGTATAATTTTTGGGGTTTTCATGCTTTCTGATCACGAAAATGACATCTATTTGAGAATCCAAGCTGGCGGACGGGACATCTTTGATCACGAAATAGATAGTGTTGTTGGATTCCTTATCCTTTTAAACATCGGAGACGATACCCATATTGATAAAAAAAAAAATCCCATCCACCATGTTTGATCACGAAATAGATGGTGTTTTTGAATTTCCCATTCCTTGAAATACTGGAGACGATACCCATATTGATTTAAAAAAAATCCCATCCACCATATTTGATCACGAAATAGATGGTGTCTTTAAAAAAAATCCCGTCCGCCAACTTTAATTTCCTATCCGTCATCTTTGAACATGAAATAGATGTTGTATTTGGATTCTCCATCCCTTAAATCATCGGAGACGATACCCACATTGATTTAAAAAAAAATCCCTTCTACCAACTTTGATCACGAAATATATGGTGTTTTTGAATTTCCCATTCCTTAAAATATTGGAGACGATACACATATCGACTTTTGAAAAATCCCGTCCGCCATCTTTAATTTCCTATACACCACCTTGAATCACGAAACAGATGTTGTATTTGAATTCTCCATCCCTTTTAACATCGCAGACGATACCAATATTGATTTTTTTAATTTTCCCCTCCGCCATCTTTGATTTCCCATCCACCATCTTTGATCACGAAATAGATGTTGTATTTCGATTCCCCACCCTTTAAAATATCGAAGGCGACACCCATATTGTTTTTTAAAATTTTCTCATCCGCGAGCTTTGATATCCCGTCCGCCATCTTGGATCACTAAATAAATTTCATGTTATTTAATCAGCGTCCCGAAAATCTCGAAAACGATACCCATATAGATTGTATCCTATTCGTTAAGCCTTTTTTTTGCCTTTGACCCAACCCTCCCCCTTCTCTTTTGACCATTTTATTATTTTTGTCTGGCTTCTAAAAGTTGTGGCGTAATTTTATATAGCCTTTCGGAATAATTGGGCTATCATAGGCAATAACAATTTTTAAAATCCGACTGCTAGTTCCTGCGATTAGCCGACATTATCTTTTAAACTTTTTAGCCTTTTGCCCGGCCACAAAGGGTCGAAGCGTTATGTTATATAACTTTTAGCCTTCCGGAATAACTAGGCTATCGTATACAAAAAGATTTTTTTAGATCCGACCGGTAGTTCCTGAGATTAGCGCGTTCAAACAAACAAACAAACAAACTCTTCCGCTTTATTATATTAGTATAGATATTCTATAATATAGTCAAAAGTTTTGTAAGATTGCAATGCAGATTTTTAAATAAATAAATACGTTTAATTTTTATAACAGTATACTTTAACCAAACTATTCATAATAAAACATTTTATATAAACAATAACATAATTTCATTTTCCACAGCTACGTCACTGTGGGCGGGGCTTGCTGAAATGTGGCACACGCGAAATGTACGCGATGACGTGACATTCACCATTCTATTACTATTTATTTCTGTGGTCAGCGCAGTGTCCAGCAGTGAGAAATCTGCGAGTTCCTCTTGAAGAAACCTGCACGTAGTGAGGGAACATGTATGTCTAGAAGTTCTTCATTATGTTGCTAAACGGCATGTGAGGTTTGCCAATCCGCGATGAGCAGTTGAGCAGAGGGACAGTTTATATACAGGGGTAGCGATGGAACTTGCGATTAAAGCTGTCTTTTTAGAAACTTTTGAACAATATGTATGCACAAAATGCGGTTCTTGTATTAATTTGAGATATAATGGGTGGTTGAAAGGTGGGGTACATTTTGCCATCTCATCATTTTCTGTAAAGATTGATTAAAGTGTAAAAAAAGCAAATGAGGTTTTGTGTGAATGTTTGATAAAAGAAAGAAGGGGACCAGTAAGTAATTTCTAAATGAATAGGGAGCGAAGATTTGAATCAAAAAGCAAGTGGAGAAGAAATTGTGGTAACAGAACAACATTCTTAATTCTCACAGGGTTCTATATAAAACTATAGGATAAGTTTGCGTTGTGCTACATCTAGAGTTAGTCTAATTCTACTCGACTGCTTGCGACTCTGTCTTTTGTGTTATACCTACTCAATAACTGGGGCGTTAATCCTGTAAACAGTAAAAGTCTAAATCTATAATTATTCTTCGATGATCAACATTGTGGCGTTTAAACTGGACTTAATCACCAAATTAGCGGTTGCTCTTAACTTCGTTCATGAGAGAACTTTTCAACTAAACTTCTTTCACTCTTTCAGCTGTACAATTTGGCAACTAAACGTGGAACTAGAAGTGTGTAAGTGGATCTTCACCTCACTTTTTTATTCCAAGAATTGAATTGCTTAAAACCTCAAGCGTCATGAGTTGTTTATGTCTCTTTAAATAATCTCAGACTCAACGGATTTTTCTCATAACGTCACTATTGTTCCCAGTACAAGCTTACTTACATAACAGATAAGGAGTAAAAGTTACTCACGCCTATACCTTTAGACCAACCACTCTTTAAGCCACGATACAAGCACAAAGGTGCGGCGCAGCAGGCTACAATTACGCACAAACATTTCACCACATCATCAACCCACCCCAACCTTAAACGAAAAATATAATTGCTGTACATAGCTTGCCAGATATATCTTGTACTGGTAACAAGAAAATTCCCCAACGCACTGTAAACGTATTCTGTATCACTGCAATATTTTCGTTTCGCGAAATCACTACTCCGTTTACAAAGCGCCGGGGGAGCGTTTGATTTGGTGCGATTCATATCGCGGGTTATCGCGGAAGCTTTTGGACGTGTATCGCAGAAAAGGTAATAAAGGCTCGTAAACAAAGGTCATAGGGAATTAATCCCGGTGTATTATTTATAGGGTCGGGATAATTACATGTGTAACTCAATAGGATATGGTAGAGATTTATGAGTTTATTCCTAGTTTGTTATCCAGAAATAGTTTGCATATTTATTACAAATATTCTACCTTTCAATATTACTTTGGTGGCTACACTAATACAAAATAATCGTTTTGATTATCTTTCCGGCTGAGCACCTCGTAACTTTATTTCCAGTAGGCAGTTGATATCTCGGCATTGTGATTTGTTGGACTTGGAAGCGCTAACACCACCGATGTACTTAACTACTTACGTGATAAACGACAATTTAGTTCGAATGACGATATGTAGAATCACAGGTACCAAGTATGGTATTCAAAAATAGTGATAGGTCCCGACACTGTATTACCAACGAAATGCGATTTGATTTCGAATTTACTTAGAATCGATATTCTACTGAACTTAAAGTCAATCTAATTTAACACATAGAGATCGACGTTGACATACTATAATTTTACACTTTATTCCATTTATGATCTAGTCGAGATATCATTCAAATGTCAGTTAATTTAAGAGAATACCATTTATGACTTATGTATCTACCTATGACTAGAGGGAAACTGCATTTTGAAAATATATTTACGAGAATTGGCCTTCAGTTTAAGGATATTAAATTGTAAATAATTTTAGAGTGCTACATTATATTCCAGGAAAACATGTTAAGTCTGCTAACCAGCACTTGGCCATCTTGGTGGACTTACCTAACCTTATGAGAAAAGCTTGTGCCCAGCCGTAGGCTTTATTAACAATAAGCCTGATGATGATGAGTTGAATCAGAACTTCCTTAAAAAAAAAAAGGTATTCTCTACAACTAAAATATTCTTCTGGATTTAAAAGTGTTACAAATTGACATCGTTTACCAAAGATTCCTGCATGAATTTCTAAGCCACATCAATATATTACATAAACACTCTTCCTTTAGTGATTGACTGACTGACAGACAACGCACAGCTGGGTGGGAGCTAAAATTTTGCATATAATATGTTGCTTGGGACTTGCAGGGCCTACAATATATGAAACATGAGAAGTAAGGGAAGGTTTTTGGTATGCGGGATGCATACCAAAAACCTACGGGGACCCTACGGGGATAAACAAGTCCCACGCGGACGGAGCCGCGGGGAAGTCTAGCTTAAAATAACACAACGTTCATCGCATTTTAGAAGGGGCTACGTTTTAGCTAATAATTTTGTAATGGTAATAGTCATACATACATACAAACAATCATAGAATCACGCCTGTTTCCCGAAGGGGTAGGCAAAGATTAAGGACCGCCATTTGTAACGATCCTGACATATCTTTCTTGCTTAATTCACACTCATCCATAAAAAGGAAGAGTGTTTATGTAATATATTGATGTGGCTTAGAAATTCATGCAGGAATCTTTGGTAAACGATGTCAATTTATAATACTTTTAAATCCAGAAGAATATTTTAGTTGTAGAGAATATCTTATTTTTAGACTTCAAAAACTAAGTATTTAGTTTAATTTTGTAAATAGTTTTTGGGTGAAATTCGAAAGGAAATTTGAGAGAATTAGGGATAGCGTATGTAAAAATTATTTCGTACTTTTCAGTGGGTCGATTTTTTGAAGGCGGTTCTCTTTTTTAAAAAAAGAAATTAAATGCTTTGTTAACATTTTTGTTGCGGTTTTTAAGTTTTCATTTTCGTTTTGTTTTTTTTTTCTTATTATTTTTATTTCATACTTTTTAGTGTAAGGTACTTCGTTCGTTTACTTCAGGTTTTGTGTTAACTACTCTTTTTTTATGTATTTCATACTGTTTAGTGATAGGTACTCCATTTACTTTCAGTTTTAGGCTAATTAATAGTTTGTTTATTGTTAGATTCTTCAATTATTTTAGTGATAAGTTTTCTGACAGTATCAGTCTGTAATCATGACTTTGACATAGGTACCTACTTTTATTCTGTGTGCCTATGGGCTTAGGCTTGATACTGCAAGAGAGAGATGAGTCTAGGGAATCAGCTACATACGGAAGGATGCCCTCCGCAAATGCTGCTCCGGCTGATCTAAACAAATGCGGCGGACTTGTACATACTATTGAATTGACTGTGAGCTCTCGTATTATGCTCCGGAGAAATATGTCAATAACGGATGGCTTAGCGAACGGGGCAATGGGTGTTCCTAAAGGATTTAAATGGCCGGCACTAAGAAGAGATCAACTTAGCCAGCTGAAATGCCCGATGCCATTTTGATATTATTTGATAATCCATCAATAGCATTGCGTCTAAAGATGATGATGGATACATTTCCATAGCTCCAGTGACAGCGACCTATCAAGGCAATCGGGGTTATGGTGATATCGAGAGGCGGATGGTGCCAGTCATATTGAGTTGGGCTGTGACGGTACACAAGTTGCAAGGATACGTACACTTAGTTCCGCGGTAATCGACCTTGGGCCTAAAATCTTTGCTAAAGGCCAATGCTATGTTGCCTTGAGTCGGTTCAAATGCCTAAAAGGCCTGGCTTTAAGTGATATTGACTCGAACAAATTACTCAACCATCCCCACGACAACAGAGCCTTATCCGAAATGACAAGAATGAGAAATATGCTCCAGCATTACATTCTTTCACCGACTTTTTTTGTTTTTGTTAATCGCAAAGACACACACTCGTATATACACACACACACACACACGTACACATACAAATATACATACGCGCGCGCGCGCACACACACGTACACACGTACAAAAACACACATAATACATACTAAGAACCAATATATGTAAACGGGTCAAACTGAGAACCTTCTTTTTTTGGAGTAGGTTAAAATACTAAAACTTTCTCCTAAGTGTAACAAATACTTTTTTCTGAAAACCGCATAAAAATCCATTCAGCCAAACTCGAGTTAATCGTGGGCAAACTTACATATATATGGGTTAAACTCAGAACCTTCTTTTTTGAGGTCGGTTAAGAGCTTAAAACCTTCTCCTAAGTGTAACAAATACTTTTCTAAAAACCGCATCAAAATCGGTTCAGCCAAACGCGAGATAATCGCGGACAAACATTCATACATACATACAGGTCAAACTGAGAACCTCCTTTTTTTTAAGTTGGTTAATTATCCTGACCCTATAAATAATACACCGGGATTAATTCCCTATGACCTTTGTTTACGAGCCTTTATTACCTTTTCTTCGATACACGTCCAAAAGCTTCCGCGATAACCCGCGATATGAATCGCACCAAATCAAACGCTCCACCGGCGCTTTGTAAACGGAGTAGTGATTTCGCGAAACGAAAATATTGCAGTGATACAGAATACGTTTACAGTGCGTTGGGGAATTTTCTTGTTACCAGTACAAGATATATCTGGCAAGATATGTACAGCAATTATATTTTTCGTTTAAGGTTGGGGTGGGTTGATGATGGGGTGAAATGTTTGTGCGTAATTGTAGCCTGCTGCGCCGCACCTTTGTGCTTGTATCGTGGCTTAAAGAGTGGTTGGTCTAAAGGTATAGGCGTAAGTAACTTTTACTCCTTATCTGTTATGTAAGTAAGCTTCTACTGGGAACAATAGTGACGTTATGAGAAAAATCCGTTGAGTCTGAGATTATTTAAAGAGACATAAACAACTCATGACGCTTGAGGTTTTAAGCAATTCAATTCTTGGAATAAAAAAGTGAGGTGAAGATCCACTTACACACTTCTAGTTCCACGTTTAGTTGCCAAATTGTACACCTGAAAGAGTGAAAGAAGTTTAGTTGAAAAGTTCTCTCATGAACGAAGTTAAGAACAACCGCTAATTTGGTGATTAAGTCCAGTTTGAACGCCACAATGTTGATCATCGAAGAATAATTATAGATTAAGACTTTTACTGTTTACAGGTATAACACAAAAGACAGAGTCGCAAGCAGTCGAGTAGAATTAGACTAGCTCTAGATGTAGCACAACGCAAACTTATCCTATAGTTTTATGTAGAGTCCCTGTGAGAATTAAGTTTCCTAAGTTAATAAAATAATATCCTGTTGGTAATTCCTTGACTTTATTTAAGAAGGATCACGAAAGTACTTATGTCAGGTATTGGTGTTCCAATTTAAATAATTATTTGTGTGTTGGATAGCCCATTTATTGAGGAAGGCAATTTAGCGCTCAAATAGCGCGGGTATAACCGCGGGCTCAGCTAGTAGTGCTAGGTATATGATCCATCGTATTATGTAAGATAATCCAAGCTTCCGTAAAAGGTCAAATTCATATATCTTAAAAGTGTGATTAATTTATTTATATTGCAGTCATATTACATTTTTGCATAGGTTAGGCTAATTAATAGTACATTACCTCAGATTTATAGTGCCGATTTTAATATTAAAGGTTGTAACGTAATACTACATATTGCGTTATAATATCTCGCAGGCGCTTAACGCAGTGGGTGGAGCTAGCTAAGTCCGCAGTGCGCTTCGCTAGGAATTGTTACCTTATATGGGCATAGACAGAGCCACAGGCACTCTGTGACTTATTGGTCTATGACTATATAAGGTGGGTGCACGATCTAAATCGGTCACTTTCCCTAAACATCGGAATGCTGCCGCTACACCTCGTGATTATTCTGTCTTCTACTTCCCTATCTACTGTCCCGCTGGAGGTAAGCATATTCTAGTTGCCTGTGTGCCTATATGTTCTGTCTGTAGTATCTAGCCTGTTCCTGACCGGTTGTTGTGTATTCTCTGTGCTGTTTCCAGTCCTCCCTACGGGCAAAGATTTTCTCTACGGGGTGACTTTCTCCCTACGGTCTGTCTGCTCCCTACGGGCTGCGACCTACGAGCTACTGGCGCCGTGCTGCTACCCGCCGCCGCCCACGCATCAGCTCCTGCCTGCGAGCTTTCTACAGCCAGGCTACTGGCGCCTAGCCACATCGGCTGCACCGCCTGAGCCTCCACTTAGCCTGCACCTCGACCACTGAGCTGCCTACAGAACGTGCACTTCGTCCAGCTCACGGGCGACCCTACGAGCAGCTATCCTGCGAGAGTCGGAGAGCAGCAGGAGTCTACATTCTAGCCTTTGGCCAGTACTTACCTAGTTCGGTTATACTCTATGTAAGCGGTAGTGAGACGTAATAAAAAACCTCTTCAGTCTAGCAGTGTTTCTTTCGAACCCCGACATCCTACCTAAGACACTGTCTCAGTAGCGCCCAACGTGGAAGCTGTGAATCATGCTTGAAATATTTATTTAAAATTTACCTACAGACTTAAATTCTTTATATCTATTTGTAATAAAGTATTATTAAATTTAATACACTATTTGAGTTCTGGTTCCAGTTTTCGGTTATTACCAAAGGCTATCCTTGGTCATATTTTGGCTGACTTAGTCATATCAACTTCGTATGTCCCTCTACTACGCATATAATCGGGTGAAGCAGAAGTATTCATACGATAACATATCAGTCATCACTGATTAAACATTTCAGGTCGGATAGGGATTTATTTTTCTTTTTGCTTTCTGTTAGCCTGGAATTTAAGCATATTTTTTTAAATGATGCCAGTCGAAATCCAATATTTAGAATCTCAGCCATGTTTATAATTCGGCCCACTGCTAGGAAAATTGCATGAAAAAGCAAGGCAGATATCGCAAGTTCACATTATGCAGATCTCTGCCAACTTCACAGATTAGCTTTTATAAAAACATAAGCACGTTTTTTCGAAAAGTCAGTGTAAGTATGAACCGGAAACCTCAACGGAGCAGTTTGACAGCCTTTACACTAGGCTATAACTACCTGCAGTAAAAACTTAACTTCATTATTTTACACAAAAAAGAATAAAAACCTATCCATTGGCCATACAAGTGTTAGTTACGACCTCCATTGACTCCGTAATACCAATCAACGTGACCCATCGTGTCACTTTTAATCACACTGTATTGATAGTGACAGTGTGTCTAGTTAAACCACTTTGAAATCAATCAAGCAAAATGTATAGCGTTTTTTTACTTTATTGGTTGTAAATAATAGCCTGTTGGATACGCGAACAGTGGACATAGCGGCATTATACAATCTATAACATAAAAATGAATCGCTGAATGTGTTGCTAAGCGCAAATCTCGAGAGCAGCTGAACCGATTTCGCTAATTCTTTTTTTATAATATTTGTTGAAGTACGAGGATGGTTCTTACGGAGATAAAAAGTAAAAAAAATAAAGTATTAACTAGTAATTTATAAAAAATTATGTACCCACTGTAACTCTACAATAAATATAGCTGTTAATGTCAGGTTTAAAAGTGTTTTATCATATTATATAGGCTACCTAATAATAGACTCAACACGATGAAGTTTAATTACTAAAATCCTAGTGTTTAATTGTCTTTCGGGATAGGCAAACCACGTACCTTTGTTTCGAGTATCCCAGATCATCCATTGTACAGTTTACATCTGACATCAGTGATTATGGCGCCTGCAAAGTTACGTGGTAGATGTTCCACTAAAACAATTTATCACCATTCTATAGTATTTGAGTTTATCGTAGTCATACAGACAGAGAAGACGCAGCAGCAGAGACTTCACTTCATAATCTTGTCTTATACTAATATATAATGCTGAAGAGTTTGTTTGTTTGGTTGAATGCGCTAATCTCAGGAACTTCTAGTCCGATTAGCAAAATTCTTTCAGAGTTAGATAGCCCATTTATCGAGGAAGGCTATATAACATCACGCTATGAGCGATGGGAGCAGCGCAGCAGCCTTAAATAACGCGGGTGTAACCGCGGGCATCCTCTAGTAGATATACATAATAAGGGAGCAAATTATTGCCCACAGGCACATTCCAAAAATACTTTTGGTTAAAACTTAAAAGTGTCCAGTAGCGCCAATGATTGCATTGTCTGTGACCTTACAACTTTCAACGACCTTATAATTGAGATGTTTTTAACGTATGAAATATAAGCTGAGAAGAAATGCGAGCATCTACAATTCTCAAATCGATTGAAACCATAAGCTTTCATTGACAGATAAAAACTTCATCTTTCCACGTATCAACTAACGCAGACATCACACATAAACTAAGCCGTAAATCAATGTGACGTAAATCGCGACATCGAAAGGATGACGCAATTAATGAGCTGCAATGTTTGTGACACTGGCGGAGCATCATTTGCTCCATAATTAACATGCTCTGTTCAGGCATAGTAGGCGGGCGCCGTACAATAGACTACATGCATTACAGGCCACTATATTGTCTGTCCACAATCAACTGACAAATGTAGGGGGGTTATTGTTGATCGATATTGCAATGCTGATATGATTTACGAAGATAACTAGGTGGGTATATGACTGGTCTAGTGCGCTGTCCGGATTGCTCCCAGGACCGCTTTTTCAAAGGTAAGCGGGGCCTGAAAGTGCATTTTGGTAAAGTACATAAATCCCAAAATGCACTTTCTGGCTCCACAATATCTTCACAACCTGTATTAGGAGACACCACACAAATTCCTTTTTGGCAAACGCTATCAAAATTAAAACATTTGATCCCGGTTGTGAAAAGAGTTCCCCGTGGGGCAAGACCAACAGTATCCAAAAATTTGCGGAATGTATTGGTCTTGTCGTCAGGGAGAACTCTAGAACAGCCTGGGAGCAATTACTGACTTTCCCTTATAGGATTCTACATGTTGATAAAAATCAGGCAGGCCAAAATTCGTTGACATCCCAAATTAAATATAATTGTCAAGTTTCGGCACACTCTTTAGATTCAAAATTTACGTTTAACAAGCTGAAGTCGCTGTATCAATATGTAGAATCTAAATTAAGGGAGGGCGATATACGGGGCGCTTCTAGACTCCTTTTCAGTAGTGATGTGGTGGCGCCTTGCTCTCCAGACACGCTTGCGGGTCTGAAGAGCAAGCATCCAGCGCCTATTAATGATCTCTCCTTCCCTGAAGCTCCCGACAGGGAATCAGAACATCTGATCACCACAGCCAAGGACGTGTTAGCAGCGGTTGGCTCCTTCCGGAGTGGCTCGGCAGGGGGCCTCGATGCACTGACGCCCCAGCACCTGTAAGACCTTGTGTGTGCCAGTGCTGGGGTGGCTGGCGATACACTTCTGAGGGAGTTGACTGCGCTAATAAATATTATGCTCTCCGGTAATGTGGAGGACGCCATCGTTGACATCTTGTATGGGGCGAACTTGTGCGCCCTTAACAAGAGGGATGGTGGCATACGTCCCATTGCCGTGGGTTGCACATATCGGCGTATAGCAGCCAAGATATGCTGTAAATTTTACAGCAGGGAGCTTTCGGAAAAATTCCAACCCCTCCAACTAGGTTTTGGTTCCAAGGGGGGTTGCGAGGCTGCTATACATGCCCTTTCTACGTACCTTGGAAGTGGTGATGGAGAGGTCATTTTGAAGGTTGACTTGAAAAACGCCTTCAATTCAGTGAATAGGGACACTTTGTTGGCACAAGCAAAATTAGAAACCACTAAAATTTTTAAATTTCTTTGGCAATGTTACAGGTACCCCACAAAATTATTATATCAGGATAAGCTTTTGGAATCAGCAGTTGGGTGTCAACAAGGTGACCCTCTTGGACCAGTCATTTTTAGTTTAGCAATACACCCCATTATTCGGCAAGTAAATTCTAAATTTAATGTATGGTTTTTAGATGACGGGACCCTAGGAGGAGATCCAGATATTGTATTACAAGATTTAGCTCTTCTTAAAAATAAATTCGTATCTATTGGCTTGGAACTAAATTCTAGTAAATGTGAGCTGTTTATAAATACAACAGACTCTACAAAAAGACTTTCGATACTATCTAAATTTAATAATTTGGCATCAAACATCAAAATTATTGATAAGACATCTCTTCGCCTCCTAGGTTCTCCAGTATTCGAAGAATCTTTCGATACTTTCTTAAAGGAAAAGATACAAAATTTCTGTGAAGTTTCAGATCGCCTATTCAAAATTAATATTCACTCGGCCTATACTATTATTCGATATTGTCTTTTCGTCCCAAAATTCACTCATGCCTTAAGATCTTCCCAACTTTGGAAAAAATATGCACTTTTAGAACAAGTTGACAAAATTATCCAAAGTACTTTAAAGAGAATATTAAATGTGGACTTGGACGACCGAGCCTGGCTACAAGCGTCATTGCCTATACGTCTGGGTGGGCTCGGTGTACGCAAAATTTCTAGTGTCAGTTTACCGGCGTTTCTATCTTCGGTTCACAGCACGGAAGAGTTAACTAGGAAAATTTTATCACCTACACTAGTTAACTCAGAAGTGCTGTGCAAAACCGAAGCTGTAAACGCCTGGAAAATGGCTTGTCCAAGCGCTGATTTGCCTACCAACCTATTCTCCCAAAGACAGTGGGACGCGCCGCTTTGTGACATTGTAAGGAAAAGTCTTTTAGATACAACTTTTAATGTTGCAGAGCGTGCCCGCTTGCTGGCTGTGGGAGAATGGGAATCGGGTCTGTGGCTTCAGGCACTACCATCGTCCAACACTGGAACCATGTTGGACGATGAGACGTTCCGTATCGCCACTTGTCTTCGCTTAGGTGCTCCGTGTGTTTCTCCGCATCGATGTCATTGTGGAGAAGACGTCGATAGCCTCGGACACCATGGGCTATCTTGCAGCAGAAGCGCTGGTAGAATTCCCCGTCACGCCCATCTGAATGACATAATTCGTCGTGCTCTTGTCGCGTCTGGCGTACCAGCTGTACTTGAACCAAATGGTTTGGTACGCGACGACGGTAAGAGACCTGATGGTATGTCATTGTTGCCTTGGAAAATGGGTAGGCCTTTGGTGTGGGACGCAACCTGCGTAACACCCTCGCGCCATCACATATTCCAAGCACGGGAGGCCATGCTGGCGCTGCTGCTGCAACTGCGGAAACCCTCAAACGGCGCAAATACAGTAATTTAGTGAGTAATTACATGTTTGAGCCGTTTGGGGTGGAAACGCTAGGCTCATGGGGTCCGAGCGCTCGTTCACTGTTCCGGGAAATTTCGAAACGTTTAATCGACGTCTCACGTGACCAGAAGGCTGGTTTATTCTTTGCTCAGAGAATCAGTATTGCCATCCAGTGTGGCAATGCTGCCAGCCTTCTGGGCACGTTACCCGATGACATTGATGCGGAGGCATTTTACGACGCCTAAACCGTGTAAATATTTTCAATTTTTAATCTCTTTTTACGTTTTTTTGTACCTATACTACTTAGACATTAAGATTAGATTAAGCTTCATGTAGATTATAAAAATATGTTTATTTATTTCTTGTAAAGCTAAAATTAAAAGAAGATACTATATTGAATTGCAATATAATATTGAAGATATAGACTAGATGGGTTGTTAGATCGGATTGGCTGCTGTTTTGTACAAGAGTCTGTAGTGTATCATTAATCTGAAGCCACTTTTCGTTATGACCATCAATAACTTTAAAGTTTTAACATTAAAGTCGTGAAAAGCCAGTTGTTGCCCACAACATACACGTAACTGGACAAAGAATAAATTAAAATTAGTTGACTCGTATTTGTGATGTCACTGAAATCCTTGCTTTTCGTTATTGATCCCCTGCTTGTAAATATATAATGCATAAGATTACCTACCTTATGTCGCACCGAGTGGCTTAAGTAATAAATCATCATTATTCTAGCGTAATCCCAGTTGCAACTCAGGGTCTGCTTACTAGTCTAATAAGATTTGTCTGCATATTTGCTTTTCCCATAGAATTGTAAAGTAAATTCGTAACATTTCACCTAAGAAAAATCTTGTGTCAATATTAGAATTACAGTACTTGCAGCATGGTTTGATTGATCTAACCTACAACTACTCTTTGGATCCTATGCATTAACTATTAGTCTAGCATCGCTTCAGCATCATCTCTGGCTATTTACGGCAAAAAGCAGACGAGTTTGATAAGACTTAGTGGTAACGGAAATGACTAGACGCAACTAGTCCACTGAGACAGTTTTATTTTTTAATTAATAGGTTTACCATACTGTGATTTCCATGACCCATTAATTTACCTATAAACAATTACGAGTATATCAATCTATAAGATGAAATTTACTTTTACCACGATAATTTACACACACAACACATACCTACAGCTCTCCAACTTTAACCCTACTAACCAACATCTGAGCCGAAAGACGTCCACTGGAGATAGACTTCCTCCAGGGTGGTGGCAAAGATGAAGTGCGGGTACGCAGAATTCACGCATCTATCGAAAATATTATCATGTGAAACTCTCACCATTCAGCAAGTTATAATAGTAATTTTATAGACTCTTAAGTTTGTAATTTGTTAACCCTTCAACACCCTCCTATCTTAAAGGATGATTCGAGTTCCTTCACGATACGCATAACCGTTATTTAAGGTCATCAGAAAATTTGAAACTGAAAATGCCGGTACATTACACAGCATTGTATGACAAATCCTTTTATGTAACCGCTGTTTGCCTATAGAATGCGCTACCATTACATATAAGACAGGCTCAGACGATAGCTAAATTCAAAGCTTTAATAAAGGTTCACTACCTATCACTATAACTTTTTCTCGTTCTATAAAATACATGTATGTATTAAATATTATGTAACTCCTTATAGATATGTATTTATGTACCTATGTATGTATGTATACATGTATGTATGAGTATATATGTTTTTATGTATTAAGTATGTATATATATTATAAAGTTTGTTTAATGGTACACATGCAACTACCGTTTTTCTCCTACTAATAATATCTCCATCCAAAGGTTGCCTGGTAGAAATCGCTTTCAGCGATAAGGCCGCCCTTTGTACTTTACCTAGATATAATGTCTCTAATAATATTTTTCATTGTGTACAAAAAAGAGTAAATAAATAAATAATGTCATCCAAGACTGCTGTAGACAGTGCTAAGTAGATACTGACTACGAAACTCAAACTGTAGGTAGGTACAATGAAAGAATCTATTTAGGTTAGGAATCAGTGTAGTTTAATTAGTTTTAAATCTTTAGTGTGCCAACTGCCAATAGATTTACCCGACGAATCCGCTAATTCGTATACTAGTGGGGACTTTTTTGCAATAATAGTACACTTGGTAAACTTAGAAGCTAGTTTTTTGCTAAATGATTTGTCCTTATCACTTAAACAAAAGGTTCTCTTCCACACAGTATCACCTACGTTAAACTCAGCCGGTTTACGACGTAAGTTGTATATGTGTGTATATAAAGTACCATTTGTTTGGTGTTTATGTGCGACACAAGTATCACATGAAGGTATAAATTTAACAACGTCAGAGTGCGTACCAGGCCAATAATAACGCTGCGCTAAACATTTATACGTTTTAAAAATGCCTAAATGACCCGCGGCGAGTTCCGAATGGTATTCTTTAATGGCGGTAGTTCTATCCGAGGTATGTAGGACCTCTTTCCAATCGAATACTTTCCGCAGTGTACATTTCGATACCATATATCTATATAATTTATCATTTTTAGGGTTCCGTAGTCCACAAGGAACCCTTATAGTTTCGTCATGTCCATCCGTCTGTCCGTCCGCAGCCTAGCTCAAAGACGCCTGGTGCTAGAAAGCTGATATTTGACATGAATATAGATATAAGATATTGCAACAAAACTGTAGAATAAAATTTAGGAAAATATTTTTTTAAGGGTATCTCCCCTACATATATAGTGGGGTTGATTTTGCTCAAATCATTTTTCGATCAAGTGATTGGTTTGTCAAATATCAAGCTTTGAAGTGAAAAAAATTGTTAGACTCAAGTGTCCCCCCCTCTACCGGCTAAACTATAAATTTGGAAGAGGTGAAAAAAATCACAAATGTAGTACATATAACGAATTTAAAAGGAAAACTATCACGGCTAAGTAGATATCACTATTTTACGAGTAATCGTCGGTTAACTTTTAAATACCTATTTCTGTGAGTTTATATTGGGCGCGCTGGCTTAATCTTAAAGATATACGTACTTTAGTATGTAATGTACTACGGTACTACGTATGTATAGTAGTTGTATATCTTGGACACCACATTTTATGTTTACAATACATAACTGGATACATACCTAGTATTTTTCTAAACAAAATGTAGGTTCTTATAGTGTTATTAAAATTCTTTTTTCAGCAAAATAAACAGTCGGATTTGTTGTACATTAACCTTTTGTATGCCGGAATACCAGACACAATTAAAAAGCTATTGTGTCTCGCGTAGATCTGCGTTCCGGCATACAAGGGGTTAATACCCTTTGCAGCAAGTCATTATGGGCAACTACGGAACCCTACATTGCGCGTGGCCCGACACGCACTTGGCCGGTTTTTGATAGAATAATTAGGGAAAGATCTAGGTGAGTTTTTACAGCCATTGTGGATTGTAGTATACCACTGATCCGAGGTTATAGTAGTGTCGTTATCAGTATTAACCTCTTGTATGCCGGAATACCAGACACAATTAAAAAGCTATTGTGTCTCGCGTAGATCTGCGTTCCGGCATACAAGGGGTTAATATCAATAGATGACACGGTAGCATTAGGTTTATTAGGCAAAGAATTACTACGAGAGTCATTATTAGCTAAAGAGACAGAGTAAATATTATTTGGTAACAATTTAAATCTTTTCCAGAAGTCAATACCTAAAATTAACAAACTAGTAACTTCTGGAATTACGTACGCTTTTAAATAACAAGTTTTATTTTCAAAGGTGGTGGGTAGGTTGATATAGCCGATCGGTGTCAATCGATGACCACCTGCCGATCGAAAAATTATAGTAGGATTGTCACACTTATTCAACGGGAGATTAGTTTTAGAAATAATTTTATATGAGAATTATTGCCCAATATAGTCATGGCAGAACCTGAGTCAAATAAACCAGTAAGGGGTAGATTCTTAATGCTTACATTAACATAGGGTCGAAAATCAGTATTAGGTTTTTGATCACGGATCGCAGGCACAGAATAACTAGAAAAGTACACTTTTAGAGTGTTCAGCCAATTTTTTCAGTCTTCTTTGTCAAAATATTTAGGTTTAGAAGATTTACAAACGGTAGGGTTTGTCATCTTATTTGACGAACGACGATTCGAGTAAATTAGTTTTTTTGAAAACGATTTATTTTTACAATTAGGACAACAATTTACGAATGTGACATCCCTAAGGCCACACTTAAAACATATAGGATAACGGTCACGCTTGCACGTCCCTAGCGAGTGATCAGTTGAACGGCATCGCGGGCAGAACACAGACCTATTATTAGTTACTAGACGACGCCAGCAGCTACGCCTGCATTATTTTTAAATTTACCCGTTTTGGCCGATCCCGTGGGAATTTCGGGAAATCCGTTCTTAGTGTACCCCTACGGTCCCCAAGGAACATACATGCCAAATTTCAGCTTCCTGCGCCCAATAGTTTCGGCTGTAGCGTGTCTGTCAGTCAGTCAGTAACGCAAGGATTTTATATATTAAGATTGTTGTAGGAACAGCTGATTTAGATATCATGTCGACATTATAGTGTTGTAGGTTAGGCACAGGTGTATCGTTTGGTTCAACATTTATAGATGCGTCGGAAGCGTAGTTTTTTAGTTTAGACGGTTTATAGTACTGTGAATTATTAAAGTGACAGTGCGTGTCCCTTTTATTTCTATAAGCTAAATCAGGTGCTACTGTGTTAGACGTAGGGTAACTAGGTTCGTGAAATTGTGCACTTAAACACTGGAGCCTCTCATAGTTTAAGCAAAGTGTTTTAAGAGTGTCTATAGTGTCTATAGCTGTAGTACATGAAGCTAGTATAGTAGAATAACACGGTCTAATATTGTGAAGCAATATATTTAGTTTTTTATGTTCGGTTAGTGACGTGTTCGGTGATAATCGCGCAAAAAGTTGGAACATAATTGATAAATAGATGATTATACCCTCAGTTTGCCCTTGAGTACGATTACGAATCTCGGCTAGAAGTTTATAATCATAGTCGTACGGTGTAAAATCAGCTGTGAGTTTACTAGCTAGTTCGTCCCATGTAAAAATGGAATTTTTAACACCGCGAAACCAGTGTAACGCATTACCCGTAAAAATTTAGGACGCGTAATCGAATAATCTATTGGCAGGTAGATTTCTAACCATCCTAAATTCAGTCACGCGTTGTAGGAATTCGCGAACGCAGCCTATTCCGTCGAATTTGAGTTTCGATAGTTCACCAACCCTCAAATGTTCGCATTGAACAGTTACCGGAGTCGACGCTGCCTGTGCAGGGGTAGAATCCGTGTAAGTCATCGCGGTCCCGGCTTCCGCCGATGGAACATTCGAGTGTTCTATCTCAATTAGCTCTGACGACAGCATCCGAAAGCGTTTAGTCAGCTCGGATATTTTCTTGCCGTATTTAGGTTCGGATTTGTCTAATCTGCCCAATCTGTGGTAGACTTGGTTGTGCAAAGCCGTAGTTCGCTTCGCCAAGTTGTGGTCGTATGTAGTATAAGGGAAGAGATTCGCGAAGCTAAATCGGTAACCGACACGCTAGCTCCCTTGAAGTCGGCTGCTATGTCAATGCCTGACTCGAAACGTATCGCTCGCTACAGTGGCCCACATTTGCGCACACGACTCAAAGGTTTCCCTGTTCCCTGTAGTTTTAATTTGAATATTTGCAGCGGAAACGCTTCGTTATCATAACAGTGGATCGTGCTCTCTATGCACAAGATTATTCTGTGCGGATTTGACCGTAAAATGGATTTAAAATGTACTTGACCGGATTTTGGAATTTGCTTTTGGCGCCTCGGAAGCTTAGGTCTTGGGTCTTGTGTCGTGTCGTATGTGTCGAATTGTGAGTGCTGGTTGTTTTTCTTATTAATTTATATTGCATAAGTTTGACTCACATAATTTCTTTTATATTATTTTATCTTAAATTCTCTTAGGAGCACAGAAGAAAGCAAAATACTTTAAAGCGACCCTATAGACTTTTCAACAAAGACGAAACCGCCGACACCGCCAGCACGTAATAAATATTCACTATGTCTAACACCTACATCAGCATAGATCAAAAATGCATTTGCTATATGAATATTCGGTATGAGAATAGCCCGCGGCTGCGTCCGTATTCAATGAGGCAGTCGCGATTCAAACTGAAGTATTTCATATTGTGCAATCTCTTTCAGTCGACAGACAATGAGATACGCGCGGGAACGCATCACTCAACGTCACAGCTTGACGTGTATTTTTACATACTCACAATACTTGGGGGGAATAATTTCTATTGTCAGTTAACACGCCGTCGCTTTGAATCGCGATTACCAACTAGCTCCTGTTTATATGTTCATAGCAATATTTTTTCGACTTTGCGGTGCGTTGCTATTTAAAAAAATGGTTTCAAGCTTTTTATCTCTCGTTCGTTTATATTTAACTTTTAGTTTGAATAGTGCGTACAATTAAAATTAACTGTGTGCCTTTGTGGCCAGTGATTTATTTTAATGTTTTATATAAACTAAAGCTTATGTTAAAACAAACCATTACCATTGTATTCTTCAGAAAATGCAGACAAACATATTTCTAAACGTACAATGTAATTATAAGAAGAATACTACACGATAATTACAACTGCATATAAAATTATAATCACAATACAAAAATGGCTCCACAGATATAAGTGGTGTTTAATAAACAAGAGGGTGTAAATGCCTCAGCGAATAATGTATTAATCCTCCCGTGCAAACATGAGATTTTCAGTATAATGCGTTCAGTCTGTTCTTGCCTTGATTTATAGAATAAAGGCTGATTTTATATATATTTTGTAAATATATGGAATATTTTAGACCATTACTTAATTGATGTGAATATTTATTAAGTTGATATAAAATGGACCAAAATAATTACCGTACAATATTATGTAAGATTGTTTATAATAATGTATTTCACATAAATCTGTTTTGCTTTGAGGAAAACTAATTTAACGAGGTTATCTGAAAATAGTAACTTTAGGTAGGCAGATATTCTTATCGAGACCACCAACTTAATTAAAATCAATCAGGAAAAGTAATGGGCAGCTTATAAATTTTACTTTGAGTTTAGTTAAAACAGAAATAAAATATTAATCTTCAGTTTAAATTACACTTGAAATGGCGGAAATTTAATTCCAATCCAGACACAAAATCCGTTAAATCTTCACAAAACGAAGTGAACGTTGAGATCTCGAAACGAGTTCAACATCTATAATACAAATCATTAATCAGCTATCAGGGAAGCGTACCAGAAATAAAATATGGCAATTCGTAGTCCGCAGAACTGGGCTGTCAAGTCCGATGATGTATTTGAACGTTTTCATGGGAACCAACGAGCGCTTTGTCAACGTCTACCATTAGAGGTCATCGCTCATGGCTCAGACTAACCCCTACTCTTGGAGCCTGCTTTTCCTCAAGATTTATGAATATCAATTAGAATTATTGCAGGCAGCACAACGAGAAACAAAACATGATATTGTTGTCTCGCAACAATATCATGTTTGATTATGTTGTCGATTTTTCCGTAATTAGGTCGAGTTTGTATTCGAAACAAGTACCTAGTAGTGGTTTTCCATAAAGTAATAATGATTAATTTAGATTCTACGTATCAAGTATTAACAAAGTTGGTGTAAGAACATAAAGTTCGTTTTATAGTTCATCGCGGTAACCTACATGAGTTTGAATCTAGTTCATGTGGCTACTTTTACAGTAGATCACATTTCAAAGTCCCAAATATACTCCAGAAAGATATTACCATAGTTAGGAACATAGTTCCATTTTATCACTTTGAATGTAGACGATAAATACAAACGGACGGTTGAGCGACGCTCATTACCGCTCCGCCACTCGAAACTCCTCGTATAGCCACAGAAGATTGATGCAACTACCAGTAATGGACGGACAGGGAACGAGTGTCGGATCAAGCATTACTCCCACATTGAGCTCACTGCCAACTCAAACCTCATTTATGTGTACCTAATGCGAGGGAATAAAAATGAAAATCACACCATCCCTAAAATTCGTCGCAATATTCTTTATTTTTAATACAGCTTCAACTTCAGTAATTATTTTCATCGTAGAGAAAATGAAAGCTGAATTGAGCGAGGAGGCGCCGCGACGCCGCCGGCACCCCCGTACGCACGGCAGATGGTCGCGTACACCTGGCATTCACAACTTTCCTTTTCAATAAATTTAACCGACATTCGCGCGACATTGTTCCACCAGAATGTGTTCAAATTAGGATTTATATTCCGAAATGTTAGTTGTAGTATAAAGGAAGTTTGGCCGCTTATTCCGAATGCTAATTAAGGGCGAATGAAAACTCCGTAGACAATGTAACGATTATCCGGCGGTACGTATACGAACCACAGCATACAATAGAAAAGTTTATTGCAGTACCCGCGGGTGAAGTCAGGTTTCTCGTTAAGAGGTAAATATTTGCAGAGAGAGAAGCAACGTGTGAGCACGAGTAAATAATGAAGCCTACGTCTCGTAACCAGATGAATGTTTGCGGACTACCAACGAAAGTATTTAAGAGTTTAACAAGAGTTACAGAATCAGACAATTTTGTCAAAAACTCGTCAACTGTGAGCCGTGAGTCGAGTGCCGTCTGATTATGTTCCTTCCGTATTATGAATTGTTAATTTTATTAATTTACGAGCTACCAACCCCTTGGAAATTTGTACATACAAATCAAAAGCCATACTTCAATATTTTAACCGACTTTTTAATAAAGAGGAAATTAAATTAAATTTATTTGCATAGCAGGTGATTCTCTTATATTAAAGTAAACGTTCTGACAATAATTATAAGGGATCATAAAGGAATCATTTCCTTGCCGTAATTGTTTTACGATGTAAAATAGAATATCGTTATTTTGAATTTTTTGATATAAACAAAAACAAACTGTGACAAAACTTAAATGATTGGTTGCAAAAATGTATGTAATAAAATTGCAACGTCTATCTGTAAATCGTTACGACGATGATTTTGATTAAGAAATCCGATTGGATCTTAAACTATATCAAATGAAGTGTCCACTGCAATAATGATGAATGTCCAAAAATTTTCAAATTCAAAGTACGAACGGCATTCGATCACTTATTATATGCAGTAAATAATCTCGTTTACAAACTCAGCAATATCGCTTATAGTCCCGAGAAAATTTAGTTTTTAATAATTGGTTACACGGCTAGAACGCTGAAAGTCACAGGCGTTCAAGGCTATAATGATCACAGGACATCTATCATTATTGACTGTGAGCATAGTGCGGATAGTGATCGTTATTGTTCTTAATTTTTATGACTTACTTCAGATTATTTAATTTTTAATTAGTTTAAGTTACCTTTGAATGATTATTATTTGCCAAAGAATTAATACTATAATATAATTTCAGTTATAGGACATATTATGTCTTATAACTGAAATTAAAAATATTTTCTTATTTCTAACTCTGAATTTTTTTTTACCGTTTATAAACTTGAAACCCAATTATCTCGGAACAATAAACAAAGGATATTCATCATTATTGCAGTGGACCCTTCAAATACTAGATGAGCCTGCGGTTACATATACCAGTTTACCAATAACACACGTTATTCAAGGCTACTGCTCCGCTCCCGGGGCTCATTGCGTGATGTTATATAGCCTTCCTTGATAAATGGGCAATCTAACACTGAAATAATTTTTCAAATCGGACCAGTGGTCCTGAGATTAGCGCGTTCAAGCAAACAAACATACAAACAAACTCTTCAGCTTTACAACTCAAAACAAAATAACGACCACTAGTTGGGTTGTAGGGGCCTGGATTCATCCTGATGCAAGACAATGCCCGTGCACACACAGCTCGATCGACCCAAACTGTCCTAGAAGGGTCTCATATTGAGGTATTACCATGGCCAGCTAACAGTCCGGATATAAATCCAATCGAGCAATTGTGAGACCAATTGAAACGAAGGGTTAGAGTGAATAAGCAAGGGGTCTACAACCAACAGCAGCTGATTGACGTTTTAAAACATGCCTGGGAGGAGATTCCAGATGAAAACGTGAGGAATTTGATCTACAGTATGCATACGAGGCTTCAGGAGTGTATTGTTAAGAGAGGAGGACATACTCGTTACTAGAAAGAAGAAACAAAAGTGACAAGAACAGTATTTTTCTTTTTCCGGTGATTTCTTTTGTTCATGTTTTTCATTCAAAATGGCCAATTTCATTATGAACTTAGAAGAAACAATTCATGATCATTATTTTAAACAATTGTTAGCCTATATTATAATAACAATAACATTATTTTGTAGTTACATAAACAATTTAATGTCTTTATTGTTTTTATGGTACAGCAAAAAATCTTAGTGGCCCTTATTTTGTTTTGAGTAGTATATATTAGTATTAGATAAAATCAGACAAACGGTTAACCATTTCATCTGAGCAGTTGACGGTGGTTATAGACTTATATTTACTTTCATAGTATGCACAATAAAAATATCTAGAACATTCTGCGTATAAATTAAAATAATTTTAAGATAGGTTAATTTTAAAAAGGGTAGTAAAAAGCTTGGCACGTAAAAAATACTCAACTTAATATTTGCCGTTTTATTAAAATTCTTATATTAAATCACAAGTGTGTACAAACTCATTTGTATCGAATATTAAAAAATAAAATAAAAATACCTTGTTGGGAAAAACTTTTATTAAGAACTTGCTTTTAGTTTTACATTTTTAACGTTCTGATGGTGTATGTGAAATGTTATGACAATTCACAATTTCATTTTATTAACGGCAATAACGTTTTATTTGTATACGTGTTAGACAAAAATGTCTTGTTTTATCTAAGCAAAAATAAAATGTTCCAACATGTACCATCTAGTAGTTAGTAGTTATCTAGTAGATATAATACTTGCCTTGTTTGATGCTATGTGTTATTTGAATCTTTCAATTTTGATTTATTCACTTCCTGACATCCTACGAGGCAGTCAGATAATTTTGAAAACATAGACTTTTTTGAAAAACATGACTTGATTCTAGTCTACATACGATTGGTTTCAGCGCCAAGGTTTTCAAGGAACACCTCAACAGACTTCAAAAGCTTGTTTCAGAAAACGAAAAAAAAATTTTGCCCGTACATATGAACATAATTATGTATTATATATACCTATATCCATAATTATGTTCATATCTACGGACTAAAATTACTATGAGCCAAAACATCAAAGAATTCTCTCTGTGCTTAAATATATCACATTCGCCAATGATTATGCCATCCGTTTGTTCGATGTCATATTCATTGGACAATGGCTATAACCATAAGTCATAACTTCAAAACGAAGCATGCAAGGGACGGATAAATGGACGACCTGTTCAAACTGACGGCGAGCCGTTGGAAGCAACTTGGCTATACATGTATAGATGTTTACATATGCCTGAATAGAAATGTTCTTTATGAAAGATTTTAATAAAATCTTCCAACATGTTCATTGTTATATTACACATATGGTGCTGCCTATTACAAAGAAAATATACGTGAAAAGTTTTTAATATTTTCACAATATTGGACTAAGACTCGGAGAGGCCCGTGAATGATTTTAATTTGCACGAAAAGAAGGAGCCTATCACGAAGGTCTCTTAGAGCTGTTACGGTGATCAGTACATGTAAAAGTATCCAGACACTGGTCTTAACCTCTAAATAAAGGGTTGCACAACCTGCGAAAAAGCCAATATTGTATCAGATCTAGTTTGATTAGAAAGCGGACGAAAGGATTCAATGTCAAAGTCTTGTGTACAACCAGGATAATGAGATGAATGATGATCACGACAGACTTAAACTTATGTTTCTATTACTAATGTATGGTTAGCCATGAATGTAATTTATCAGTTTCACAAAATATTCAGTGTGATTAAATGATTGAAAAGTTGATTAAACTGTCAAAATATAATTTAAAAATCAAGCTTGTTGATTCATGACCTGTAAATAAAGTTCGATCGTACGATCACAAAAATCACCTTAATTACAACGAACGTACACCTAAGTGATTTAAGAATATACAAAAAAAAATAATTATTTATAATTATTGTCAGTAGAAATTCACAGTTCACTACTTTATCTGTTAGCCTTTAATAAGATAATCCCCATATGCAACTGCAACACTAGAAGCACATTAGTGCCTGAAGGCAAAACGAATTATTCTGGAGGTATTCTAGTTTCTTCCTGATAATATAATACCTCACGCAGTTTTGGAATTCTATGAACCGCAGGAATACGATACAAAATTGTTGAGCTGCCATCTTCCGTAATATGGAGATAGTTCGTCTGTCGAATTGCTCTATGTTTGAGCTGTGATATCGATGTGTAACTACCTCCATTGAAACTTTGAGCGTTACGTGGAATATATTGTTAGCGAAATGTACTTGCTTACGTCTTATACTAAGCAGTGACGAGAACGTATGATTCCGCCGAGGAGATCAATAGCGTTGAAGATGTAGTCTCTAGGTCATAAGTACTCCCCGGCCTTCCCTAGTACCGACTTTTATCAGACTGGCAAGCGCTTTTAAGGTTTCCTCCTCGACAAAAGGGGCTCATTTGCACGCGAGATCCCACTTTTTTATCCCAATGGTTTCTTGTATTACATTACTTCAATATTTGTAAAATCACTTTTTAATCGCTACGCTAATAAAACAAAATCCTCATGTCGACCTCAAACTTGGAGCTAGACTACTGGTACTGTACAGTGAGATGACCGGCCTGCTGATTGAGTAGGTAAATGCCATTACTGTATAATACATTGTTTGACTATCGCCGCTATATTGAAATGACAAAATATATTTTGTTGCTAAGTAAATTTATAAAGTTTGGCGTATAAGGCCATTGAGACTTGAGATTCCTTAATGCTCAAATTAAAAAAACAATGTTACAATGCCTCAATTTAAAAAATATTAATCGAGATAGGTTACTTAGAAATTGGAATCGAAATGTTAATGTAACGCATAAAATCAATTTTTATTCCAGAGAGAGTCGTCATCCCCCCCGTAGGATCTCCAGCTTGTCGTGGTGGGGGCTCAGTAACCGTGGATTGGACACCCGCGGTGAAGGTAAGAGAGATCCCAGGAGTGGACGCTCCGCGTGGGCTTAGAGGGGCCTGCGCAGGATGCGTCCAACGGTGCGGGTGCGGGGGACAGTTCCGTCTGTCCCTCGCAGTCGGGCGTGGTCGCGGGAGGTGAGGCGTGTCGGTGTTGCGTTGCCGCGCGCCCTATCTCCCGCGACCAAATGGGGGCGCACCATTGGATGCGTCGCGGTGGGGCCGCAGAGGAAGAGGAGATGCGGTGTCGCGTTGCCGTCCTCCCTATCCTCTGCGGCCGCTGGATGTTTTGGCGGCGGAGCCCAGCACCTTATTCCGCCGCCAAGGGGCTTTTGTTTGGGGCCCGCCTGACCATCTGGCGGGCCAATACCCGTCGAGGGTAGCGACGAATGCTAATGCAATTCCCTACCCTCCGACACACGGGTACATGAGAAAATCGAGGTTGTTTTTATTGGTTACACCACATACTCCGGCTCTCATTTCCCCAAGAGTCGGAGATCTGAAGGGATTTTCCACCACGTAAAAAAAAAAAGAGTTCTCATAATAAAGGAAATTGTGCATGAAGAAAACAGCTGTCAGTCATACTAGATTTATTATTACATTATTAGTCAACATTTTCTTTATTTCCTTACTTTTATTTTAATCAGTTTTATATTCAAAGACTTGACTATAGACTGCCTCCGTGGTCCAGTGGGATATCCAATATAATAATATGGTACAACACTAGCATATGGATATTTTCATTGCCAAGTAGCTAGCAACAGAGCTTCTGCGATAAAGTAACCTAAATGGTTAATTTGGCGAGAGAGTCTACTATTATACTATTCTTACTATTAGATCTATTATTATTATTATTAGATCTATGTGGCCGGCACACATGTAGCGAAGCGTTTGTGTGCGTGTTGTAAACAATGTTATTGTTACGAATTGAAAATAACGCCATCTATCAGTGAATGGGAGAACTAGATGAGATTAGATGTATCGGTTGTTTAAAGCTGTTTCATCTATCCTCTAATAGATGGCGTTGGTGTAAATAGATTAATTACACAAATCTAGAAACACGTTACACGTTACCAGAAATTTCGTGAGTCGTCTCGAAAAGGCTAGTTATGTGTTCCGGCCGGTATAAATACCGCGTAAACGCGCGAGACAGGACAGTAACAATTGAATATCGGAGCGATAATCATCAAGCGAAGGGAAGTAATTCGGAAGTGTTTAGTGGTGTTTTTATTAGTGTTGAGAATTAAGTGTAAAATAAGTGTGTTTTATTAGTAGTGTAAATAAGTGTGTATAGTGTTTGTGTTAGTAAATAAAGTACAGTTTAGTGGCATAGTGAGTTTTAATTTATCGTTGAACCCCAGCTCGTTACAAATTGGTGTCAGAAGAAAGGGATAAATTATGCCGGTTATGCCGAAAGAAGAAACTGAAAGAGTGCGCACCAGGAACCAGCGCCAGCAAGACCTGGACCAGAGACGCTTCGGAGACGTTCCTACTCTATCGTCTGGTGGACCAGGCGATTCCGCGGCTGCAGTGGAGCCTGCAAGCGCACACATCGTGGCGGTGCCCGACATCGCGGCTCTGATGGCGTGCATGCAGGAGCAGGCCCGCCGTCAAGAGGAGCACGCGCGCCGCATGTAGGAACAGCTACAGCGCGACAAGGAGGAGCAGGCTCGCCGTCAAGTAGAGCAGGACCGCCGTCAAGAGGAGCACGCGCGCCGCATGGAGGAACAGCTACAGCGCGACAAGGAGGAGCAGGCTCGCCGTCAAGAGGAGCACGCGCGCAGTCTAGAGGAGCAGCTGCAGCGTGACAAGGAGGAGCACGCCCGCCGTCAGTGGGTGTAACGTAAAAAAACCCTTTCAGGTGTCCACTGTTACGTTATCCCTACTAGGGTGTGTTTAAATGAGAAACGTGGTTAAATGTTACCATAAAAATTGATTTAATTCTCAATTAATTTTAGACATCATTTAGCAAGCGAAAAAATTACTAGTAAAGTGTTATTAAAAAAAATATACACAGGGTCGCGTGATTCGGCGATGGGAGAGGTTGATGTTGAGAATCCCGCTGTCGATGGTCGCTCAAGAGTCGCAGTTGATGTACTTAGCTTTTCACTCGTGGCGACGTCGTCGAATGCAGCCCAAAAAGGAAAGCCCGCAGCTAGCGCGTCCGCTTTTAAAGAAGCTCGCGGTGCGGTGGGGGGTTGAACATGCAGGCAGCCGGGAGGCGGTGTCGTCTCGATGTCACAGCGACGTCACACACTCCCCCCATTAGGCCAGAATTTTCCCAGAGGGAAAATTCTGTGGCTGGTAGGCTGCAACTGCATTCGGGAACCTGAAACAGATGAGTGGTGGTTTCAGTAAGCTAAGCACAAGCAACTACTAACCCTGGAAGAAAAGAAAAACCCAAGTATAACCCTCGGCCATTCATACGTCACCAAGCATTGAACGTTCCTATAACCTGACATTCATCACATTCAAAAAAGCCTACACACAATCATACGCATGTACAAGCCAACATTCATTCACGATGCGAGTCGCATTTATTATAATACACGACGCGCGAAGAGGTATTATACGTGATACGGGCTTTATAAATGAAGTTAATTGAAAATGTATAAGTCGTAAACCAATATTACGATCTTACTATATTACGATACTACAATCATACGATTAGTTGGCGATATCACAAACAAATTGCTCATTAACAAAGTAGATGCAATATTGCAAGGACAATTTGTATTCATTTAAAATGGAATAACAATGAAGGTTTGAACCAGTGAACACGTGAGTCATCACTGCGCGCTTGGCGCTTACCGCATTCCATTGATGCGAGTCATTATCTAGTTTCTGTACACGATACAATTAATTAATGACAATTGCACAATTATTGGTAAAATGTAATGAATATTACACCATTGAAGGAGAACGTCGATGGTATAGTACACACTACCATAGTTAAAAACACAAAAAAATATTCGCGGCAAGATGTAATGTATAGTACATCGTCGAAGGAGACTGTCGACGACATAGTACACACTACCATAGTTAAAAACACAAAAAAAAATTCGCTGCAAGATGTTATGTATAGTACATCGTCGAAGGAGACTGTCGACGACATAGTATACAGTACCATAGTTAAAAAACACAAAAAAAAATAAACACAATCGAGAATCGAACCACAGACCGATCCAACACAACCGTTCAGCCACTGAGCCATACGGGAAAGTTTTTTTTATTATATTACGATCAGTCATTACCAAAGCTATAAGTAACAAGATATATGGGTACATGATTTAGCTGTAATTAGGAGTTAAAGATTTTAATATTATATGTAACGAAGTGTTAAGTTATTTTAGTGATTAGTTCATTAGTGATGAGCATTAATCATTACATTCTTAAACTTTGTAGTGAGTTAATTTAAGATCTTTTATATGGCAATCACCAAGCGGTTTTCCAAACATATCCGATAGTTTATACACAAGGGGAGATTTTTTTGCCACTATTTTACATTTAATAAATTTCGGTGCTAATTTTTTGCTGAAATACTCATCCTTGTCGCTCAAATAGAAAGTTCTTTTCCAAACTACATCGCCAACATTGAAATCAGCCGATATTCGGCGAAGATTATAAGAATGACTATTCCTCTGATGAGCATTGTGCAATTCTGCATGCACCTTGTCAAATATGATGGACAGATGGCCAAGCGTTTGGGCATATTCATCACGCGGCTCAAATACAATATTGGGGTCCGATTCGTGATGAATATAATGAGAACCACAAGTAATCAATTCGCGGCCATAAACCAATAATGATGGGGTAAAACCGGTCGATTCATTCACCGCACAGTTGAGTGCAAATTGTATCTTTGCTAAGTTCAAATCCCATACGCGGTGATCGCGGTCTTTAAAAGTTGAAACAGCTGTCATAATAGTTTTGTTATATCTTTCGACCGGATTAACGTGTGGGGTATACAGCGGTGTGTAATGCAAGTTAGGTACCTTGTATTTGGATAGGTAATAAATTTTTAAAGGTGGAGCTGATAAATTGCTTACCGTTATCTAAGACAATGGTAGACGGAATACCATGAACAAGGAAAACATTTTCCTCTAGAACTTTGGTTATAATTTCGGCAGAGGCACGCTTAATTGGAAAAAGCAAACAATATTTAGAAAAGCAACAAGATACCACGAAAACATACGTATTCTGTTTCCTCGAGGGGGGTAAGGGTCCGACGAGGTCTATGCTCAACATCTGAAATGGTCTATGACACGACTTAGGTTGACCCATGTGGCCGAGAGTGGAGTGATTTTGGTGCTTGTGGGCCGTACAAGTATTGCACGCATGGACGGCTTTAACGACATCGCTATACATACCTGGCCAGTAATAGGCCAGCGATAAACGCTTGTATGTTTTAAAAATGCCGAGATGACCAGCAGTGGGCAAGGAGTGATTGTCGGATATGATGTTTGGTCTCATTTCCAACGGTATTACCTCCTTCCACTGAAACTCCCTGGTAAGTGGGTTTAAAGACTTTTTAAGTCTATACAATTTATTATTAATTATTTGATAGTCAACAAAAGACGATGGCCTCTTTAAGCAACCGTTAAATACGTTTAGATACCAAGGATCATTAGTAGAAACTGGCACAACTGTATTAGAACTATTACTAGTATCCTGCGAACCATTGATAATAGCTGAGACAGGTACGGAGCGAGACAGAAAATCAGGCAAAACATTATCCGAACCACGACGATGTCTAATTTCAAAATTATAACAAGAGAGACGAACACCCCATCTGGCCAAACGGCCTGTGGGATTATTTAATTTAAAAAACCACTGCAATGCGGCGTGATCAGTATAGACAACAAACTTCCTACCATTCTCGATATAACAGCGCCAATGCTCAATAGCTGACAAGACTGCTAAGGCTTCGCGCTCAGTGGCACTATAATTCTTTTCCTGGCTGGATAATGACTTGCTGTAATAAGCTATTATCCTTTCTTCCCCCTTTAACAATTGACAGAGAACGGCTCCTATACCATAATCGCTAGTGTCCGTGTGAATCTCGAAAGGTTCGGAAAAATCGGGACAGGACAAAATAGCTGGGAGGCCAAGCTTTCTTTTAATTTTTTAAATGCTTGTTCAGCCTCAATCGTCCAACAGAAGGGCGCAGCCTTTTTGCCTTGAGAAGTTAGTTTGTTCAAGGGTGTTGCAATAGTGCTGAAATTGGGTATGAAGCGCCTATACCACGAGGCCGCGCCCAAGAAACGACGTACCTCCTTTCTGGTACTAGGAGTCGGGAACTCCTTCATGGAAGCAATCTTATCGGGGTCGGCATGAAGACCCTTAGCATCGACAGCATAGCCGAGATACTTTAATTTATCTCTAAAAAAACTGCATTTATCAAAGTTAATGGTCAAGTTAGCAGATTTCAATTTTTGTAAAACGCGTAGTAAGAGCGAAATGTGTTCAGAAAAATCTGAACTAATACAAATTATATCGTCGACAAAACAGAACACCCTGTTCTCAAATTCGGGCCCATAGAACAAAAAATCAGCCAATCTTTGTTAAGTTGCAGGGGCATTAGTCAGCCCAAAAGGCATTTTTTTAAATTGAAATGTTCCGCGAGATGTAACGTAAAAGGCTGTTTTCCAACGATCCTCCTTTTTGATTAATGTCTGCCAGAAACATTTAGAAATGTCAATACTAGATAAATATTTAGCATTATTAAGGTTATCAAGGATCTCAGAAATATAAGGCAAATTATAAGCGTCTTTCCTCGTCACCGAATTTAATTTCCTACTATCCAAGCAAAAACGTAGTTCACCATTTTTTTTCGGAACCAAAATTACGGGGTTGGACCAAGGACTCTCCGCCGGTTCGACGACATCCTCCTGAAGCATCTCGTCTAGTTGTTTAATTAATATACGTTGTTTATCGGGAGACATACGATAATAACGCTGACGAATAGGGGGACTGTCACCCGTATCGATCGAATGGGTAATTAAATGAGTACAACCTAAACCCCTGATTTGGTAGGATATATTTTTGAATTTTGAAACAACCTTATCGGCGATACGTCTTTGTTCTGAGGTTAAATTATCGTAGGGGATAATATGACTAGAACATATAGTGGTGTTTAACTCGGCAACCTCAGCGTCAGACTTATTTAAAAGTAAGACGGAGTCCAAATGATTTGGGAACAAACCGAAAGCTCTCCAGAAATCCATACCCAGGATTAACGACTTCTTGATGCCAGGAACTATATAAACTATTAGGGGAACTACTTTATTTTGAAATTCAAAAGTAAGGAAAACCGATCCGGTAGAAAACAACCTTTCACCGCCTGCGGTAATAAGTTTCAACGGTTGAGAATCCATCAACTGGCAACCATTGTCAAGTAAGAATTTGTGCGAATTGTTACCTAGAATAGTGACGCACGAGCCAGAATCGAGCAAGCCCACAGCACGCTTACCATTGATATTAACTGCGATGTAAGGACTATATTCAACATTAATTTTTCGGATTGAAGACAAATGATAACAATTAAAGAATTTAGCAATATAATTCAACCAGTTATACCAATCGCGTTTATCAAAATTAGATTCTTTATTTTTATTACTCCAATCCGATTTAATTAGTTTTTTGGACTATTATCTTTATTGTTGCTGGGAGTTTTACAATTGGGGCAATTAGTAACACGATAACCCTTCAAACCATACTTAAAACAAATCAACGTCTTGGGTTTATTACAAGTATTCAAGGAGTGCGAAGATGTTCTACAATGAGGGCAAAATTGATTACCAGAATTAGGGGATTTACTTACAGCATTAATAATTGGTTTTTCTTTGTAATTATTTTGATAGGAATTATTATTTCTGTTTTTAAAATTATGATAATTTTGATATGAATTTTTATTAAAATTGGGGACAGAACGACTAGGGGAGGTATGATTATCCAGAAACTCAGGAGGTAAATAGTTAGAAGAAGAAGAGGAAGGACCACGATCCCTACTACGGCTGTCCAGCTTCTCAAATTCCTGGCACACAGCAACCAAACTAGGAATGTCGACCACTTTAGTAGTAAGCAAACAGTTTGTGTAATAAGGTTTAATATTATTTAATATTATGTCCAATTTCTGCGCCTTGCTAATGGGGTCGTCTAAACGAGAGAATAAACCCTTCATTTTTGCAATGTATAAGGTAATATTATTCATTCTCGCCTTGGTGACGAAGTCTAATCGCCGACATAAGTTTGTGGTCGTGGTTGCGAGGGCTAAAGTCTCTTTTCAAATACAAACACAACTGGTTCCATGAATTGACACTATCCTTAACGCTGCGGTACCAAGTAAGTGCGTCGCCAGTAAAAATTTCAAATGAGAATGCGAGAATCTTTTCGTCGGGAACCGACCTACAAACCATAAACTCGCTGACCTTTTCTATAAAGGCTCGGACACACGATTTGCCATTATATTTGAATTTAGACAACTCAGAAAACAACTTACGGTCGTAAGAAAAGGTGTTAATAGATGACTCATTTGATATTACGTGTGAGCAACTTGTCTGTGGTTTGGGTGAAATAGCTCGCATAGCCGATAATTGACCGCGGAATTCTAACCAAAGAGCATCTAAAATACTGGCATCGTTAGGTTCGTTCACATTCACCCTATTCAACCTGTGATATAAGTGGTGCAACAAAGATTCTGTACGCGAGAACAAATTATTTTCAAATTCGATTTGTAGTTTTTTTAAATTATTAACTATCTTTATGAGAGTTATTTTTATGCCTGATATGTTATGTTGACACCAGTTTGCCGATTTGCTTCCGCAAATCGGCGACTGTAGCCGACGGCTCGACACCACGAATTGCGACCTCATACTCTAGTTCGCCCTTTTGAAGTAGTAAGTATTTGATTTCAAAAGACATCGTCGCAATGTACAGTGGGAATTCAATTAATATCGACTATAAGGTGTAACTTGATTAGTCAAGGTCGCACAAGGAGGGTCATACGAACAATAATTTTTTTTTAAAATTAAGCAAAACAAGGGGTATGAATTCGTTCCAAAAAATTAAGCCCGCAGTTGTTAAAAGAAAATAATTAGAAGTAGTAACCAATTACCGTAGTAGGCAATTAAAAAAATAAATCGCGTAGTATACGATCAACGAAGGTGACCTTAGCGCGTCGTTAGAGGACGCGTGGCCTTAAGTCGCAATACAAGGATGCGAGCAATGAATGTGACCACAGCGCGTCATTAGGTTGACACGTGGTCGCAAGCAAAACGATTATAACTTGTTACTTATGCGGTTGATACAAAATTAATTATCACACGCGGCAACAGAAATAGTTATAATATAAAAATGCTTACCAAGCGTAGTAAGCAAAAACACATACCACTAAAACACTAACACTGCTTTGGAACGATTTCACACATACACAAAAAATAAAAAAAGACTCACCGGCAGCGGATTCTCAACAAAACTCTACCTATAATATTCCCGTGGGCGCCACTGTAACGTAAAAAAACCTTTCAGGTGTCCACTGTGTTTAAATGAGAAACGTGGTTAAATGTTACGATAAAAATTGATTTAATTCTCAATTAATTTTAGACATCATTTAGCAAGCGAAAAAATTACTAGTAAAGTGTTATTAAAAAAAATATACACAGGGTCGCGTGATTCGGCGATGGGAGAGGTTGATGTTGAGAATCCCGCTGTCGATGGTCGCTCAGGAGTCGCAGTTGATGTACTTAGCTTTTCACTCGTGGCGACGTCGTCGAATGCAGCCCAAAAAGGAAAGCCCGCAGCTAGCGCGTCCGCTTTTAAAGAAGCTCGCGGTGCGGTGGGGGGTGGAACATGCAGGCAGCCGGGAGGCGGTGTCGTCTCGACGTCACAGTGACGTCACATGGGGAAGGAATTGAAGGCGGTCAAGGAGGTACTCCAGCACGAGGCCCGCAGCGACATTGAGAGGCGTGTACATGACCACCACGAGACCTGTGTTGCTGAAGTGGAGAAGAAATTGCGTGGGCTCGAAGTGACATCAGCGGCTGTAGCGCCCTCGCCTCGTGAGTTTAAGGTTCCACCATTTGATGGCTCGTCATCATGGTCAGCATATAAGATTCAGTTCGAGGCTGTGATGTGATCTAATGGGTGGACCAAAGAACAGGCCTTAACCGCCCTAACCTTAGGTCTTCGCGACCGGGCCTTGACAGTGTTGGAGGCACTCGGGCAAGACGTCACCTACGAAAAGCTCTTGGAGGCGCTGGAGGCAAGATACGGTGACGCGCACCTTGAACATGTGTATCGTGCTCAGCTGAAGGACAGGACACAATGCACCGGGAAACTCTGCAGCAGTGGGCTCTGGAGGTGGAAAAGCTGGTCAGGAAGGCATACCAGTCGTCCCCTGCGCTTATTGATGGGAACCTCGTACAGGCGTTTACGGATGGGATCCGGGACCTGGAGGTAAGAGCAGCAGTGAGGCTTGGGCACTTCAAGGACCTCAAGGATGCCTTAGCCCACGCTCTGGAGGTGGAAGCAGTGTGACACGACGACCGAGGTCACCGCATCAGGGAAGTTGTGTCGTCACCTCGGTGCTACAACTGCGGGGAAAGAGGCCATATCCGCTTGAGCTGCCCAAAGCGTAGGCAGCCTGGTGACACCCTGTCTCTTCCAAAGGGGTCGCCTGATGTGCCTGCCAGGCAGCGAGAGCAGGGAAACGAGTAGAAGCCAGGACTGCGGGGCGGGTGCTGGCTGGTAATGGAAGAGCCCCATGTGACGGGAACAGCCTGATCATCGAAGGCGAAATTAACAGAACACCATGCAAGCTGACATTGGACACGGGTGCTTCTCGGAAAGTCGTCGGTTTCCATCTGGCAAGACGGGTTCATCGGGGCTGTTTCAGGAACAATGAATGTGTGAATCTGAGAACAGCTACCGGTCAGCACATAACCGTCCGAGGTGAAATGGAGGTGGATCTGAAGCTAGGCAACAAAGTTTACCGTCACAAAGTCATCGTGGCCGATATAGTGGACGACTGCATCTTAGGCCTAGACTTCATGCGGAAGTATCGCTGCGAGATCGATGTTAACCAGGGAGTCTTGAAGTGTGACTCGGAAGAAGTCTTCATGGAAGGTGCAACTTCAGGAAAAGTGTACTGTCTGAACAATGTCATTCTTCACCCGCGGTCGGAAACAGTTGTACCAGGGAATTCCGGTCAAGGAAACCGCTGCGTACTTATCGAAGGCCTAGAGAAAGAGGCCTCGTGGAAGATTGCACGAACCTTGGTAAGGGGTACCAAAGTTTCATCAGTACGCGCACTGAATACAAGTGACAAGGAAGTGTCGCTCAAGAAAGGGACGGAATTGGGCACCTATGAAGGAGCAGCTTGGATGCGTAGATGTCAAGAGCAACCTACCAGTGCCAAGGTTCAAGGTACACGATTCGACGTGACTACACTTTTAGAGGACTGCCAAAGTACCCTGTCGGAGGAAGAGAAGACCGAGGCTCGGAAGATGTTGAACCGGTTCGCTGATATTTTCTCGACCAGTGATTTCGACATACGGAAGACAGCGCTAGTCCAGCACAAAATAAACACGGGAAGTGAAGCACCGATTCGCCAGCGACCAAGACGTGTGCCAGTGGCACGGGAACGTGAAGTGGAAGCTATGATCGACGGTATGGTGAAGGAAGGCATAATCGAGCCTTCGTCCAGCCCGTGGTGTTCTCCGGATGTGCTAGTTAAGAAGAAAGATGGCAGCATGCGCTTCTGTGTAGACTACCGCCGATTAAATGACATCACGAAGAAGGACAGCTATCCGCTGCCAAGGATCGATGACACACTGGATACGCTGACGGGGATGAAGTGGTTTTCTACCTTAGACCTAAAAAGTGGCTACTGGCAGGTGGAAATAGATCCCCAAGACAAGGAGAAGACGGCATTTTCCACAGGCAAAGGATTATGGCAATTTAACGTCATGCCTTTTGGATTGTGCAACGCTCCGGCTACTTTTGAGAGACTGATGGAGCGAGTGCTCATGGGACTGATTGGAGACGCCTGCCTGGTCTACTTGGATGACATCATCATCGTGGGGCGCACCTTCCAGGATCACCTTCGAAACTTGGAGCAAGTGCTGTCAAAGATACGAGGAGCTAATTTGAAGCTGAGTCCGAAGAAATGCGCGTTATTCAGACGGCAAGTGAACCTTCTAGGACATGTGGTCTCGGAGAACGGTATTTAAACCGACCCAGATAAGATCATTGCCGTGAAAGAATGGCCAGTTCCAGAGAACAAAACGCAGGTCAGAGCATTCCTCAGATTATGCTCCTACTATAGACAGTTTGTGAAGAACTTTGCTGACATTGCTCGACCTCTTCATAAGCTCACCGAAGACAGAGTACAGTTCTGTTGGAATGAGAGCTGTGACGTTGCATTCCAGAAGCTCAAGGAACATCTTTGTACTGCACCTATTCTAGGCTACCCTGACAATGAGCATGAATTCATAGTTGACACAGATGCCAGTAACACCGGAATTTGCGGCGTGCTATCACAAAAGAAAGGTGATCAAGAAGTTGTTATAGCATACTTCAGCAAGGCTTTATCCAAACCCGAAAGAAACTACTGCGTCACCCGGCGGGAACTCTTGGCTGTAGTAAAGACCTTGCAGCATTTCAACAAATATTTGTTGGGACGTAAATTCCACCTGCGAAACGACCACGCTGCGCCGAAATGGCTACTTCAATTTAAGGACCCAGAAGGACATGTAGCCAGATGGATTGAACTACTGCAAGAGTTTGATTTTGTAATACAACATCGCAGTGGCAAGTCCCATGGTAACGCAGATATATCGCGTAGGCCGTGTCCCGACCAGTGCAAGCACTGTACCCGACAGGAAGCAAAGCAGGCAGCATTAGTGAGGATCTTGAAGACGGATCTGAGCGACGAATGGAAAGAAGCTTTGCGAAGTGCTCAGCAAGACGACAAGGATATACAGCCGATTCTTCATTGGAAGAAATCAGACGCTCCTTGGCCCAAATGGAGTGATATCGCAGGAATGAGCCCCATCACCAAGAGTTATTGGGCACAGTGGGAAAGCTTGGTTGTCCAGCATGGAGTTCTGTGCCGCAAATGGGAAAACGCTCGCGGTAACCAGTGCCATTTGCAAATGGTAGTGCCTAAAACTAAGGTGCCGGAAGTCTTGCAGCTCTATCACAATGGTGCTTCGGGAGGTCACATGGGAGTTAAGAAGACTCTTACTAAGATCCGAGAGCGGTTTTATTGGCTCCACTGTCGGGATGACGTCGAGGATTGTTGCCGCAAATGCACAAGTTGTGCGGCTGTGAAGGGGCCACACACTCGAAGCAAAGGGTGCATTAAAGGTGTACAATGTGGGAGCCCCATGGGAGCGCATAGCTTTGGATGTCGCTGGACCATTTCCGAAGAGCCAGCACGGAAACAAATACGTCTTGGTTGTGGTGGATTACTTCACGAAGTGGCCTGAAGTGTTTGCAATCCCAAATCAAGAAGCTACCACAGTGGCCGATAAGCTGGTGCATGAAGTCTTTTGTCGGTTCGGGGTGCCCTTGGAAATCCACAGCGATCAAGGCCGGAACTTCGAATCTGAGGTGTTCAAGGAGACTTGTCGCGTAATGGGTGCACATAAAACTAGGACCACGGCTTATCATCCGCAATCGGATGGCATGGTTGAACGGTTTAACCAATCACTGGAAAGGTATCTGACGAAGGTCGTGGAGACCAAACAAAGAGATTGGGACAAGCACATCCAACCATTTCTCCTGTCATATCGCAGTGCGGTCCACGAAACCACAGGAATAACACCAGTTTTTGCCAATTTCGGTAGAGAACTACGTTTACCTGCAGACTTAATCACCGGTATTCCACCAGAATCTCCACGCAATATAACGGATTACGCGACCGAGCTACGCATCAAGATGAACGACACATCAGGGAGTTAGGACAACAGATGTCTGAGAAGATGAAGACTCGCTACGACCGGAAGGCGAACAACAAAGGCTTCGATGAGGGATCATTGGTGTGGCTTCATAACCCAGTACGAAGCAAAGGAAAATCGCCTAAGTTATAAGCCAGATGGGACGGGCCATATCGCATAATTACCAGGATGAACGACGTCACCTATCGAATCCAGAAGGGATCGCGAGGTGCACCGAAGATACTTCATGTGGACCGGTTGGCTCGTTACTATGGGTCCAACGATGTTCGAGACGAACACGTTTAAGAGGGAGGCCGTGTTACGAATTGAAAATAACGCCATCTATCAGTGAATGGGAGAACTAGATGAGATTAGATGTATCGGTTGTTTAAAGCAGTTTCATCTATCTTCTAATAGATGGCGTTGGTGTAAATAGAACAATTACACAAATCTAGAAACACGTTACACGTTACCAGAAATTTCGTGAGTCGTCTCGAAAAGGCTAGTTACACACATCAACAAAGTCTAGGGATATCTTAATCCTAAATTATTTACGAGTTTATAGTTTAGAACCTTGTTAGTTTCCACAAAAAGTTTATATACAGATTAAAACCTCTTTTATTCTATTTTCAAAATTTGAACATGGAAAGAAAAAAAACAAAATAATAAACAAAATATGGCGGCAAATTTGCTAGTAATTCGTTACATTAAAGAAAGTTAAAACTGTTTTATTATAATTATTAATGAAAAGGGTTTTTAATTGTTTTTCTTTTTTAATTTAACGTGACGTACGAACTTTAAAAGTCATGTCACGTCGTCATTTGAGTCAAGATGAAATGTTACGAGCCGTGGGCATGTTAGAAAATGGTGCAATTCAACGCGTCGTTGCTGAGGCCCTACATACCAGTCAAAATGTGATATCAAGGTTGTGGTCACGTTATCGCAGTACTGGAGATGTGGCCGAACAGCACACAGGTAGATATCGTGTTACTACGCAGAGACAGGATCGATTTCTCCAAATGACCGCCAGAAGACAACCCAATATCACAGCGCTGCAACTAGTGCAAAGGCTCCAGGAGGACCACCAGCTGCTGGTAAGCGACCAAACCGTGCGAAGAAGGTTACATGAAGTTGATCTTCATGCTCGAAGACCATTGCGTGTTCCAGCATTGCGACGTGGCAATCGCGGTCGGCGGCTTTCGTGGGCTCGGGAGCATTTACCATGGAGTGACGAACAATGGTCTTTGGTGCTGTTCACCGATGAGTCCCGGTTTGGGTTTCACCCGGATTCACGAAGAACACGCGTTTGGAGAGCTCCAAGGAGAGTTAGCCGTCTACGGCACCCTCAGGAGGTCCACCCATACCAAGGCGGGACAATCATGGTGTGGGCAGGAATTCGTCTTGGCGGACGAACCCAACTCGTTTGGATCCAAGGCAGCATGACTGCACAAAAATACCACGAGGAGGTAGTAGAGCCCGTTATTGTCCCACACAGAACTCAAATAGGCCATGAATTTCTACTCATGCACGATAATGCTCCTTGCCATACGGCGCGGCTGGTATCGACCGCTCTCCGAGAGCACGATATTCAAGTTTTGGATTGGCCTGCACAGTCGCCCGACTTAAATCCTATCGAGCATGCCTGGGACATGTTACAACGAAAAGCTTTGAGAGATTTTCCACCAAATTTGACGACTGAACAACAACTTTACGAACACTTGCAAAGGACATGGGACCTCATACCGCAGCAAGACATTGACAATTTAATTTTAAGTATTAACAATCGATGTCGATGTGTAATCAATGTAAGAGGTGGCAACACTGATTATTAATGATTCGATTTTACAAGATTTTTTCCATTTTTATTAAAATTAATAGTTTTTTAAGAAGAAATGTTTGTTGTTATCATACTAATTTTCCATGATGATTAAAAAAATTATTTTTTTTATTTAAAACAAAAAAAAACACGAAATGTTTTTTATTTTTAAGGTCTTTACCTTAAAATAATCTATGATTCTTCTATTTACTGTATCAGAAAATTCTTCATAGATTTTTAGATATTTGATGAAATATAAAATATCCCTAGACTTTGTTGATGTGTGTATGTGTTCCGGCCGGTATAAATACCACGTAAACGCGCGAGACAGGACAGTAACAATTGAATATCGGAGCGATAATCATCAAGCGAAGGGAAGTAATTCGGAAGTGTTTAGTGGTGTTTTTATTAGTGTTGAGAATTAAGTGTGAAATAAGTGTCTTTTTACTAGTAGTGTAAATAAATGTGTATAGTGTTTGTGTTAGTAAATAAAGTACAGTTTAGTGGCATAGTGAGTTTTAATTTATCGTCGAACCCTAGCTCGTAACATTATGTTAATTGATTTTGGGCATTATTTAAAAGTAAAACAATGTCGATTATAGTTTGACAGTGTAAAACGCGCTTTGCTACGCTTAGCTCTATGTGCGTCGGCCTTTATATGTACCTTGTTTTGCGCAGTAATTGAAGCATTGCTGCTTTTGACATTCGCAATCCCCGCAACGTAATCGTCTCCAGATACTACTGAATAAAAAATCTATGGCTACTGTTAGGTAAACGGTGGACAATAGACACAAATATGACATTATTTATAAACTAGTTCCGAATCTGGTATCATCAAAGGATTTCATTACAAGCGACTTTACTTTTACGTTATACTTAATAAGATTTCCTACTATTGATTTCCTTAGTTTTCTTTTTGGTTAGAATTTCAGTTATCATAAATGCACATAAAAAGTATACAACAATTATCTCAATTGTTAAATTATAAACTAAGATTACTCGGTTTGTAATGTACTAGTATATAAATTCAAATTAATATGTATTTAGATAACCCTTATCAGGGAATTTACTTAACCGTCCATTTATTTCAACAATCAGCCACAAGATAACATTTGACATTTATCTTAATAAAGCTACACAGTGGCGTGAAAGACGAACAGAGCCGATAAAGTAATCCGTTGCGACCCGCACTCCGTCACTGTCCAAGGTTTCGATGCCACCTATATAGGATTAATCAACATGTTCGAATTTAAGTACACAGGGTATGTGGTTACCGACCTAAACCGAAGCTTAATCCTCGCCCCTAACAAAAGGTTCGGCGTTAATTCTTAACAAGCGTTTGTGTTAATCCCGGTTGTACAGAAATCCTATTTAAGTTTTAATGCTGCTGAAAAGTTTTTCACGCTTAAGGTTTTGTGGTTCTAGTTCTGTATTCGTGCGTGGCTATATGTGGTGTTTATTTTGTATTGGTATATATTTTTTTATTTATATGGCTTTGAGCTTCAATAGGCTTTTCTTCAAATGAACTGTGGGCAATTAATTTTCATAAAAATGTGATTTATACTTAGGATGAACGCTTTGGATCTATCAAAGCTTTTTCAGTTATATATCTGAATACCTTTTCACAAAAATCAATAGCGAACTTACTATACCCAAAAAACATCTAAGACCGGTTTACCACTTAATACTACTGATCTGTATAAAATAAGAGACCAAAATGAAATGTCGTCACGTAACCAGACGTCATGGTGGCGGAGATAAAAAAGGTAACCTAAAATCCCTGCTTAACGTAATTCATATATATATATATACTATCATACTTGTTCGCGACATTAAAAACTATGACAGTGAATAGTGTATTCGAAACCATGAGTGAAAATCGTATAAAAATAGTGCTATCCAATCGTGCGGTACACCGGGTTCGGTTCTCGGACGCGTCAAAGTGATAAAATAACGCTAGAATAGTGAAAATTCGCAAATCCGTAATAAGAAGTGATGTGCAGTGCATGGACATTAGTTTTAAACTTGTACTAACTGTAGGGACTTAGATATCGATCATAAATAGTGTTATCAGTTGTAATAGATAAGAACTAATAGTTGATAAACAGCTGTTTTGTTTACGTAGTAGTTTTATAAGTGTTTTTAGCTTCGAATAGGCCTGAGATCATGTCTAGATACTGTTCTATTGCTAGTTATTACCTTATATAGTTAAAATAAACATAATAACAAACATTCGCATGTTTATCATAAACTTTGTTCATGTACGATAATGATTACTTAAGAAAATTTGTATTTTTACTTATGCATCGTAGGTTTTCCTGTAATAACTTAGAATTGAATAAAGATATTTTCATGGCGTTTGTTTTATTAGATGCTCCATATAGTTGCACACAATGGCCTACCAAAATTACATATATAACTACAGTATTTAATAGTTTTTTAATAGAAAATATAGTGGGCGGGCCCTTGTGTGACGACATTTTTCGATAGTTTTTCTTGAATAACTTAGTGACACAAACAGTTAGGTTTAGGTATTGTATACTAATAAATAGAACTTTTTGAGACCTATTTAGCTATGTATAGAACATATATGCATGTAGCATAGTATCTAAGTTAATTACATGTATGTAGTTTATCACAAATAAAGATTTGTTGTGCTAATGTTCGGTGCGGTGGTCGTCGTTAAGGTAAAGTTCCAAAGTACCTAAGCGACCATATTTTTGGCCAGTTTGTTGGCGTCCCAACCACCATCTTGTGGCCAAGTAAACATATGTAAGCACCGAACACCTGAACAGCGTTGCGCCCAACGTATGAAGATGTTTTATTTCGTAAGCCCCGCATAGATCGAAGCCATACAGTCCACACATATAGAAGAAGCACGTCGTCGTAGGAACATTCGCCAGTCACACAACACCAGCGCACTGTGGCGGACCAGCTAAGGTTCGATTCCTGGCATTTGTCACAATACTTATAAAATTCTTTTCCCTAAAACAACTTCCATTTCCTAAATTCCCATACAACGAGAATTCCGAAACCAAATATCCGGACCGTATCGGTCATCCAGGCCATCTTGGGAGCATAATATATCTCACATTTACGTGTGTTTAAAATGTTTGTCTATTAGTCTTAATAAAGGCGAATCGGTTGGGTTCGGGGATCGGAAACACTAATCCTGGCCGCTCTTCAGTCAACGTCGAGGATAGCCATCGCCGCCCAATAGCCAATGGGATTAGCTGAGACATGTTTGGAAAAGTACCTATAACCGACGCGCATGCATGACGAGGTTAATGAATGTCGATGAAGCGAAAGAGGTATGTTTGAACCGAAGCATGTGGCGTTCCATAGTCTCTGCCTACCCCAATGGGAGACAGGCGTGACGTTATAGATAGATATAGATAGATAGATGTTTGGATTTCGTAAATTCGATCGTATGATAGCTCAGAAATATTTGGTATCATCATATTTTCTTGTGTTTCTGGCAATTGTGTCATATTTATATGGTACTGATAGATTTTATTGTGGTTTTATTTTTCTTGTACATAGGTACACATTTTGCGAATTGGCTTTTGTTCACATTTCTTTCTTGTTTCGGTATTCATGAACTTTGACTGGGGTTTTTTGTCAGAATTTGCGTAGCAGCGAAGATTTGGGTAATATGGTTAGTACGCCATAGCCGAATCGTCTGTTTATAACGTTTGAACTTTTTATCAGAAAGATCAAAGGGTTGAAATTACATTATATAATAAAACAAAATATATTAACAAACCGAATTGGTATTCTGGTTATGATATGTCACTACGGTGATATCGAGTATAATTGTCTATGTTTGTGTTATTTTGATATTTTCGCGAATTAAACAATCGCTATGCGCCAAACTTTTTGCTTCTTTTAATTTATAGATGTTAGGAATACAGTGACGACTAATGTGTTATGTGAACATATTAGGTAAATTGTCAATGTCTCTCTCACAGACCTTAAATTACGTCAAATTCAATTTATTCTGTAAATTGAAAGAGTACAATAAAATTGACTATTTATCTAAATTACTTTTAAGGCCTTGCTACACGGCACAATTTTACGTCCAACTTGACTGATTCACTTGATGAAATCATGACGTGTAGACGCCAGTCGTCCAACTCAAGTTCATCGGGTGGGCGGTACCACCAGATTTTAACCAATCGGGTGGACGGAATGAAAATCAGTGATTTGATTGTGTCGTTTAGACGGGCAAAGCCAATTCGATTGAAAATTTGATCAGTGGTAAAATTGTGCCGTGTGGCAAGGCCTTTAGAAGTAACATAATTATGTACAATAAAATAAAACTAATTATATAACTAAATTACGTTGGGTTCTCACATCACATAATAATTAAGGAGCTCATTACTTACTCGATAGACTTTTAGAAGGCAGTTATTGAGCGCTAATTAAATTTTCACGGCAATTTATCAGAAAAGTAAATCAATAATTAAAATAATTACTTGGTCTATATAACGTATTTATTTGAAAATAAAAGTAAAATACTTTTTGTAGAAGCGTTACGGTCTTTTCACTTTCTGGCTGACAAAATTATAGAGTAGCCACGGTTTCTTGGGCCGGCATTACTCAAGATTGACCAGAAGTGACCCCTTTCTGGTCTGGCTACCATGTTTGCATCGACGCATCTTTCTCGGAGTGCCGTGGGTACTGCACATCGTACATCGTTTAGCATTGTACGTGTACTGCTCAGGTACCATGGCCAAGCGCCATAATTTGATCGAATTATTCGAGTCTGATAACCGTCGGAACGAGCTGGAACGAGCCATTGTCCAGAATGAGACAGTACGAAATGCTGCGACTCATTTTGCATATCAGTAATGTTGAGCAAGTGCAAGCAAGATAAAGAAGTGCGAGAGTTCGACGTCTTCTTTTAACGGCCAGAGTGTCTGTTTTGCGGCTAGTCAAGCAGTCTGATCAGTAACGGAGTAAACACGCGATAACATGACCACGTACGTTGACTGATAGATTTGCGTGACCCCGCTACAAACGGTGTTGTGCAGTAGAAAGCCGTAAAAAATTATAAGAAAGTAAAGCTGTTCCCAAATCCTTCCCCTTCACATTTTGATCTCCGTCATTTACAGAAAACGAAAAATTGAGTATAAAGACAAAATAAGTCACTTGTAAAGCAGCAATGTTGATGGCTGAGCGGTGGGTGAAATTTTACCACCTCTTTTACAACCTCGTTTGTAGGTCTGAGCATCGCCGATGAACCGTGATGACGCTGAAACCCGAAATAACAGATGAGAGAATAGATAGGAATCACTCGCATCGACCGTGCCGAGGCGGTGGCGCCATGTCTACGTGAGTCTCTCAAAGTGACAAACGAAGTGGTGAGACCCACTATAACCATGTGGTTTCGGCAAAGTACGCTGACGGGATTCTTATGACCCCACCGTAACGAGAGGTCGCGGACACCGCTGTGGTTTTAGTGTGTAAGCACCTTTCACTAGACAAAGGTGCCACTCACCTCATTCAACAGCCCTAATTTGCTTTATCTAGCCTACTGTGTCACATATCTAAACCAGAAATTTACAAAACATGAAAAAGAAAATTAGCTCTTGAAACCACCCGATTCATTATAATACTTAGCAGTTTTCCAATTTTAGCTTATTAGGAAAACGGCATATGTGTTACAAAAATTAGCATATTGTTATAATAATTTAAGCATTTAATTTGAGTTTAAGCAGCACTTATACAAGTAACATCAAAACAAATTATACTGAAAGTTGATTGACACGACCACAATTATATCCGGTTTCGCGTGACCACAAAATGGCGGCTGTACGTTCACATTTTTAATAGAAAACGTTGGGTTTGTTTAATATTATTCTGAGCAACGTTTCGAAAAAGGTCAACACTTAGTTTTATAAAAATCTTGGCACGTATGGCATGAAATAAAACAATTTGTTTATTTGAAATCGTCAGGGCGAGGGCGTTTCGTTGTTTCCCCGACCGGAAGTAATAGAGAGGTCGATATTTGCCCACCGACCCGACACTCTACGAAATCCTTAACGCATGAAATGTTCAGTGCCTCTCTTTTATTGCGCTACATTCAAAAGAAGTTTCTCCTTATTGACCTTCTTTTTCTTTTGTCTAAAGAATGCCATGTTTCTCGTACGAAGGACTTCCGAGAAAAAATCTACTATAATATTGAATTTTGAAATTCCAATTTTCAATTACTAGATACGTGAGTATCTGCCCACATGAAGAAAGCAATTATGATTAACGCTATAGAAGATAGGTTACAAGGCACTTTGTATTAAGTTCTCGCTGTGAGTTACAAATCAAATTAATATTCAGAAAGACATGGACACCATACATCTGAATTTGTCAAACTTTTTTTATAGACTCAGTCCTGTATCCCCGAAGGGATAGGCAGAGGTGTAATATTACACCCACATTTCGCCATGAATTTTTAGGTCCCACGTAATAGGGGGCGAGCCTATTGCCGTTACCGGGCACATCACCAGACTCCGTGCTGCTACTGAGAATTCGCAAAAACCCAGTAACACTTTTGCCTGACTCGAAAATCGAACCCAGGACCTCCGATCAGAAGTCGCATACGCTATCCACTGGACCACGGAGGCAGTCCAACTTGTCAAATTTGTCAAACTTCCAAAAATATTTATATTTTACATAAAAATTTAATCGTTAAATTTCTACGGCACCTGATAAACTTGACTGAAGATCAACGAAACGGATGCAATAAAAAATGGTCCTGTTTACCTCAAGAAATTAAAGCAATAAAAGGAAAGTAACCGAGAATATCGTCTATATACACAGCTATTTGTCTAAACATTCAATTCATATCATGCACCTGGTCACTAACAGAGAAAAGTAGAATAAGGGAGGAGAATGGAATAATTTGAACCATAAATTAAACTTTCATAACGTCGGACGTAACTGCGGTGAGGCGGGCCCATCCTGACTTCTGAGACGGCACATCGACATAATTTAACTTTTTCCTATTATCTTTATGCTGACGTCATTTTAAGTGCCTCACTCACATATTGCAGAGTGAGCGTTTTTGTTATAATTTGGAATTTATTCTTGGCATTTTTCATGAATTTTTATAAAGTTTAATTTTATTCGAACAAGGTAAGCACCTAAAAGTTTTGATTCCAATTATTACTTTTGAATTACGTTACAAGATGTTAAATGGATACGCAACAACGTAAGTTTGTTAATTTCCTTGAATTAAGTAAAATAATAAAGATGATCTTTGAGCAATGGTTTCCTCAGAATATTTTCTGTATTCTTACATACTTTTTTAGGGAAAATATTTTTACGCATGACACGTTTTGGCTGTAGGCTTCAATATGGATGTTATAATAATATATGAAGAAGCTCCTACGCTTTATATTTGGAGAAATATTTGCCATATTTTTAATATAAGATAGTACGATATACGACGTCATGAAAAATATCATCATTTCGGCCTTCAGTTTTAAAACAACTTTCAAGGTTTTCCAAAGGTATCATAAAGATAAACAACGATGTTAACGTCAGTTTGGAAAGTTTATAAAAATGATTGAAAACAATGTGTTATCTAGAAATACTACTTATGTCTATATCCTCATCATCATCATCATCAGCCTTTAACAGACCACTGCTGGGCTAGGCCTCTCCTTTGAAAGGAGGAATTGGCCTACTATACCACGCTGGCCAAACGGGTTGGTATAGGGTTTTTATCAAATTTTCCTTCTTTTACAGTGTTGTTCTCTGCATAATATGCTCCCTCTGTCGGTTCTTACGACACCCATGGGATGATATGGGGTGGTTAAAACATATATTAAAAAAATCAACTGACCTATATGTCGTTTTCCATGGAAGTAACTGTTTCTTAATAAACATTTATGATTTATAAGCTTACATTTGCTAAAACATGTAAAAAAAACAAATTAATTACAATAACTTGAGAAGGGAGGCCAGCACTTCGAACCTTTTCTTTAATGCGTCGTGAGTAAAGAAAAGTAGGTAAACTAACGACCCGTCCGTTGTACGTAAAGTACATTGAAAGTAAAATGTTAATCGTAATTTTGTTACGAATAAATGTGAATAATAAACCAAAGTGTATGTAACAATAAACAAGCATTGATTAATTAATTAGTAATGGTATTTTTAATCACTCTCACTCCCTCGGTTTAGGTACCCTAAGGTAAGCAATGCACCTTGACATTATTTGGTGATATGATAGGTAAATAAATTTAGTATTGTATTTTAATTCAGATAATTAAATTTTTAGATTAGAATTAAGATAAGCGAATTACTTGTAATGTGTCAGGTTCTATCTAGGCACCTGTTACATTTCGATTTAAAATAATCGCAATTTATTTTCCTATTCATCAATAATTGTACCTAATCATAGGCAGGTAGGTTATCCAGTTAGGTTTAGTTAGATACTAATTAGACCACAGATAAGGTTAGGATGATGATAATAAGTAAACTAGTTAAAATGTGTACCTATGCAAGTTATTACATCATGCGATTAATTGCATAACTTACAGAAAGTTTTTTTTAAGTAGGTGCACGTGCGCTGAACGTGGCGCGGGTGGCGTGGAGGAGCGGGGATGACGGGTGATAGTATACGTGTGTGCGTGCCACAACCACGACTATAGAGTTGTTAGGGTTGTCGAAAAAAACACAAAAAAATATTTTTTTTAGTTTTGTATGGAAAAAAAAGTTTCGCTTTCATTATTAACATTTACGCATACGATTCCAAACTTGATATAGATAAACACCTTTAAATATTGTTGGGCCTAACTCGGACACCCTGTATACTTACTAGAATAAATTATTATGACATCTACTACCTATCCTTACCATTTTATCCTAATCATAATACTGCTTGCGTGATCAGTATAATTTATTCATTTTCATTCTAAGCACTCTGAAACTTATTTATTCTTTGGAACACCTGTAGGTACTCTTAAATTCGAAATTATTTTGCATGAGTCTACCTACGCCCTGTGGCGGCAATCGGATAGTGTCAAATGTTGTGATTTCGGCGCGGCGGCAACGATTGTTGTATATGATTTCAAAAGAAGCCGCCGGCGCGTGTATCATAACCATGTACTTCCGAAAAGCGGCAAATTTCTTTGAGAAGTAAGTACAAAACCTTTGATGCCGCATTATCAAAGTGCCGATGGTTAAAACATAACTATGCATGCACTCAGTTTGATTTTAATGGATATTTTTTTATTCGCTATGTAGGTATGTTTATGGTACCTATTAGTCGTAATGCGCATAGGTCCAGTTTTTCATATTCTTTGATACAGTTTTTTGCGTCTCATAGAATTCCTAAGCGTACCTATACACCGAACTGTTACACCTAACTACTCCGTGAAATAGCGCTAAGTCCTAGCTGCAAGACGCAAGAGTCTTGCAGGCTTAGTCTTGTTCTTGCTCAAGTCTTGCACGATCAGTCTTGGTCTTGGTCTTGCTAAAAATACGCTGTCTTGTTCTTGGTCTTGGTCTTGCAAAAACGCAAGAACAAGACCAAGACTGCAAGACCAAGACTGAATTTGGGCAACACTAATGCTGATCGGTGGTCCCGGGTTCAATTCCCGGGTCGGGCAAAAGTGCTACTAGGTTTTTCCGAATTCTCAGTAGCGTCTGGTGATGTGCCCGGTAATGGCAATATGCTCGCCTCCTATTACGTGGGACCTAAAAAATTCATGGCGAAATATGGGTGTGATATTACCCAAATGATCATAACATGTTTTTTTTTCAATTTTTTTTTATTACTTTTCTTTAAATCTGATTGATGAATACTATTTTTACTAAAGCTGTTTAAAATTAGTTATATTGTGTAATATTACACATCTGCCTACCCCTTCGGGAATACAGGCGTGAGTCTATAAATAAATAAAAAATAGCTGTTAAAATTTCGTATGCCAAAAGGCAAAACATGTAGCTCACACTGTAATCACTATTAACATCTTGCATGCAAGTTCAAACAACCTGTAATGTACACTCATGTTTAATGAAATAAATTATCTTTAGCCCTTCGGGGATACAGGCGTGAAGTCTATAAATAAAAATACATTATTTTGAATCAAATTTATAAGCAATAATAAGTTCAAATGGAAAAATAAAATAATTAATTGAATTTTAAAATAAAACATATTTGTTTTATAATGTGAATATCACTGTTCAGTTACAATCGTGATTTAATTTTACAGATGATACCACGCTAGCCGGAGTTCGGGTTGGTATAAAGTTTGATGTCGAGTTTTCCGTACCTTTCACAACAACACCCACGGAATGAAATAGGGAGGTGACCCTTTGTATTTTAATCCGTCAACATTTACTTAACATTGTTTTTCAATAAAACAATATCATATTTCTGGTGCAATTCATATGCTAAACAAAGAGAAAAAATCAAGGAAATGGTTGCCTGATATGAAAAATAGAATTCTCTTACAGTCCATCGACATAAAACCGATACCATAACGTCTCTACGAATGGAAAATAGCTATACATTAAACATTTCCTATGGTACGTATCGAGCATTTAAGTGCGAACCTAGAACGGCCCTCAGCGATAACGTTCGCATCCGCGTCTTACCATCGAAACATCGTTTTGCTCTCAAACACATTGTATCGCGACTCCACGCCGACTCAACTAGCCAACTTCAAGTCAAAGTTCCCTCGGGCCAAATCTATAAGAGTGTTTTGCCACATGATCGCTTTCACGATTTGCCAAGAAAATAAAGTAGAAACGAACAAGGAAACTACTTCCCACCACAAGTGAGTTGATAAAAGTAGATATCGCGAACGTACTGCAAACTTTCCCAGTGAATATGTAACAGTTGCAAAGTGCGGCTGAAATTTTAGTTAGTCCAATACACGCTGTTATTAAATGTAATGAAGAGTTGTACCATGGGGCTTTGAAATTTAAATGGTTTATTTATTACGCTGTTACAGTTAAGCTAGTTACTTGTTCAACAACACTACTCTTACTAACACTGTGTCATCTTTCTTACTAACACTGTGTCATCGGCGTATGTAGTGATATTCCCATTTTCCAAATCCAAATTGCACATATCGTTTATGTAAGCAATAAAAACGCAGGACTCTTCCTGCGTTGTAAAAAAGATAATTACGAACTTATGCCATGCTGGCAATGTTCAGATATACTTGAAACAGAGCAAGTTCTATCTGATATCAAAGTAGGTACGTGGCATTATATTTAGGCGAAACGAAGCTAATCCGTAAATTATACTCGTATATTATTATGTTAAAAAATACTTGAAATATTTTATTGTTAAGTCCTTTACGCATCATCGAAAATTGCTTATGCCAAAATGGCAAAAACTTGGCATAAAAACAAACTATATAACTAGGTAAAAATCGAAGTTCTATCCGTCAATTTCGCTCACCCACTTCGAGTATATGTTGAAGTGTACAAAATACTTCTATCCATAGAATATGCCTTCGAATGCATGTGATAGATTATTGTCAAAATCAGGTCATACTTTGCCAATTAATAAATGTTTTTGGTTTATATCCAATTAATAAATAAACTCTTAAAATGGTGTAATATGATTAAGTTAAGCATATTTATCAAATATTAGTAATTAGATGGTATTATTTACAATTGTGATAAATACGTAGCGACATCTAGTTCTATTGTCACACATTTGTTTTACCGTAAAGTTTGATATGTAATTATCTAGTAAACACTACACTGATTTAATTAATGATTATACATTTTAAAAGAAGCATAATAAATCCTAACTTATATTGTAATAAAAAGAAATCAAATGATTATGTCGTTCGATTCCTTTTTAAGTGTTATTTGACTACCCTTCACTTGTTTGCGGTGAGCCACCATTATAAATAACTGTTCGCCTCGGCGGGACGCTCATCTTTCTACTAACTATTGAAGCGAACGGAGCTCCGCAAACCTAGTGAAGGTGTACAGGCTAGCAGTCTGTGGTGCAGCCCGAGTGATCTTGGTTACGAGCAGATTGGTGCAGTAATAAAAGTTAAGTAATTTGTATTATTTAGATAACGAATATTCTTTATAGGCATATTTCTGTATAACAGTAAAACATAGCATTGTGTTGGCGTTGTTGGTGAGTGTTATGTGAAATAAATAATTTTAAATGGTTTATAACCTCTTTTACTTTATTCACCTACTAGTATCAGTTATTGCTAGTTCAGATTCAAACAGAATAGTTTCTCATACCCACTACTTTATCATATTCATATTTGGAATGATAGTAGCTGGTCCTATTGCTTTAATTTACTTTGATAACTGAATATTGCCGATTCCAAACCGAAACCTATGCTTTTGCTCTGCTTTGCAGTAAAGTGTTAGTAACTAGTGAACCTAAACCTTTCTATTAGCTTTCATTAATTAGTACTGAAGAAAGTTACTTTTGACTTTACAATATGCTAGAATAAAATCAGATTTGCTATTACACTACTTGAAATAGATTTTATAGCACGATGTCTGGCGTCTGTAGTTATTATCTATTAAATTATCTAACACATGCAAAGACGAAGAGCGAGTGAATGATGGATGAACTCGTCTGCATAGTAATGACGCCGCGATATACGGAACTAATGAATTTTTATAGCACTGTTAATGCGAGCTATCGAGTTTCTTTGGCGTAGTTTCTCTGATGGATGTCTGTTCTGTGTGATGAAACGGTGCCAAATGGGCGCTTTTGTGATCTGAAGGCCAATTCTGGTAATTATATTTGTTCAAATTCCAGTATCAATCTAGTCTCGGTGTCATAAATGGTATTCTCGTAACTTAACTGACACTTGAATGAGATCGGGACTACATCGAAAGTTGAACCAAGTGTGAACTAGTGTGGACGGTATTCTGCTAATTATTTACGTACAACAAACGTCAAACTGTAGCTAAAACCCAATGATACTACGGTTTGACAGTTCACAGCTGACTATTGTTGACAATTGAGCAAAATAAGTATTTATTACTTTGTTAATGTTTTTTAAATAAAATCAGTATCACTATTGAAAATAATCCTCACGATCCAAGGAACCAATACATTTACTTACCGAAATTTTATTTTTAGTTGTATATTAATTTTAATTTGGTATGGAAACGTAGTGGCATCCAATTACCATTCCTATTAATGTATTTTCCCATACAAGGGCAACATTCATGTTTTGTTTTTGAGTTTTTGACATTACCTCTGAGATCAACAAGAGATTATAAATTGATTATATTGAAATGATACTGTAATGAGATTAAGTGAAGCAGAATACCAATTGTGAGTCAATTCAAAATTAAATCGCAGTTCAGTCAAAATACAGTGTCAGTGTCTGTTAAATACGAGAATTGGCCTTCAGAATGCAGATCTAGACGCGTCATGTGTCGTTTGGCGACTTACTTGGTAGTTTGAAAATCCTTCAAATGCAAGTCAAATCTGCAATGGTTTTACCTGTGGTTTTACGTTGATACGTTGCGTTCGTTTTATGTAGAAGTCATTATCTAGAAATGACTCCATCATCAATCGTTACTTATTACTGTAATGTTAAAAATATTTTATACATCTTCTTTTTATTATTACACATAAGTCAAAAATACTTTTAATGTGCATAAGTACGTACTGTCTGAATGGTTTCGGTATATTTGACAGCTTAACTTGGTATATTTCCACGGTGAAACCTCAAAGCACAAGCTTATCCTCTTGAGGTATACAGAGGAGGTGTGATTTTTTTTATAGGTGTTTTGAGCTTGAAGCCGTCGACATCCAGTAGCAGCAAGGCCACGCGAATCGCGGCTTGGTTAGATTGCGCTAGCCCACTGAAGACTTCATTTTACCGTTAATCTTAGAAAATCCTCGTACAATATAGCTAGCTAGACGTTGCCTACGGCTTCGCCTTCGTGGGAATATCTTACATTAGGCTAGGAATTTCCAAAAAGTCTCTCTTAGTGCTCCCAACGAACATACATAATATAAAATTTCAGTTTTTGCGCTTAATAGTTTCGGCTGTACATTGTCTATCAGTCAGTCATTCAAGAATTTCATATATATATGATTTTTATAATAAAATAATATATGTTAATTATATAGCCACCCGCCTGTTTTCCAAAGAGGTAAACATAGACTAGGCATTTGCAACGATCCTGGCATAATATCTCTCTTGCTTAATAATAATAATAATATCCTTTTCATCAAATTGTAAACGACTTGATATTCAAAATGTGCTGATAAATAAACGATCCATTATGGTGTATCACTTTATGAGCATATTTTTAAGATATAATAGTAATATATTTACAATTTAAATTGTTCATAGCCATTTTGATTTCTCCATAAAGTAGCACGCACTGAATAAATAATCAATTAAACGGCTAGAATATGGAATTCTGGCGGATAATAATAATTATATATTCATTATAATTTGTCGAGCGAATAATAATAATTATTTATTCATTATAATTTGTCGAGAAGAGAATTATTATGTCAACATTCCGAATAAAAATACAAAATTGTGGTCAAGATCGACGATAAGTATTTTCATGTTTCGTAATATTTTTAATTTATCTCTCAGGATTGATACCATAGATTATACAGATATACTGGTATAGATGCGCAACTCCCTCTAAGGAAAAAGTTCAATAGGCATCCTCTACGCTAGATGGCGTACAAACAATTTTATTTTTATTCCGATCGTATAGATGGCGTTAGCAGTGGATTCATTTTTCAAAATAAAATAAATGTTGAATTTCGGTGTTAATAAGTAAGTAAATGACACCTATTATGTAAAATATGCAATTTAAAAGTAAAAAAAAAATAAAAATCACAACATGTAATTCTTGGTAGGCGTGGATTCGATCCACGGACATCTAATTTATGAGCAGAGCACGCTCCCACTGCGCCACGCAGATCTTGTCTATGTTGGCGAAATGACCGTTCAGTTGTCGCTTTTTCTTTAGTTCTTGCCCTCATCGGTAGATGGCGCTGATTACATGAAAGTTATCCATGTATCGAACTTTCACGGCCCTGATTGATACCACGTATTTTTATTTCGAGTATTATCCAATATTTGTTTCATCATCATAATCATGTCAGCCTAGAGACGTCCACAGCTGGACATAGGCTTCCCCCAAGGTTCACACAGACCGAACATGAGCCGCCCGCATCCAACCGCTATATACCTATATGTATTTTTTGTTTACTAGCGACCACGACCGCGGGGTCCAAGGCAATGCAACCGTTATAATGCTAGGACGATAACAATGATGATGATCCAATATTTGACACTCAGTCAGAAATCCAGTCATCAGAATACAAAACCCTGCCAAGATTCAGCTCTATAGTACCGACGACGGATGGACAGCTATAGCAAAACTATAAGTACTAGATAACCATGTATATCACCTTATATCACAAGAGCTAGTAGGATACAACTAGCTCACTGGCTCCAGTTTTGTTCACAGGCACAAACTTCTTCAATACTTTTCATCAGCTGATAGACGTCCACTGCTGGATATGGGCCTCCCCAAAGTAAGATTTTGAGTCGCCCATCCATCTACTACAGAGCTTTTAGGCAATAAGAAAAAAAAAACTTGATATCATCACTGAATAAAACAGCCTTAGAACATAAATCATGACGTTATAATTTTATGTTATAACAGGGTTGATGCGTTTTACAGTAAATAGACAAGTGCAATTACACATTCACATAAAAACGTTTATTTCTACTTGAAGAATATCTACAGCGTTTATTGCAGTATAAGCGGGTTGTTAGCTTTAACAAGTTGGAACAATTATTATTGTAACTGTTCTTAATATCAGCGCATTTTTTACCTTACAATAATATTAGCATTGTGCAGTTTTGTAAGAATATTCATTATAAGGTGTGATTTACTTTAAAAATCATCCCATTATTTTTACTCACCGCTTTAATAATGTGATGGAAAATGGTCCAAAATTAAGTGGTTAAAAGTTTAAAAAATGTTTTCTGAACCGAATAATATTACAATGAACTTGGTACTTACTCACATTATTTTTATAAGTCAATCTTCCATTAGAGTACAAATTCGTAAAACTATTTAATTGTCAGCTTATGTTGCGTATATTATAATATTGCACAGATTTCCAATGGCTACACAACGGCGTTGTGAATATTGTATGATCAGAATTAGCGTATTCTCTATGTCCGTTGCGTCCATAAGCAGCACAAGAATTATTATTTTTGGCTGCGGAGCCAACGTAAAACGAAAATATGTGCACGAAAATTTCACAAAGTTTATTTTTCAATCATATCTGCGCATGAGAATAGGATAACGGATTCACAATCAATATAATCCACCAAAAGAGTATGCAGAAAAACATAATCTGATCCACAAATCGTATCATAAACGTTTAATATTCTCTCCACAGTCTCCCGCAACGAAAACAAATGTATGATTTACAGCGAAATTTTGCTGTCGTTATCACCTAACCTAAGGGTGGTTGATTTACACTGTGTTTGATCGCGAACAACCTACCGCTATCGTACACCGACCAAAATAATCGCCGACGGTTATCTAACTCACAAAGGAACAAAACAAAACATCCAGTAAGACAATAACGATAAACAATCTTTTAAACTTCCTAGCAAAATTGTAACTAAGCCAACAATGGCGTAATATAATTTACGCGTAAAAACAGCTTTTAAAAACACCGCTGCCGATTAATTATGAATATAGATATAACTTTGAGAAATTGTCTTTCTCCATTAATCCTTCGCAACAGAAATTGAAAATCAAGGATGGCAGGTTGAGGGAAAAAGCGACCGTTTTTCCAGGACGAATTAATTAGTGGTGCGGTCGCGCTGTTTGCCTATTTCGATTCTTTCGAACGGTGGGTGAATCGGCGTTAAATAGGAACGGGTGACATGACGGCGTAGCTTCTTTTGTTGACTATTTTTTTTCCAAATAGTCATCAACTAAACTATTTTTCACATGTTAATCGATACTTTTGTGTCGCTTGTAAGGAAAATAAAGGAAAATAAAGTAGGTGTTGTTCTTGATAATCGGTATTTTGAATTGAGTTACTATTTTTCATTAAAGACAAGTATTAAATACTGAATTTTCAAAAACACTTGGACTCGACTTTGCTTTGATTTTTGTCTGGAGCACGTGCAGCAGCAGAAGATCAAGCCCAGGGTCAATATTTTTAACAATTATCGCAAAATAGCACTTTTAATCTATGGCATCATTTACTGGGGTAACTCCACCAATGTAGAATCTACGTTTATTCTCCAAAAACAATGCCTAAGAACCATCTATAAAATGCATAGCACTGAGTCATTGAGAGATGTTTTCAAGTCAAATGGGTTCCTCACTTTGACAGCTATTTACATACTAGAGATATGTTTATTTGTTAAAAACAACATGCACTATTTTAATTTCAAATCGAGGACTAATTGCAATATTCGCAATAAATACAAATATTTACAACATAAACTTACCTAACATAAAAAACATGATATAATATAAAAGCACTTATAGCACTGCTATTCGTATATTTAATCATTTACCCACAGCTATTAAACCATTAAATGTAACATTTTCAAGACAATTAAAAAAAAAATGGTTATTGAATAATGTATTTTATAATTTACAAGAGTTCTTTTCTAACAATTTTACCTAATCTTGAGAGATTTTAACTACCTATGCATGTATTACTTTCGTATTGCATATCCGGTATGAATAAACTGTTGGACTTAGTACTGTAATCTGTCTTGATGTAAGACCCTACCTGTAAACAGTTACGCAATAAACATATCTTTATCTTATCTTTATAATCGTAATTAGATCACAATAACGGGGAGTATGTAGGTATAATGCTATCAGATTCCTGTAAAACAATTACAGATACTCAAAAACGAAAACGCGGTAAGATAACAGGATTTGTTGAGCTCATTCTGTAGCATTTAAATAGTAACACCATACATACAAAAATTGTAAGTAGCGATCTATGGCGATAGCCAGACATCAAAATCATGACACAAGCAACTACAAAAATATCAACATGTATTGTACATAAGTAGCTGTGACATACCGTGCTTAGCCCACCTAAGAAGCAAGGTGTGTTACTATCTAATCTATCGAAACAACACTTCATTCACATAGCGTAAACCATTCTCTCTATGCCCCGTGCTATAATATTATAAAACAAACAAAAAATAAATAAAACGGAACGACGTTTATCATCGGTTTCACGAAATTAATGCGTTACGTTATCAGTACGTGTTTCGAGCTTCTGTCGGCCAGTCACATTCATCAATCAGCCAAGTGAACTCGTTACTAAGTTTCCCGGAACGGCAATGAGGCCCAATATGTTTGTATAAAGTTTTTAGATCATTCACTTTCGCCTGAAAAGGTTCGACCACGCCAATTTCCAAACTATCTACATAGAAACGTACCTAGTGCGATACGTGACTTATTTCCTTAACAAACGTGCGGTTCCCTTTTTATTTCACCGTTTGTTCTTCGGAAATTATATTTTGATATGATTTCGAGTGACAATGTTAGTCAAAATATTATTTTGGTTACGTTCATGAACTTAGTTACGTAAGTTGGTGGTTATGAAATAGTTTGTTGTTGATGGAAACTTGTTTGCCAATAAATCGTGTAATGTAGTATTATTTACATAATATGTATTGTACGTGGTTACTGGGTCTGAATTTATGAGCACAATATACAATATGATGTGTTTATTAAGATGCATAACGGAATATTGTTAATTTGCGCCCAAAATGTCATTTTCATCTACCTACACAAGTTGGCTCATATTATTTGAATATCAGTCACTCATAACAGACAAATCCTAATAAATAAAGTGTGTGACACCAAGCAAATTGGCTCCAAAATTACGTCGTATCCGGTACATTATTAACACGTTCCATTTTATAAACAAAAGGGATTATTTAATATAAATTTGAAACAGGAACTTAATCAGAGTCGGCAACAGACGGGGAAACTACGGCATCAAATTAAATAGGTTAGTCGTACTCAAGGCTACGTCGACGAAGCGAGTCGTTTTAACATGGTCGTGCTTTCAATTGCTCCAGATTAGGTAAATAGTACACCCTTGTTTAATTATCTTTTATTAGCACAAGATTTTCTTCTCAGCTCGCTTATTCTAGTATTTATCACGGATATTTTCGTCAGCGATTTATGTTATAAACTCCCTTCAAAAGCTTTAGAGATTCCATCAGCTTGTGTTTTGTTTATCTCGATGATTTGTAGCCTACAAATGAAATAACTTACGACACCCACGGGAAGATAGGGGGTGGTGACACTTGTATTCTATGCCGTCAACCACACGGCTCAAAAAACACCCAGACTCGGAACAATTATTTCTACATGTCACGAGGTATTGTGCCGAGTTGGGATCGAACCCACACCACTCGACGCAGTAATACGCAAAAAGATAATCACTTAAACTAATATGCCATGAATCCAGAGAAAATCTTTATAATTATTATAAGAAATAAAATAATACAGCATTTGGTTACGCGTAATTATGTGTTCTGTGTTCAAACGAAATGATAATATAAAGGAACAAAAACAAATCGATATATATATATATATATATATATATATATATATATATATATATATATATATATATATATGATACTAAAAAAACCATTACCATTTAAGTTGTTAATATTGTTAATTACCCTGTTTAACCACCCTCACTATCCAACGGCTAGAATAATAAAAAAATGTTATTGTGCATACCTAGGTCGTAAGAACCTCATTTTTCTAATGTAGGTAATATTTTTATCTTCAGTAGTTTACGATCTGCGATGGTAAATAATTACACCACTTAGGACGTGAATGACTGTCAATATTTTACGTATGAATAAGTACATGTTTAAATCACAAATATTTGCAAACTGTCACGAAACCGCACACCAGGAAAGCTGAGCAAGTTATCCTAGTCGAGTCAACAACACTGGGTATCATAAAAAAATTGATCAGCATGCCGAAATATACACATATCCAAACGTGTCACATATAAGGCCATTAAATACACTTTTGGCGCCAAAATAGCCATCACGTTTCTCCTTGAACTTCTGAAATCTCTTAAGCAGATATTTTATCATAATTATGTAAGTCGATGATGTGAACTTTCTTTGTCAACTTGTTAAGGTATTCGAAATATTTCGTCTCATTAATAATGCTTCGCGGATGCTTGTTCGTGCGGGTATCCACTAACTTCTTATAAATTTATGATACCAATATAAATACTTTGAGAGTTGCTTATGATCAAGTGTTCAACTCAGCCCGAGGTATATAATATGAGATATGCTATACTGCTGAAGAATATCGAAGATTCGGCAATAAATATTATACAAAGTCTTCATCGCAAATTAAAGGAAGATATTCCCTGCTATTTATATTGTGGGTGGCGTAATATAAATTGCGGTATTGAAGATATTTTTTGTTTTCTTTTTACAATGTTGTTATCGCTTGGAAATTAAGTAACAGTACGAAATAAATGATACTACTGTATTGACACTGGCTCATTTATTTAAACGGGCAATTCCTTATTTTATATCTTTTTTATGTTTCTTCAAATATTTTTTTTAATTTCAAGTATTAACAAATCAAGTCGTAAATTGATATATTAGCGTAATCGTAAACAAATTTGTTTAAACTTTATAAGCTATGCTTGGTTATGAAAACAATACTTAAGCGATATTTATTATTAATGTAGCATTATCATACCCTATCATGACATTGGTATCAACGTTTTCGTTTCGGCGTTCGATTTTCCAGCTGAGAGAAATGTTTTTAGTTCTTTTGTTATTGAATTCTTAGAGGTACAATGTAAGTTATTGTAGGTAGTAGAGCCTAACTGGCTTCAGTATGGATGTGCCGGCTCAACCGCGGAAGAACTACCCCTATACAGACACTGGTATTGTGGGAGATGCGTCTGCTTGTATGCCTCCTATCAAATAAAAGTAACTAAACTAACTAGCCATCTGAGCTACTTAATAAATCTGAGCATTTATACTGGTATATATCCAGATGCGCTAAAACATCTATAGTAAAACCATTGTTTAAGAAAGTTAATAGAGAGCAAATGGAATACTACAGGCCAATTGCACTGATTCCTATACTGTCAAAAGTATATGAGAAGTATATTTACATACAACTGAATAAATATTTAGAAAAAAATAACATTTTATGTGAGGAACAAAAAGGATTTAGACAGCAAAGAACTATGAATATGGCGATATATGATTTCCTACACAAAGTATACAAAAGCGTAGACGAACGCACGCCTGTATGTTCAGTGTTTTGCGATATGACGAAAGCGTTCGATTACATGCACTATCCTATCCTCTTAAATAAGTTAGAAAATTACGGTGTTAGAGGTAATGTCCTAAATTTAATTAAATCTTATCTAAGTAACAGAAAACAATTAACTGAAATAAGAAGAATAAATTTATTCAATAAACGCGAAGACATATTTAGGTCATCGCAAAGATCTGTAAATTTTGGAGTACCACAAGGGAGCGTTCTCGGCCCCCTGCTATTTATATTGTATATCATTGACATGTCAAGATATATAAAACAACCATTGACACTTTTTGCAGATGACAGCACCATAACCATACCTTGTAAAAGTATAGATACATTTGAAAGTGATATAAACAACACAATAAAAACGATGGTGCAGCGGCTAGATAGCAGTTATCTGATCATTAATTTAAGTAAAACCAAAATAATGCATTTCAATCAACGTCATAATAAAATAAATAATTTATATATACACCACAACAATATAATTATAAATGAGACAGAAAATACAAGATTCTTAGGTTTAGACATAGATAATAAGTTAAATTGGAAACTGCATATTGACATACTCTGCAAAAAGTTAAGTAAATCAGCTTATGCGTTATACTCCTTGTCGTCCATTATAAGCACTGATGCACTTCTCACTGCCTACTATGGCATTGTCGAGTCTCACTTGCGATAGGGAATTATATTCTGGGCAAACTCAAGTGAAAAAGAAACTGCTTTTAAAGCACAAAAAAGGTGTATAAGATCTATATTCCATCTTAAAACTACAGACAGCTGTGAACCGTTGTTTAAAAAACACAATATTTTAACTTTGCCATGCCTATATGTGCTGGAAGTCGCAATGGTTGTAAAGACAAATCCCAACCGCTTTGAACGACTTGCGGATGTAGTACCACGTAATAGACGCGCCAATAGTATGATGTATCTCCATACTTCTAGGACAGCACTTATGCGCAAAAGTGTCTTCTGTATGGCACCGATCATAATTATATAATAAAATACCTCAATCTTGGAGATTACTTAATACTATGATATTTAAAAAAACTTTACGAAAATTCTTAGCAGATAAAGCATATTACAATATTACAGATTTTTTATCAGAAGTAAGTTTTAGTTGACATCCATCTTGGTATCTAACATATTTTGTTGAATCTCATCCTTTTTTCCTTCTGAAACATAAAATGTAAATTACTTTTTATAGACTCAATGTCTGTAAATTATGGCACTGTAAATTATTTACTAATTTAATTGTTCTTTACTTTTAAAATTGTGTAATTGGTTTGATGGCTGTATTATATTTCTTTTTTTCTTTATGTTATTTTTGCATGCCAACTGGTAAGATATGGCTGAACTTGCATATATTTACTTTAAGTGTCACCAAAAATGTAACCCATATTTGCAAAATAAACTATCTTTATCTTTAAAAATGTACATGGGGTAGATCCTGTCCTATAGCTTTTGGTACTATTTAATTACTATTTTGGTCATAAATTGTGACTATTTCCAATAAAGAAAGCTAATATTTTACCCAACCTCGAAATAAGATTCAGGATTCGCATTCAGAAGTGTGCTTATGAATGCGAATCCTGAATCAAATTTTGACCGGAAAAACCGAAACCAATGTCTATTACCGATAGCTGATAGTGCAGCTATGAGTCGTAGTACGTAATATACATAGCATTAATCAGAAGTGCTCAATACACCTGCCGTTGATTAGAAGCTAGATTAGACCTGTTATTAATGCTTAGTTGAAAGTTGCTCACGCTTCTGATATAATCTGCTCCTTTACTAACAGGACGTATGAAGTATATGACTACATAATTTGCATTATTTTAGTACATCACTATCAATTTGGCCACACATGAGAAGAAGAAAAACAAGATCATGTAGGTATAACGTCAGATTATTAAGTTTGCTAGTGCATTACCTACTGTTACTGATAGCGTAGCCAATGATGTTACAGGCGTCATTGATTTCATACTGATCTGGAAAGATACTAACCTAATCAAACGCAACATAAACTTAACTTAACGTTTATGATTCGTACTCGTAATGATATTTTTGGAACATATCCTGATCACGGCATCATTCTAAAATACAAATGATATTCCTTTTTGACGTGACGCGTTTATTTTCGAATAATGACGAGATTGATTGATTAGACCCGTCACGTACATTTATTTATCCGTCGATTTTTTTTTATAAAATACTTACTAATTAATACTAATTAATAAATTAATAAACTAAATTCATGTCTAATGCGCTGTACAAAACAGAAACAATACTACATGATGCCACTTAAAAGACAACGTGATGTATTTTGTGCCTTCACAATATTTTATACAGAACATTGCTCACCAATAATATACGTCTTTCTCCCACCTTCTGAGCGTGTCAAAGATTTTTCCAAAACATCATTGACAAATTATCATTCACTGTAGGTATATTATTCTTCCCCAACAGTGCATAATGAGTGCACCCATTACATTATTAACGGCTCTGGCATCGTTAACAAGGAAATATTTGAACGTAATAAATCCTGTTTTCCTCCCCCCTGTCGTTTCCCACTTACTTTGTCATTGTTTAGCGCGGCAAAGCCTTTTATTGGCTATATTTAAAAATGCAGACCACAATATATGGGTGTACTGTTTAATTAAGTTACCTTGTTTATAATGCCAAAAATTACCTGTATCACTTTAAAGTTATTTAAATTTCATTCTACTGGATGACCTGCCTGTTGATATATGTATATTTAAACTGCTTTAAATATGCACATTGTCAAAACTTTTAAAGTACTATTGGCCTGCTGACTAGTATTAAAATCACTAATAGTATCGGAATTTTTTCAATACATTGAGTGAGATTGACATAGTAACTATGTATTACTAGTTCATGATTTCAGACTCAGATTTAATCTGCTGGAGGTGTAAAACTAACGAAATACGTAAACAATGCAATATTATGTAAATGAGCGACGAATATAACCATTGTGATATAGTGTTGTAATCATAATTTAAAGGAGGTTATCACAACAAACTCAATAATGTAATACTTTAACACGCTGCAGAAGCGACCAGAATTTACATGGAAAACCTTACAAAATTAATTGATACGCCAAACAATTATAACAAGACCGATTTGGAAACTCATTTAGCAATTAGTTAAATACAAATTGCTTTTATCTTACAGTACATATACAATCTTAATATATAAAATCCTTGCGTTACTGACAGACTGACAGACACGCTACAGCCGAAACTATTGGGCGCAGGAAGCTGAAATTTGGCATGTATGTTCCTTGGGGACCGAAGGGGTGCACTAAGAAGGGATTTCCCGAAATTCCCACGGGATCGGCCAAAACGGGTAAACTTAAAAAAAATGCAGGCGTAGCTGCTGGCGTCCTCTAGTAATGATATAAGAGAATAGATAACCCAAATAGAGACATATTTCAAACAATCGCACAGAACCCAAAGGGTATTCTTTATTAATTATCGTGACGAAGACAAATACAAGGGCTTCTCCTAATGTATTTTTCCGGGTCCGAGCTGGTCGAAACAAATGTTAATCGGCAAAGAATGAAGTCAACATTAATGAGGTTTAATTAATTATGGACTGTGTACGAGGAATAGGCGGTGTGGTGCGGTGACTATTAAGGCCTGTGAGACGAGATAATGTTTTTGGTATGCGATGTTTATTTTTGCTCACTAAGGTTTAATATTTACTTTTGGGTCTTTGTTAAACATCCTCCTAACGTTATCCCAGTTGTTGTATCCCGGGGTCCGTTAACTGGTCTAAACGGATTTGAATGAAAATTTGCTTTTTTACAGAGTGACTTCGTCTGACGTCCGCAACCTAAAGTTATTTTAGACTAGTATCAGTTTATTTAGAGGTACTACTCCCTAAAATGACTGTCAAAGATCGCAATGCAAAACAATTTATATAAAAGTAAAGCTGTAAACACACGCACGCATGCACGAACGCACGCAATGCACATACGGTGCTACCTTGGTCACTACATTTAATTTTTGCGTGTTTAGTACTAGTTATTATATACCATTATAATTATTATGGCAACACATTCTTATTCAAAACATTTTGCTTATTTAATTTTTTTACTCGTTTTATATTTGCCAAAGCAACAGGCCTATTAAGAAAGTTTTCTTTTTATGTTTTTAATGGAATTGATTTATTTCAGTTAAGGAATATTTCCAAAATGTATCACGTGACGTTAGCGCATTATACTTAGATACCACTGTAAATAAAAAGTAAAGGGACAGAGATTGAACGAACATCTAAGGGCGTGTCTGTGGTTTATGGATGTACTGTATGTATTGTTTTCTTTGTTTGGAAAACAGATCTCTCAATGGCGTGCGGAAGCTGTGCTAACGTTTTAAGTAAGCAATTACTTATGGTGTTGTCAGCAAGTGTCTCTTTTTCATTGTGTTGTTGATTATTATTGCGAGGGTTGTTGTAGAGCAATAAAAATGTAATTAATTTTATTGTTTCAGATATTAAAAGGTGTTTATGGAATGTCGCTTTCCCTTTGGGTGGCTGAGTTCACACGGCAGTCACCCTCTAGAAAAGCTGATATTCTTTCATAGCAAGCGTTAGGCATGTTGTTAACCGCAGCCTGAGGCTCCAAGGCGTGTAACTCTTAAATGCAACTGGACTACCTAGATGCCGCTAAGACGATGATACGATGATAAGGGCAAGGTGTTTAGAAAAGTATATGTTATTTTACGTTTCGGTGAGTAATAATGTAATGTCTCGGTAAACAATTATATATGAATTGATTTGTAGTACATTGCTATTACAAAAATTGTGGTAATTACTTGTGTAATAATATTTGGCCAAATAAATATTAAATAGCTATCGTTGCATTGATAAATTTCTTTTAACAAGCCCGGTAGTTTTATTATCATCATCAGCCCTTCATATAGGTATACTGTCCCACTGCTGGGCAAGAGCCTCTTCTCAGTAAGAGAAGGCTGGGACCACCAGAAGTGCATGTGCATGTATTTCGTTCTCGAAATATATGCGAAGTCTGTCAACCTGCACTTAGCTGGTGGTCCCAGACTTCCCTTTCTGAGAACAGGCTCTTTATGCAGAACACTCAGACATGCAATGTTTTCTTTCACCGAAAATTTGGCTTATTATAAGATAAGCATATACACAAATCGCAGCGCAAGCAGTCAACCGAAAGATGGCGGTCAAACCATCCGAACCTGGCGGAAGTAAATCCCAAGATGCTAGATGGGCAGCAGCGTCCAGCACTAAAAACTTCCGCCACTGCGATCGCCAATACGCCTGCCAAGCGTGGCGATTATGGCAAATCCCCCCATATATGAACCACACCAATAAAATCCGGCCCCTAGTCCCCGGCGGCTCCACTAGTCCTGGTTATGGTAGCAGCTATGGTAACGGCGGGGCAAGGGGTGCGAAGAATCTCCGGAAGAGATCGGGCTACCACCACCAGCGGCAATTGGCCCTGGCAACACTGAACACGCGCACACTGCGGACCGACGAGAAGATTGTCGAGCTGGAAGAAGAATTGAGCAAGTTGCGATGGCATATCATAGGCCTATCCGAAGTCCGAAGACAGGGGGAGGACTCGATAGTTCTCAATTCCGGTAACTTGCTCTTTTACCGGGAGGGCGACCAACATTCCCAAGGTGGTGTCGGGTTCATCGTCCACAAATCTCTCGTGACCAACGTGATAAATATCGGGAGTGTGTCGAGCAGGGTAGCGTACCTTATACTCAGAATATCCAAGCGGTATTCGCTGAAAGTCATACAGGTATACGCTCCGACCTCGACGCACCCCGATGAGGAGGTGGAAGCCATGTACCAGGACATATCTCGGGCTATACATGGCTACAAAAGCCATCACACAGTGGTCATGGGAGATTTTAACGCGAAACTGGGCAAACGCGACGGTGATGAGCTGAGAGTGGGGCAATTTGGTTATGGGCATCGGAATTCCCGGGGTCACTTGCTGGCTAGCTTTATGGAGAAGGAAGGACTCTATATGATGAATTCCTTCTTCAAGAAGCGAGAATGCCGCAAGTGGACCTGGGTAAGTCCAGACGGTGCAACCAAAAATGAGATCGACTTTATCATGTCGACGAAGAGGCAGATATTCAATGATGTCTCCGTGATCAATTCACTTAAAGTGGGGAGCGATCACCGAATGGTAAGAGGCACATTGAATATCTGTACAAGCCTCGAACGGTCGAGGTTGATAAAGTCCACGCTCCGACCGGCACCGGTTCATATCCAAAACCCCGAGAGCTTTCAGCTCGAACTCAAGAACCGTTTCGAATGCCTGGGCGAATGCGTAGTTGTGGACGAGTACAGTAACGGGTTAGTGGATGCTGTCCATACAACAGGGGCTAAATTCTTTAAGCCCCAGAAAAGCAAGAGAACCAGCAAGATCTCGGGTCCGACCCTCGAGCTGTTAGAGGAAAGGCGCAAGATGGTTTGGCTATCCTCCGACGACATGCCGAAATATCGGCACCTCAACAGACAGATCTCTAAGTCTCTGACTCGCGATCTCCGCCATTACAACACAAAATGTGTTCGTGAGGCGATCGAGCAGAATAAGGGATCCAAAGTGTTCCAGAGGGATCTGTCTGTTGGGCAGAGTCAGCTGACAAAGCTGAAGACGGAAGATGGCAGAATCGTATCGTCCAAGCCTGAGCTCTTGGAGGAGATCGAAAGGTTCTATGAACAGCTATACACGACAACGCAACAACCCGCAAGCACTCCAGCGTCAGACCCTAGAGCTGGATTGACCCGACACTATACCGAAGATATCCCGGACGTCAGCATGCACGAGATTAGTGTGGCTCTCAAACAGCTCAAAAACAACAAGGCGCCGGGTGATGACGGAATTACGAGCGAGCTTCTGAAGGCCGGCGGTGCACCCGCTAGAGAAGCCCTGCGGAAGCTATTTAATTCCGTCATTCTCAAGGGTAAAACGCCACAGGCGTGGCACAGAGGTGTGGTGGTGCTTTTCTTTAAGAAAGGGGATACAACCCTCTTAAAGAACTACAGACCCATCACACTTCTGAGCCACGTCTACAAGCTGTTTTCGAGGGTCATCACGAATCGTCTCGAGAGCTAGCTAGACGACTTCCAGCCTCCCGAACAAGCCGGTTTCCGTAAAGGCTATAGTACCATAGACCACATACATACGCTGCGGCAGGTTATACAGAAGTCCGAGGAGTATAACCAGCCCCTATGCTTGGCGTTTGTGGACTATGAGAAAGCCTTCGATTCGATCGAAACCTGGGCGGTGCTACAGTCTCTCCAACGGTGCCGGATTGACTACCGATATATCGAAGTGCTGAAGTGTTTATATGAAAACGCCACTATGTCAGTCCGCCTCCAGGACCAGAGTTCGAAACCTATTCAACTCCAGCGAGGGGTGAGACAGGGGGATGTCATATCCCCGAAACTGTTTACCACTGCGCTGGAGTATGTTTTCAAGCTTCTGGACTGGAATGGACTCGGCATCAACATCAACGGCGAGTACATCACTCACCTCCGATTCGCAGACGATATCGTAGTCATAGTTGAGACCATGGAAGACCTAGGCACAATGCTCGATGGCCTCTGTAGTCTCCCAACAAGTAGGTCTTAAGATGAACATGGGCAAGACGAAAATCATGTCGAACGTCCATGTTGTACCTGCTCCTATTCAGGTTGGGAACTCTACACTCGAAGTTGTCGACAAGTATATATACCTGGGACAAGTAGTCCAATAAGGTAGGTCCAACTTCGAGAAGGAGGTCAATCGTCGAATCCAACTCGGTTGGGCAGCGTTCGGGAAGCTACGACATATCTTCTCGTCCGATATCCCGCAGTGTCTCAAGACGAAAGTCTTTGACCAGTGTGTGTTGCCAGTGATGACTTACGGATCAGAGACGTGGTCGCTCACTATGGGCCTTATCAGAAGGCTCAAGGTCACTCAGAGGGCGATGGAGAGAGCTATGCTTGGAGTGTATCGTCAAGATCGCGGGAGGCGGTTGGATGCGGGCGGCTCAAGACCGGTCAGTATGGAGAACCTTGGGGAAGGCCTATGTCCAGCAGTGGACGTCATTTGGCTGATATGATGATACACAAAGAGTGATTTTAAATGGTTTGGTTTCATTATTATATGACAAAGAAAAGCCGTGACGCCATTTTCTTTATCTGACTAATTCATGTTTTAAATATAAGATTTCGTGTAAAGTTGAGCAAATTATGAAAAGTAGGAAGGTAGTTCGTAATCAACATTTTAGTGTGATACATACAATTCCTACTAATATTATAAATTCGAAAGTGTGTTTGTATGTATGTATGTATGTTCCGTTTTCACGCTAAAACGGCTGAACCGATTTTGTTGAAATTTAATAAGTTGCAAAAATTGAACTGGGAAGGGATTGTAGTGAGGGTAAAAGTTTGTACGGCAGAAATTGACCTCTTGGAAGTAAGAATGCATGCGCTAATAATTGAGTGCTGCGCATGTGCTATCGCATATCTGTCAGTACTGTCACATCACACATAATGTCATATTGTGCACGTTGATTAAATTGTTCGCATATATAAACTAATCAATTATATACTACGCTTAAACGGCTAAAACGGATTATAAATGCGAAAATGTTTATAGATATATATTGGACATGTATTAGAACATGGCTTTAACATTTGATTGTATGCAAGGTGATGTTATTATGTACCTTTCGGTAGATAATATCATGGATACTGACCGAGTTACTTTGTACCCTATAGTTTCTGAAATCTTTAGAATAATCAGGAGTGCTTTCACACAACTTGAGACTGAAAGTAGATTTGTGTTACCCCGAATTTAACGCGCGCGAAGCGGCGGGCAAAAGCTAGTCAGTTATAAATGAATAGGTAAATAGTAATTGGATGATTTTAGTAGCATATATACCGACAAATACTTCATTTGCAAAAAGTTTTTTTTTAATATTTATTTATAGAATCACGCCTGTATCCCCGAAGGGGTAGGCAGAGGTGTAATATTACACCCACATTTTGCCATGAATTTGTAGGTCCCACGTAATAGGGGGCAAGCCTATTGCGTACCGGGCACATTACCAGACTCCGTGCTGCTACTGAGAATTTCCTAACGGGAAAAACCCAATAACACTTTGCCCGACCCAGGAATCGAACCCGAGACCTCCCAATCCCACGCGCATATTAATGCCGCGAGACCAACGAGGCAGTCTTATTTTATTCTTTTATTATAGGTACCTACTAGAATTTGCCCACGGCTCCACTTGCGTGAATTATACCACCCTAAACGGTTTTCAGCAATACCTACATAGTGTGACTCCTTTTTCAGATATCATACTATCTATTGGTACTTATCCGTAAGATAATCCGTTCGGTAGTTATGTATTAGTGCTTAAACTTTTTGTGTAAAAACGGACGGACATAGCCAAACTAAAAAGGTTCCTTGTAGTTTACTACGGAACCCTTCAAAATACATATTTTGGTACAGTCCTCCGCGATGCGGATTGAGATATCAATAGTACGTGGGTTATACATACATACATACATATCGTCACGCCTTTTATCCCCGAAGGAATAGACAGAGGTGTATTTCTACACCCATTTTTCGCCAGATATACTTTAGTCCCACGTAATAAGGGGCGAGCCTATTGCCGTACCGGGCACATTTCCAGACTCCGTGCTGCTACTTAAAATTTCATGGCAGAAAAACCCAATAACACTGCCCGACCCAGGAATCGAACCCGGGACCTCCCGATCCCACGCGCACATTTATGCCGCGAGACCAACGAGGCAGTCGTATAGGGTTTGATGTCGAGTTTTCCGTCTCTACGCAAAGATGGTATTTGCATCGTGTTATCCCTTAGTCGCCTCTTACGACACCCACGGGAAGATAGGGGGTGGTGACACTTGTATTCTATGCCGTCAACCACACGGCTACGTGGGTTATCTTTAAAATTATAAATAAAATATTTGTACACAAATCTATAATTGGGAAATAACAAAGACATTCCAAAGATTGATAGCTGCTCAATCCATTGTTGGCGAACAATGAATGCTTAAGCGCTAATCCTTCAGTTTAAGTTTTAGGGAATTAAACGTAGATAGGAATAAACACAATAAGATGTTCTATCATGACGTCAGTCTCATTCCCATCGGCCATCCATCAAGATGCCACCGCTGTCGTCCATTGTAAACTTCTGCCACAGATTAGATAGCGTTCTGAGAATTATAAATGTGATGTTACTGTTCTTCGGAAAAGTTTTGGTTTAAATTTCTCGGTTGGTGTGTTTTGGAAATGTCCGTGTAATCGTAAGGTTTTATATAACAAGATGTGCCTTATGTACCTACTTGTAAAGCCAGCATTTGAAGTGACCACTTACGAACATTAAATTCTCCGCTATCATTTAATTGGTTCATTCAGCCGTTTACTTATCTAACACAACAAAAAATCAATAAAGCTGGAAGGCATAGAACGTCAATAATAAAATTCATATCATTATCAATTAATAATAATTACGAAATTATTATTAATTTGAACATCAATGTCCCTGAAGTAAGTAGGTATAAGTAGGCACCTACATAAGTGCATTCGCCAATTAGATGTGTTAACAAGTCGTATAAGTTTTAGATTCAGATTTCAGGTTTGTTCCTCGTTCGGACCGAAGTTTCGGACCGCATTCAAAAAAAAAAAACCTAGTTTGTCCAACAGCAGTAAGTATTGAATTACTGATTCGGACCGAATTCCAAGTACCTACTTTAAAAATGCACACAACAAAAATATAAAGTATACATACACTTTTAGATTTTTTCAATAGTTGTTCAACAATCAAGTAATCTGAATTGAAATTGAAAAGTACCAGGGTAGCATCAAGGTGGAGAAGTTAGTTGCCTATAAACTAGCTGGTTAAAATTTTAGAGTCAGTATATAAACTTCCTTCAGATTTAAACTATGTTCATCGTAGCTAGCTTAAGTGTACTTTATAAGGAGTCTTCCACCCTTATTATATGTACACCGCCAAATAGAAAAATGTTCTATTTAGATTAAATATTATTAGTGACATAACTATAGGTCTTTTTTGCTGATAGTACCAAAAAGCAAGTAAAACCTATACAAAAGAAATATGGGTCGTACACGGCATATAAATTGTACTAACCGAGAATGAATTTATTAAAATAATATTTCGGGACGACGGAAGCATAGGTATTGTTCAAGCCGAACCAGGATTTTTTATGTGGTCCGAAACTCAGTGGTCCCAACGAAGAACAAACCGAATTTCAACCTGTTTCTAATATAAAGAAATTGCTGTTTTGAATTTCTATTTGTGTTTCTAATATTATGTATGATATTATTACTAATACAGTCCTTCTTGAATAACTTGGCACCTCACCATGCCACATAAATTGGCATTGGGAGTCAGGTAAAATATTTCTTCTGTGAAGAGAATTAACGCAGCAGGGGTTGACTGTTGCGGCAATCATTGCCAACACCTAGCAAATTCTACTGCCAGTCGTACGAATATAATTGAAACAATTCTGAGCGTTGATTGACGCTCAGCGATAATTAAGGAATATTGAATCACGCAGATTGCACTAATTAGTTCGACGCGTGCCTGCTTATTAGCATGCAGTATTGACGCTCGCTGTTATTGCGGCGAGCTTTTTAGTAGGCGCTTGCGAAATTTCAATTGACGCATTTGTAGTTTGCTTTAGATTGACAGTGTTAAAAAGTTAGGTGATGGATATTTATCAAGAATTGTATATAGTAATAATGTAGCGCTATTTATACGGCGTCCTGAAAATATAGAGTTGTCGTTGATCTTCACCAGGCACGTTGGAATCATAAATTGATAAAAGTCTAGATCGTCTGCAAAATCTATTTTGAAGTTTTGAGTTACATTGCTTTGTTTTGTAGGTAATCGGATAAATCTTAATAATTTAGTTATATTTCGATTAAATGCAAATTACAGTTTAATCTTTTAACAAATTTATTAACTTAGAATTCGCGTAGGTTCAAAAAGCTCCCCCCCCCCCCCCCGGGGGATCTTCACCTTGTCGTGGTGGAGGCCTCAGTAACCGTGGTTACGTCACCCACGGCCACGGTGAAGCTAAGCGAGATCCCGGAAGTGGACGCTCCGCGTGGGCTTGACGGAGGCCTGCGCAGTATGCGTCCAAAGGGGCGGGTGCGAGGGACAGTTCTTCTGTCCCTCGCAGTCGGGCGCGGTCGCGGGAGGAGAGGCATGTCGGTGTTGCGTTGCCGTGCGCCCTATCTCCCGTGACCAAATGGGGGCGCACCAACTTGCGTCGCGGTGGGGCGCAGAGGAAGAGGAGATGCGGTGTTGCGTTGCCGTCCTCCCTATCCTCTGCGGCCGCTAGGTGTTTTGGCGACGGAGCCCAACACCTTTATTCGCCGCCAAGGGGGTTTTGTTCGGGGCCCGCGGACCATCTGGCAGGCCAATACCCGTCGGGGGGTAGCAAGGACTGCTTCGGCAATACCCGACCCTCCGACACACGGGTACATGAGGAACACGGGACGGTTTTTAGTCCGTAAGAGTCTGACGGTCCCCTTCGCCCTTCCCCCAGGGCGGAGGGACTCCATGAGGATTTCCAACCCGACACAAAAAAATTAAGAAGTTTTTATTATTATTACTTATATAATATATTATTTTATTAATTCATAACTTGATAGGTACAAAGTGTATCTAACTATTACAAATGTTTTAAATATTTATTTTTCTTCGAATCGTTGCAAGATATGCAAATAATTGAATAAGCATCTAAAATATGTAAGATCATTGTAGAATTTTAAAACATTTGTAAGATGGGTACATAACATGTAGGTATTTTAGAATAAAGTTAATACTACACTGTTGCAGGCTGGTCTTAAAAATAATGTAAGTACATAAATATGTGGTAATTTTACAGCAAGATAAAATATAACACATTTTAAATATTTCGCCACCTAAAAATATTTTAAAACGAAATTCAACCGCACAGACTGACAAATGGCTAAAACAAAGCTTGATGGTGACTGTACACATTGTATCATTGTTATTTTTTATTTAAATTCTCACAATGGCGACGAAATTCCCACATGGACCGCCAAAAACACCATTTGTTTTTCCTAAGTCCAAGTCGTTAATTTACTGATTACAGTTTCAAAATAAAGGCGTGTTTTTGTTCTGTCGCCTCGTCCGCGTCCCTTCCGCGCCACCCAGCACAAACCCGTCGGAAAGGTTAATGGAAGAAAATACGCTGTACTAATTTACATAACGTTTTTCTCTGTCTCCTACAGAAATGAAGTCTTCTGGCACTACATCTACGGCTTTGTTTAAATTAATCAAGTGAATTTCGTGATTCGCTTGTAATATTCAATTTTATGTTTGCTTCTCGCTGTTTTTACTTCTTCCTTGCCCCGGTTTCTTTTAGATTAATATTTTTTTATATAATAAAGCTAGTGGCGAAATTATTTGCTTACCACTGTTTATGATTACGTTTAACAAAATAAACGACGCTTTTATTTAAGTTTGTTTCTTGAGATGTTTCTATTCATTAGCAATGCCCTTTGAAATTAACGAGAAGATCATTACTACCTACGTGAGTTTGGAAAGTTTATGCTTCAATGATTCTTATGATTATGGTTGCCAGTTTGAATTTCTTCATGTGTAATTATAATATATAGATCCTATAGTAGATAAAATAAGGAAAGCATGTACTAAATAAAGATCAAAATTTAGTCCTGGCCTTACCTGAGTACAGATAAACCGACTAAAGTAAATTTTTTGTGAGGCCTTAAATTACACAATTCAATTTTTCTGTAAAATTCATTTTGTTCTTTCATTAATCTATTTAAAGCAATAAACATCTTCTTTGATAGAAGTTAGAGAAGAGAAATCTAGAACTAAGTTTCATAAGTATAGTATTTAATTTTTGTATAGTTACAGATTTCATAGTAAGTCCGTATATTATGCGACAATTCAGTTTCCAGTACTGATCATAATAAATATCTAAGTGAGTGTCAGAGGAAGTTATCGATACAGTCTGGCAAGTTGAAACTGGCGTAGGCCCTATGGGAAATCTGCAATCTTGGCCTTCCGCTAACAAAGTTTTCAACTAAAATCCTATTGTGTTCTGTGTCGTGGGGGAGTACACTTGATTATTACTTGAAGACTTGAAAGTTGATGCCAAACCACGTTATCCGAAGGCATTCTTTTAAAAACTTTATGGACTAACTCCAACTTATAACACTTCAGAGTTTTAGCAACGCAAGAAATCATCACCAGTATCAAACTTTGAAGCGGAGAATCTGACTACTCAGAGAGTCTCAGGTTCAAACCCACAGTGCTCTGTTGACTTTTGATGTTATGTGCGTATTAAACAGCTAAATGACGACGGAAAACTCACAGAGGTTTTAAAACAAAACTCGCGCTCTTGGATTAAATCTTGTATCGCGGAGTAGTTTACAAACATAGAACCAACGGACACAATGAACACCCAGACTCGAAACAACAATTTATGGATCACACAAAGTGTTATCTCGTGCGGTAATCTAACCCAAAACAGTCAGAGCAGTGTCCATCGGTGAGAAATCTGCGAGTTCCTCTTGAAGAAACCTGCATGTAGTGAGGAAACATGCATGTCTAGAAGATCTTCATAACGTTGCTAAACGACATGTGAGGTCTGCCAATCTGTGATGAGCAGCTGAGTAGAGGGACAGTTTATATACAGGGGTAGCGATGGAAATTGCGATTAACGCTTTATTTTTAGAAACTTTTGAACAATATGTATGCGGTTCTTGTATTAATTTGAGATATAATGGGTGGTTGCGAGGTGGGGTACATTTTGCCATCATCTGTAAGGATTATAAAGTATTGACTAAAGTGTAAAAAAAGCAAATGAGGTTTTGTGTGAATGTTTGATATAAGAAAGAAGGGAAGCAGTAAGTAATTTCTAAATGAATGGGGAGCGAAGATTTGAAAGCACAAAGCAAGTGGATAAGAAATTGTGGTAACAGCACAACATTCTCGGTATAGATTAGATAATAATAGGTTAATCATGTATTACATTTAAAGCCGTGTGGTTGACGGCATAGAATACAAGTGTCACCACCCCCTATCTTCCCGTGGGTGTCATAAGAGGCGACTAAGGGATAACACGATGCATATACCATCTTTGCGTAGAGACAGAAAACTCGACATCAAACCCTATACGACTGCCTCGTTCGCCTCGCGGCATAAATGTGCGCGTGGGATCGGGAGGCCCCGGGTTCGATTCCTGGGTCGGGCAGTGTTATTGGGTTTTTCTGTCACGAAATTCTCAGTAGCAGCACGGAGTCTGGAAATGTGCCCGGTACGGCAATAGGCTCGCCCCTTATTACGTGGGACTAAAGTATATCTGGCGAAAAGTGGGTGTAGAAATACACCTCTGCCTACCTCTTCGGGGTTATAGGCGTTAGACTATGTATGTATGTATGTAAATTTAAAGCACTTATTTTACAACAAATACCAAACATAGTTGGAACTTCAATTTTAATTTATTTGTGTGACTTTGTCAATATTTTACTTATCTATAAAATAAAACATTTTTCAACTACCTGTCTCTAGAATGCACTGAAACAAATTCCGAGCTAAACGAGTAACGATTTTAATTGATAGATTGTATTAATTGTAAATCTAGAACATAATTTATATTGTAAATCTAGTAACAAGTCGGGTATTTATAATAGTCCTTGTTATGGGATAAAGACTTAACGTTGTCAACATTTTATGCTTTTTTGCGGTCTGGCTAAAAATAACTTTGTACTCTGTCGACGTTATTTAATATCCATACCATTATTCGGCTGCTTTTAGACAAGGTATAGAGTTTCAAAATGTTAATTAATAGTCTGTTTTTTTTTAATGAAATAGTATACATTGAGAGATGAGATGAATATTAACACCAAAATGCAAAGTAGTATTATTTTATGACTTGTGGAGGATTCTAGATCTTAATTTGATACTGATCTTATTTGAATTAATTCTACAATTCTTGTTTAAGTTTTCAATTTTGAAGTAAAAGCAGGTAAGTATATCTTGTCTATATATTCCGTCTGAGTGTTGCCGTATGAGTTTGATGAGAGTGAACAAAGCAAAAGAGAAATGTCAGGATCGTTGCAAATGCGGTCCTTAGTCTTTGCCTACCCCTTCGAGAAACAGGCGTGAGTCTATTATTGTTTGTATATATGTATGACTATTACCATTACAAAAATATTAGCTAAAACGTAGCCCCTTCTAAAATGCGATGAACGTTGTGTTATTTTAAGCTAGACTTCCCCGCGGCTCCGTCCGCGCGGGACTGGTTTATCCCCCTAAGGGGATGCATACCAAAAACCTGTAGGCTAAGTCCCAAGCAACATATATGCAAAATTTTTGCTTTTGCTCCCACCCAGCTGTGCGTTGTCTGTCAGTCAGTCAACTATAGGAAGAGTTTTTATGTAATATGTTGATGTGGCTCAGAAATTCATGCAGGAATCTTTGGCAAACGATGTCAATTTATAATACTTTTAAATCCAGAAGAAGATTTTAGTTGTAGAGAATATCTTATTTTTTTAAGGAACTTCTGATTCAACTCATCATCATCAGGCTTATTGATAATTTAGCCCACGGCTGGGCACAAGGTCTTCTCACATGGTTAAGTAAGTCCACCAAGATGACCAAGTGCTGGTTAGCAGACTTTACATGTTTTCCAGAAATATAATGTAGCACTCTCAAATAATTAGCAATTTAATATCCTTAAACTGAAGGCCAATTCTCGTAAATATGTTTTAAAAATGCAGTTTTCATCTAGTCATAGGTAAATAACTCATAAATGGTGCTCTCTTAAATTAACTGATATTTGAATGATATCTCAACAAGATATTTATATCACACACACATATATATATATATATATATATATATATATATATATATATATATATATATATATATATATGTGTGTGTGTGTGTGTGTGTGTGTGTGTTTGTGTGTGTGTGTGTGTGTGTGTGTGTGTGTGTGTGTGTGTGTGTGTGTGTGTGTGTGTGTGTGTGTGTGTGTGTGTGTATGTACAGTGTGTCGGAACCTGTCACTATTTTTGAATACCATACTTGGTACCTGTGATTCTACTTATCGTCATTCGAACTAAATTGTCGTTTATCACGTAAGTAGTTAAGTCCATCGGTGGTGTTAGCGCTTCAAACAATGCACAGTGCCCTGATATCAAATACCTACTGGAAAGAAAGTTACGAGGTGCTCAGCGTGAAAGACAATCAAAACGATTATTTTGTATTACTGTAGCCACCAAAGTAATATTGAAAGGTACAATATTTGTAATAAATATGCAAACTACGAATAAATTCATAAATCTCTACCAGATCCTATTGAGTGACACATGTAATTATCCCGACCCTATAAATAATATACCGGGATTAATTCCCTATGACCTTTGTTTACGAGCCTTTATTACCTTTTCTGCGATACACGTCCCAAAGCTTCCGCGATAACCAGCGATACGAATCGCACCAAATCAAACGCTCCCCCGGCGCTTTGTAAACGGGGTAGCGATTTCGCGAAACGAAAATATTGCAGTGATACAGAATACGTTTACAGTGCGTTGGGGAATTTTTCTTGTTACCAGCACAAGATATATCTGGCAAGATATGTACAGCAATTACGTTTTTCGTTTAAGGTTAGGGTGGGTTGATGATGGGGTGAAATGTTTGTGCGTGATTGTAGGCTGCTGCGCCGCACCTTTGTGCTTGTATTGTGGCTATGAAGATTGGTTGGTCTCTAAAGCTATAGGCGTAAGTAAATTTTACTCCTTATCTGTTATATAGAAAGCTTGTACTTGGAACAACAGTGACGTTATGAGACCAACCGTTGAGTTTGAGATTATTTAAAGGGACAAAAACAATTCATTTAGGTTTTAAGCAATTCAATTCTTAGAATAAAAAAGTGAAGTGAAGTTGCGCTTACTCACTTTTAGTTCCACGTTTAGTTTCCAAATTTTACACCTGAAAGAGTGAAAGAAGTTTACTTGAAAAGTTCTCTCATGAACGAAGTTATGAGCAACCGCTAATTTGGTGATTAAGTCCAGTTTGAACGCCACGATGTTGATCATCAAAGAATAATTATATATTTAGACTTTTACTGTTTACATGATTAACACCCCAGTTATTGAGTAGGTATAACACTAAAGACAAACTCGCAAGCAGTCGAGTAGGAGCTAGGATAAGACTAACTCTAGGTGTAGCACAACGCAAACTAATCCTACTAGAGGTCGCCCAGTAGTCGATTCGCCCAGGAGTCGGTTTAAGTTTCTACATTATTAAGATTGTACTGTCAAAGACTACAATCACAGACTTCAACGCGCAATAAATATAAAGAAAACTTTTATGAAATTATTGGAACGGCTATTAAATACTCTTCTTGGTTATAAAACTCTAAAACAGATGTTAACATTATAGACTTTTACTTTTTTAAAATGTAATTCTCTTGCCCTTGCGCAGTATGTCCTTTGCTTCTATACTTCTTGTTATCTAATTATTTACAAAGGAGTAAATCTCTTTCATCCATATCTTATCCTCACACAGTCGACTAATGTTTGTCTTGGCCTGATTATCCTTTTCGTGCCTCTACTTTCATATTCACACTATCTATCCATCGTTTCTGTGGAAACACTCTTGCTATTCGTCTCTCTCCTTTCGACTTCATTTAAGACTGCATAGTTGGTTGACACTGTGAGTACAAGTATTGTGGTTTCGATACCCACACGAGACAACATTTGTGCGATCCATGAATTGTTGTTTCGAGGGTGAGCCCCCGCGACACAGGATTTATTCTTAGAGGGAAATTTGTCTTTAAAAGAAATATAAAAAATATTCACTTGTTTACCTCCATACAAATAATCTATTCGCATAACATGTCCATACCAAGCCAAATATATATATATATATATATATATATATATATATACTATGTACTATCTTATCCGTCATCCGTCGTAAAATTCTCATCTTTGCTGCAATGTACCAATAATAACCCTTCAGTCTTTGCTTCGGTTACATACATTAATTTGCTACAACACATCCTATATTTTTCCATAATTAAGTACCTATTCCTCCTCCTTCATAACAATATTATTCTCAAGGCAAGGCAGGCGGATAGTAAAAACCCTTTTGCAGTATGACCATTTGCAAGTACTATAAGTATAAACAAAGTTTCAAATTAAGTGAAACACTGAAAAGTCTGAAAATTTACCAATACGATCTGACATTGATACATAAAACTTAATAACTAACTTATGGCAAATGTATTATTTGACTCTCATTCACATATAGGTCAATTAGCTCAATACCATGTGCTTAATAGATTTTTAAAATAAAACACAATCATTCAGATTAAGAAAGCAAAATTTCCCACGCGTGGCGTTCTGAATTCAAACTTTATGACAACTGCAATTATGTTTTTGCCTATGGATATCAATAAACAGATATAGTTTTGACATTTTACACTTTGTCAGAAACTTAAAACAATAATTTAAAAAATACCATACACTTAATACATTAATATTTTATTAATTTATTTTAATTTACACGCCAAGATAAATTGAGCATACCTATTGTGAAAATACAAAATCTATTAGGCAGAAAAGTCAAACATGTAATAATTACTTCATCTATTTTCAGTTTGAAACTCGTATTTAAATAATAAAAAACAATTCGGACAAGTGGGAGTCTTACCCGTGCGCCGAGGGTTCCGTACGCATTTTATCTTATTTGAGGTTGGTGCTAATTACGCTAGTCCTCTAAATCTGTATGAGCGCCCATACAACTTAAAGGACTATCTTAAATGGAGTCTACTATGTATGTACACCCTTAAATTTTCCACTGTTTTTATTTCTTGTAATTTTTCCTTTATTTGTGCTGTAAGACCCTGCTTTTGGCCAAATTTCGTGCGTCTAGTTCAACGGGAACTACCATATAGGTTTTCGACCCAAAACCTATAGGGTACTTACGGTTGACCTAGAATTGTCAATTTTGGTTAAAACCAAGGTCTTACATCACAAGTAAAGGAAAAAATCCGAAAATTAAAAAAAAAGTTGAAAATTAAGGTTAATTTTGGTACTTACAAGTTTTCGCAAAAATCTAATTTTGACCATATCTTTTTATCGGGTTGACCCAGGACCCACGTGATTTTTATACACCTAATAGGAACCATAGACCTCAGTATCTGGTATAAATTTCAATTTGCTAGGTCCACCCGTTCCTGAGAAAATTGGTGGTGACACACGGACAGACAGACAGACGGACAAGAAAGTGATATTATAATGGTTCCTTTTTTTACCTTGTGAGGTACGGGACCCTAAAAAATATTTAAAAAAAAATATTATTACAAAATTGCCAAGATAAATAATATATTGTAATAAATACAAAATCTGTTAGGCAGAATAGAACAACCCCACGTTGGATCTCCACCGTGGTGGAGGGGCTTAGTAACCGTGGGTTTGAGGTACTCCCACGGTGAAGCTAAGCGGGATCGCGGGAGGCCCGCCAGATGGTCAGGCGGGCCAATACCCGTCGGGGGGTAGTGAGGAATGCTTCGGTGAAACCCTGCCCTCTGACACATGGGTACATGAGGAGCACGGGTTGGTTTTTAGTCAGTAAGAGTCTGACAGTCCCCTTGACAGACAGACTCCTTGAACAAAATGTATTGTTTTCCTTTTTTTTATATTCGCTTTTTTATTTGTACTGTAAATGAAATGAAATGAAATGTTACGAGAAATGTGGTTACAAAGTGCTGGTACAGTAATAGTGATCCTCACATTCTACCATAACAATGGTGCGCAAATATGTGTATATTAATATTTAATTTAATTGTAGTTTTAAATAAGTACTTAAAATTGTTTCATTCTAAAATGAATTTAAGACTGTTAAATGCTTTCATAAATAAGTATATACAATTTATAATTAAACTATTTTCAGTTTGCCAGTTTAAGGGTCTGCATCAATATTATTGTGGTAAAAAGGGATAACAATTTTTGCTTCACGTATTTATACTTAGATAAAATTTTAAATTAATGGACATATTCAATATTTAACGTATAAATAAAGAATGCCAAGATAAATATATTGCAGAAAATACAAAATCTCTGAGGCAGAATAGGACAAACCTTGAACAAAAAAGTATTGTAGAAGTACATGTATTATTAACCTCTTTTCAGTTTGAAAGTCTGTGAGTCCATAACCGTAAATTAAAAAGTAATATTGTATACGTAAACGATGTTATGTATGTGTGAGTGCGAAATCTAAGGTAGTAGTGGTATCGTTTATTTTCATTAATATCAGATATTTCTAATGCTTAATAAACAAAAATATTAGCATTCTGCACACTTTCTACATGTAAGCAATAAGTGTGCCAAATTTCATAATCCTCCGTTCGCGCATTTCTCGTAAAAAGGGATCACAAAATTTTGTTTCACGTATTAATGTATAGATATAGTTTTATCTAGAACCCTGTGAAAATTATGTTTCCTAAGTTAATAAAATACTATCCTGTTGGTAATTTCTTGACTTTATTTTAGTAGGATCACGAAAGCACTTATGTCAGGTATTGCTGGTCCAATTTAAACAATTATTTGTGTGTTGGATAGCCCGCCGGCAGCGATAACCTAGTGCAGAGACCGAGAGACTGCTACGCAGTGGGTCCGAGTTCGAATCCACGGCGCGCACCAATGACTTTTCGGAGTTATGTGCGTATTAAATTGCTAATTATCGCTTGCTAAACGGTGAAGGAAAGCATCGCGAGGAAACCTGCATGTCTGAGAGTTCCCCATAATGTTCTCGAAACACATGTGAAGTCTGCCAACCCGCACTAGGCCAGCGTGGTGGACTATGGCCTTACCCTTCTCATAGTGAGAAGAGGCCCGTGCCCAGCAGTGGGACAGTTTATATACAGGGCTGATGATGATGGATAGCCCATTTATTGAGGAAGGCAATTTAGCGCTCAAATAGCGCGGGTGTAACCGCGGGCTCAGCTAGTAGTGCTAGGTATATGATCCATCGTATTATGTAAGAAAATCCAAGCTTCCGTAAAAGGTCAAATTCATATATCTTAAGAGTGTGATTAATTTATTTATATTGTAGTCATGTTACATTTTTGCATTGGTTAGGCTAATTAATGCACTATGCATTACCTCAGATTTATAGTTCCGATTTTAATATTAAAGGTGAAGCTGTGAATCACGCTTGAAATATGTATTTAAAATTTACCTATAGACTTAAATTCTTGATATCTATTTGTAACATAGTATTATTAAATTTAATACACTATTGGAATTCTGGTTCCAGATTTCGGTTTTGACCAAAGGCTATCATTTGGTCATGTTTTTAGCTGACTTAATCATATTAACCTTGTATGTTCCTCTACTACTCATATTATCGGGTGAAGTAGAAGTATTTATACGATATCATATCAGTCAATTACTGATTAAACATGTGAGTTCGGATAGGGATATATGTTTCTATTTGCTTTCTGTAAGCCTAGAATTTTAGCATATTTTTTAAATGATGCCAGTCGAAATCCAATATTAGTTAAAGAATGTCTCTCTCCAGGTGCGACTTTGATTTCCAAGTGTGTCTTAGATTTATTGCAATGTGAAATACACAAAATTCATGGACTCATTGCAATATGCAGTTTGCCTCTCACATTTGAACTCGTGCTTAGAATGTGCAAGTACAAACTTTAACTTAAACCTAAGAATTATGTAAGACTTTAAAATGTGATCAAATAAACCATCTCGATAAGACTTACCTCTTACTTACAGAGTAGTGTTTTGAACCAAGCTCTTAAGTTGGATTTATACTCGTTTATCAAATAAATACCTTCTGCAATCTGTCGTCTAGTCAGTTTGAGCCCTAACACTCTTGTCAGCTTTGTCAAGAAAGTAAAAGCACAGTTCTGTCTGTCCCTCGCAGTCAGGTGTGGTCGCGGGAGGAGAGGCGTGTCGGTGTTGCGTTGCCGCGCGCCCTATCTCCCGCGACCAAATGGGGGCGCACCATTGTTGCGTCACGGTGGGGGCGCAGAGGAAGAGGAGATGCGGTGTTGCGTTGCCGTGCTCCCTATCCTCTGCGGCCTGGGTGTTTTGGCGGCGGAGCCCAACACCTTCATCCGTCGCCAAGGGGGTTTCGTTCGGGGCCCGCCTGACCATCTGGCGGGCCAATACCCGTCGGGGGGTAGCGAGGAATGCTTCGGTGAAACCCTACCCTCCGACACATGGGTACATGAGGAGCACGGGTTGGTTTTCTAGTCAGTAAGAGTCTGACAGTCTCCTTCGTCCTTCCCCTCCCCAGGGCGGAGGGAGTCCATGAGGATTTTCCAACCCGATACAAAAAAAAAACAAAGCGTAGTGCATTATGTTAAATTGTTATGAGCCTATTCTAATTAGCGATATTTTGAGTTCAACGTTTGTTTTGCGCTGCAGATATACACATTGATAATAATAATAATAATAATAATATTTTAATAATAATATTTTTATTGCCAAGTAAATCATTGTAGTACATTACATGTTAAGTAGTTACAGTATCAAGTAGTTTACTTACTGTTTTCCTAGCTAGGCTATGAAATAGCCTGTATTAAGGAAAAACAGCTCCAAACCCGCATTAATACAAAATACATAATATTTAACGACACTAGTTGCAATATAAAAGAAGGTATGTAAACTACAGTTTTAACACTTTTTGTATAACATGCATTATTAAGACAATAGGTGGAGATATTATGCAAAAATTTATAAGTTGGTGTGTGTGTGTGTGTGTGTGTGTGTGTGTGTGTGTGTGTGTGTGATGTGTGTGTGTGTGTGTGTGTGTGTGTGTGTGTGTGTGTGTGTGTGTGTGTGTGGGTGTGGGTGTGTGTGCGCGCGTATGTATGTGAGTGTGTGTGAGTGTATGCAACCGTATCCAAAAAGGCAAATAGAAGCTATATATCAGGACAAAGCGATTAGCATATTTTCTGTCTCATCGTAATTTTTATGCAATAGGTAATTTAGGACGGCCGACTTACAATCATGACTAGGTAAGTTATATATATAAATGTGCCTGTTTATCTGGTTGTAGAGGTAAGGTCCCAGGTAATAGAAAAACCTTTTAATGAAAGAAAAATGCATTCTAGGTATAATACAGATGTTATCCCTGCGACGCTTGGAAGAATGTATGTATGGAGTCTTGCGATGTTGCAACATTACCGTGTGAAAAACGTAAATTTGTCGTACATTTAGAATGTTCCAGTTTCTATATAAATCGTCAGTCGGGTACAACATAGGACGAAACGTGGCTACTTTTAAAACTGCTCTATGAGCAATCTCCAATGATTTGAGAGTTGTTTTATGAGTACCTCCCCAGATAGAAATACAATAAGATATTATAGATTTGCAGAGGGCATAGTAAACACTACGTATGATTGTAATATTAGCGACGTAACGAAGCGATCTAAATATAAATATAAGCTTGCGAACTCTAGACGTCAGTGCTTCAACCTGTGGTTTATAGTTTAGGTATTTGTCTAAAATAACGCCGAGATACCTGATACTGTCAACAGAGCTTATGTGAGGACAATGACAATTTATTACAGAGTCATTCAAGCAACTATGAAATATCAAATCTAATGGGGTATTAGGCAGGGTGGTGGACGAGATAGAGTACGTTAAAAATTTTGTTTTTGCAACGTTCAGAGTAAGAGCATGAGAAGATAACCAATCCGCTACATTGTTTAAGCCGGCTTGGGACGTTTTTTGTAGCTCAGTCCAGGAATCAGAAACAAAGGTAATAGCCGTGTCATCAGCATATGAAGTGATTTTGGAATTAGGGATCTTCAGATTACAAAGGTCATTAATAAAAATTAGGAATAGAGATGGCCCGAGTATACTTCCTTGTGGAACACCAATGGATATAGGAAGCTCATCACTAGTGTAGTTACCTATCTTGACCATCTGTGTACGATCTGTGAGGTAACTTTTGAAGAATGCTAACTGTGGGCCTCTGACACCTATTCTTTCCAGCTTCAAAAGAAGAGTGGAAATGGGAACAGTGTCAAAGGCTTTGGCAAGGTCTAAGAAAATAGTCACCACCTTTTTACTGTCATTTAAATTAGTGACTATGTGTGCTGTCAATTCCTGGACGGCGTCTGAAGTAGACATGTTCTTCCGAAAACCGAATTGGTTGGCAGAGAGGATATTGAATTTGTCTAAGTAGCTAACTAGTCTAGTATTTACAACCCGCTCCAAGATCTTAGATAATCCGGTGAGTACAGCTATTGGACGATAGTTAGTTACTAAAGACCCGTCTCCACCCTTAAAGATGGGATGTATAATGGCCCTTTTCAGTGCTATGGGGAAAACTGATAAATCAATACATTTATTAAATATATGGCTGATAACTGGCGCAATAATATTAGAATACCTTTTTAAAAAAATTGTGGATATTTTATCCCACCCGGTTGCTGCATTTGATCTAAGAGCGTTTATTATATTTACTATCTCACACGGGCTTACTTCTTCAAAAACAAAAGAATTAAAATTTGGAAAAGTAGAGGTATAGTTAGTTACTGGGATATTCGACTTATAAGTAATTTTATCTGCAAGGCTCTTACCAATTTGAACAAAAAAATTATTAACCTTGTTACAAGCGTCGTTGGGTGATTGTGAAAGTGTAAGTAATTGCGAGGAAGACTGTTTTTGATGCTTTGTGTAAGTTATGTTTCTAATTATTTCCCATAAAGCCTTGGAATTTTGTCCTGCGTTTGTGAGTTGTTCAGAGTCATATTTACGTTTGGCTTTCTTTAATATTTTAGTACAAAAATTCCTATATCTTTTGTATGTGATGGAGAGAATCTGATTATTGGGTGAAAGTTTTGTTTGTCTATGCAAAGAGTCTCTATTATGGATACACCTTAAAAGTCCAGGTGTTATCCATGGCTTTATAATTCTCTTTTTGGCTGGCAATTTAGTGGAAGTTGAGTTATTGCTTATTGTTTCTGATATCAAAGTAATTAAAGAATCAATGGCAATGCTAGGGTTATCATAAGATAATAGTAAGCTGAAATCAATTTGTGTAACGGCACTATCTAAGGTCTCGTAATTAATTTTTGTTATAGTTTTAGGTGTATTAATTTTATAATTTTTAGTTTTTAAACAAAGCAATGTGGAGCAGTGGTCAGTGATGGTCGTTTCTAATACAAAAGTCATTGCTTGCCTTTTCGTTTTCAAAAAAATGTGATCTAGGCAGTTATTTCCCCGAGTGGGAAAGCTGTGCGCTGGTAAAAACCCGTGAGAAGCCATGCAGTTAAGAAAGTCGAGAGTGCGATGGTCTGATAGATCTTTGATATCGAGATTAATGTCTCCACTTATAATAACTGATTCAAATGATATTATAGTCGGCAAGATATTATTAAGACTGGAAAGAAATGTCACAATATTATCATTAGATGGCGATCGGTAAATACATAGTATTGCTATGTTTGAATTAAGTTTAACTACAAGCCCAGAGGCCGATTTAAGAAACTCTGGTTCTTCTATTGTAAAGGTTAAATTGGATTTTACATAAACAACAACCCCATCACTTTGATTAATGTGTTTAGATGATTTACAGACAGTGTAATTGTCCAAACTAGGTACCAAAGAATTATTTGAACAGTCTAACCAACACTCCGTGAGTAAAATAAGCTCACAGTCAAAAGATATCTGTGCAAGAAATGATTGTAGACTAAGGAAATTGCAATTTATTGACCGTATGTTTTGTGTGACTATTTTTAAGTGGTCATTAGGGTAATCGATCAATTCATTACATCTGTCAGGTGAGCATAAATATGATTTTGATACAGAGAGGTCGTCTACGTTATGCATAAGACTATTAATATCATCAATCATTTTTATAAGTTTTATGGAAGGGCAAAGATTTATGTTTAAAAAGGAACTGGATGTTAGGGTTTTTTACTCTTAGATTTAATGAGATTAACTTGAGGAATCGCACTCTATTATTTGGTTTGTAACCTAAAAACCAGGGAGGAAACGGTGTTGAATTATTATTTGTTATGAAAAATTTTGAGTTTCTGATATATATGAGAATTATGTGTTTGTGAATAGTGTATGTGTAATGGGTTTGTAGTGTATTTGTTATAGTTATTAATTTGAGCATAATAACGCAAGTTATACAAAATGAGTATATGAAAACCAAAGCGGTAAAACAATCAGTGACAAAATAAGTAGCAAAATTCACAGATCGTATAAAACAAAAAAAGGAAAAAGGCACATAATCCATAAATAGTCATGCTTCTTTATGTGAGAGTAAATTATTTACTTGAGTTTCATTTTTTATTATTATGTAAGGACCGTCATTCTCCTTTTTCAGAAATACCTGGCCATTTGATGTCCAGCAGTGCGCATAGTTATTATTTTTTGCCAAATTTCTAGTCATATAAAATAACTTCCTTGTAAACAATGTAAGCTGTTCGGAAATATAGATAGGAGAATTCATATTGTCAAAACCTATATGACTCGCATTTAATTTATTACTGACATTTTTCTTATTGAAATTTTTGACTGCTGCCAAAAAATCCTTTTTCAGGAGGGTGTTTGTTAGTTCGAAGGTCAAGGATGTAGTCTTGTGTTCATGCTTTGAGGGCTGCCTGGAAACATCACGGATATCAGACATCTTCAATTCGAGTCCGACTATCTTAGATAGATTTAGAACCATTCCGTAAATATGTTTCTTTGTTTCATTTGTCTGTTTTGGAACATTCCTTATTTCAATACAGGTCTTTATAAGACTACGATCAAAAGACTCTATCCGATCCTCTAAAACTGACAATTTTGATGTTATTACACTTCGTTCCTTTTCTAGGCTTGTAATCTTAGATTCCAATGACGAAAGTTGATCAGACATGAAAGACATCGATTTTTCAATGACTATGTTTGTACTTTCTATTTTACTGAATTGGTTCTTAATCTCACAAAAAAGGTTCTCCAGCTTATCCAGTCGATAGTTCTGAGCAGATATCAGATCTCCAATAAAGCTTTTTAATTCGCTCGTAATTTCGTTCTTCAAGTTCGCGTACTCCTTTGGTAGATTGGTTTCACCCAATTTACATCGACGCTTTGGACGCTGAGTATTGCTCGAAGCCTGAGCATCTGGAGTCGAGGCTTCTTGTACACGTAATTTGTGTGGATCTGATTCTGAGCCTGACTTGCCACTGGTTTTCGGTGGTGTTTTGAACATTTTGCATGAGCACTTATATGGTTTTATTTTTACACTTTTTGCAAATTCTATATTATTATTATATTATTGCTTATTTTGAATGCACTGAGATTCAATTAAATATTATTTACACACAATAATACCGATAAATATTATTTATTTTTCGGAGCGGTTTTTTACGTTGGCACTGACAGATGATAATACGACTAACCTCACCAGATTAGAGACAAGATCGACGACATGACAATTGTACGCATATATAATTATAAAAGAAAACTTAGATAAACTGATTACCTACACTGTGAAACCCAACTGCTTTCCATTTTACTGCCGACTACAAGTGCAGTGACTATATTGTCATACATATACTATTATAAAAATCGCTATACGCAGATAGTCATCACTTAAGTACGACTCTGCAGAGATTTAATGAAAACACAGAATATTTAACATAACTGCAACGTACATAAAGCGTTTTATTCCGATAAAGTCACAGCCGCGAAGCTTAATGCCGACATTTGTAATCAGAGCATTGTTCTAACATAGGTATTCTAATAACTAAAGTTGACGATATACGTGCAAAATGACTCCAAACTGAGTAAACGTAAAGTTAGCGTACCTCATGACTACTAATTTTATTCGGGAAATTATACTTCGACGAACAATCGGTTGGATCAATGAATACGAGTAGTTAAACACAGCTCTTTGAAGTCGGTTGGAGTATCGAAGGTAAATTTTGTGCAACACGTAAACATTAGATGTATGTAAGGAGATGTAGTTGCATTTCTTATACAATAAATTCAAAATTGTTTATTTTGTACATATTTACTTCTGTCTATAAAGACGCCGAAATGACTGAATATAGCATAGAGTCAAAATTCACGTGGTGCTTGGTGCGCGCGAGGTTGACGGATAATGCGTTGATGGAAACGGAACAGACGCTGTACGCTCGACGTACTAACGGATCATCGGTCAAGTGTGAAAGGATGAATGTTTTTCTATATATTTGTATGTTTTGGTGTTACGCGACCGATAATACGCTACGCATCTTCCGTCAGATATGTTCAGACCCTTAGTTCAGAAGAATATCGATTGTAAGTAAATTCAAAATCAAATCGCATTTCGTTCGTAATAAAGCGACGACAACCCAGCCTACTAGACGGTAGACGTAAGGCGAAAACTTTCTGACAACACTTTAGACTTATACGTCTTACATAAGACCAATCCTAACACTAGTTATGAATTATGACGTACCGCAAATTTGAATCAGCCAATAAGAATGCATTTTTGTAGACCCCTTCACCCCGCATTCCTTACCGCTTTGACAGAATTGTTTGTTTGTAGAAATGAAAACATTCGGTGTATAGTAGGCTGAGTTGTCGTTGTAATACAGTGTTGGGACCTGTCACTATTTTTAATATACTTGGTGCCTGTGATTCTACATATCGTCATTCGAACTAAATTGTCGTTTATCACGTAAGTAGTTAAGTACATCGGTGGTGTTAGCGCTTCCAAGTCCAAAAAATCACAATGCCGAGATATCAACTACCTACTGGAAATAAAGTTACGAGGTGCTCAGCCTGAAAGACAATCAAAACGATTATTTTGTATTACTGTAGCCACCAAAGTAATAATGAAAGGTAAAATATTTGTAATAAATATGCAAACTATTTCTGAATAACAAACTAGGCATAAACTCATAAATCTCTACCAGACCCTATTGAGTTACATATGTAATTATCCCGACCCTATAAATAATACACCGGGATTAATTCCCTATGACCTTTGTTTACAAGCCTTTATTACCTTTTCTGCGATACACGTCCCAAAGCTTCCGCGATAACCAGCGATACAAATCGCACCAAATCAAACGCTCCCCCGGCGCTTTGTAAACGGAGTAGCGATTTCGCGAAACGAAAATATTGCAGTGATACAGAATTCGTTTACAGTGCGTTGGGGAATTTTTCTTGTTACCAGTACAAGATATATCTGGCAAGATATGTACAGCAATTACGTTTTTCGTTTAAGGTTGGGGTGGGTTGATGATGGGGTGAAATGTTTGTGCGTAATTGTAGGCTGCTGCGCTGCACCTTTGTGCTTGTATCGTGGCTATGAAGAGTGGTTAGTCTAAATGTATAGGAGTAAGTAACTTTTACTCCTTATCTGTTATATAAGAAAGCTTGTACTTGGAACAATAGTACCGTTATGGGAAATAAACCGGTCAAGTGCGAGTCGGATTCGCGAACCGAGGGTTCCGTACAAACCTGTAGGTATAGATAATTATGTATTTAAAAAAATATGACATGTAACAAACAATTTAAGGTCTTCGAATTTTTTCTATGTGCTATAAAACGTTGCTTTATGCCAAATTTCAAGATTCTAGATCGCCCTCCCTGTGGGATCTCAACCTTGTCGTGATGGGAGGGCTTAGTAACCGTGGCTTGGACACCTGCGGTGAAGCTAAGAGAGATCCCGGGAGTGGACGCTCCGCGTGGTCTTGGAGGGGGCCGGCGCAGGATGCGTCCGAAGGTGCGGGTGCGGGGGACAGTTCTGTCTGTCGCTCGCAGTCGAGCGCGGTCGCGGGAGGAGACGCGTCTCGGTGTTGCGTTGCCGCGCGCCCTATCTCCCGCGACCAATTGGGGGCGCACCATTGTTGCGTCGCGGTGAGACTCTCTCTGAGACTCTACGCGTTTCTGAGAAAAGGGTCTTGACAGACGAACGGACAACAAAGTGATCCTATAAGGGTTCCGTTTTTTCATTTCGAGGTACGCAACCGTTGAGTCTGAGATTATTTAAAGAGACAAAAACAACTCATGACGCTTCAGGTTCTAAGCAATTCAATTCTTGGAAAAATGTGAGGTAAAGATCCACTTACTCACTTGTAGTTCCACGTTTAGTTTTCAAATTTTACACCTGAAAGAGTGAAAGAAGTTTAGTTGAATAGGTCTCTCATGAACGAAGTTATGAGCAACTGCTAATTTGGTAATAAGTCCAGTTTGAACGCCACGATGTTGAGCATCGAAGAATAATTATAGATTTAGACTTTTACTGTTTACAGGATTAACACCCCAGTTATTGAGTAGGCATAACACAAAAGACAGACACGCAAGCAGTCGAGTAGCAGCTAGGATTAGGCTAACTCTAGGGGTAGCCCAACGCAAGCTAATCCTATATAGTTTTATCTCGAACCCTGTGAGAATTAAGTTTCCTAAGTTAATAAAATACTATCCTGTTGGTAATTCCTTGACTTCATTTTATTAGGATCACGAAAGCACTTATGTCAGGTATTGCTGGTCCAATTTAAATAATTATTTGTTTGTTGGATAGGCCATTTATTGAGGAAGGCAATTTAGCGCTCAAATAACGCGGGTGTTACCGCGGGCTCAGTTAGTAGTGCTAGGTATATGATCCATCGTATTATGTAAGATAATCCAAGCTTCCGTAAAAGGTCAAATTCATATATCTTAAGAGTGTGATTAATTTATTTATATTGTAGTCATGTTACATTTTTGCATAGGTTAGGCTAATTAATAGTGCATTACCTCAGATTTATAGTTCCGATTTTAATATTAAAGGTGAAGCTGTGAATCACGCTTGAAACATTTATTTAAAATTTACCTATAGACTTAAATTCTTTATATCTATTTGTAACATAGTATTATTAAATTTAATACACTATTGGAGTTCTGGTTCCAGATTTCGGTTATGACCAAAGGCTATCCTTTGGTCATGTTTTTGGCTGACTTAATCATATTAACCTTGTATGTCTCTCTACTACTCATATTATCGGGCGAAGTAGAAGTATTCATACGATAACGTATCAGTCATCACTGACTAAACATTTGAGGTCGGACAGGGATATATTTTTCTATTTGCTTTCTGTAAGCCTGGAATTTTAGCATATTTTTTTAATGATGCCAGTCGAAATCGAATATTAGTTAAAGAATGTCTCTCTCCAGGTGCGACTTTGATTTCCAAGTTTGTCTTAGATTTACTGTAATGTGAAATACACACAATTCATGGACTCATTGCAATATGCAGTTTGCCTCTTGCATTTGAACTCGTGCGTAGAATATGCAAGTAAGAACTTAAACCTAAACCTAAGAATTATGTAAGACTTTAAAATGTGATCAAATAGACCATCTCGATTAGACTTACCTCTTCCTTACAGAGTGGTGTTTTGAACTAAGCTCTTAAGTTCGATTTATACTCGTTTATCAAATAAATACCTTCTGCAATCTGTCGTCTAGTCAGTTTGAGCCCTAACACTCTTGTCAGCTTTGTCTAGAAAGTTTAAGCATCGAAATAAATGACAATGAAGGCTTAACATAATTACTCGAGGAGATAAGTCAACAAGATTTCGCATAGAATAATAATTCAAGATTGTGATTACAATACGAGATAATGTACATAATGTAGACTGTAGAGCCTTCGCTTTCGGGGAAAATACAATAAAGACATTGTGGTAACTTACAAAGAGAAAATGTGCCGTTTAATATGGAGAAACACCAAGAAACACATATGTAGTAAAGTAAAGTAAGACTGGCTTAGTCAAATAATAAAAAATGTGAACACAACTTGTACTAAGTTATGTCAAGAAATTTATCGCTTAACGTTGTTGTGCTTTTTTCGCATGTTGGCAAATCGAAAGATCCTATCGCTATAAATCTTATGAATCTTATAAATCTTTATGTTTAAGCTGCCAAGATTAATAATATTATGTAATTCATTTTCAATAACATATAATTTAGGACATATTACTGTATGAAACATTTGCATGCCTAATGGTGGAGTATGTAGAAAATCATGACATTTGTATAACATCTCTATTATTGTTACCCATATTCGCAAATAAATGTTGATTTGATTCGATTTGGTTTGAAGAAAATTGTAACTTCAAATCATGGTCATTATCTCACGCTTATAGTAAAGTCCAATTGCTATGAAATTTATATTTGAGTTGCTAAAATCCAAAATATTTAGTGCGGAAATAATTTTCTTCATAACTTAATTTAACGTATGCAAATAATAAAAAAATATGGTACTAAACTTATAGCGTAGTGCGTTATCCCCCTCGTGGGATCTCCACCCTGTCGTGGTGGGGGGCTCAGTAACCGTGGGTTTGAGGCACACCCACGGTGAAGCTAAGCGGGATCCCGGGAGGGGACGCTCCACGTGGGCTTGGGTGAGGCCTGCGTAGGATGCGTCCCAAGATGCGGATGCGGGGGACAGTTCTGTCTGTCCCTCGCAGTCGGGTGTCGCGGGAGGAGAGGCGTGTCGGTGTTGCGTTGCCGCGCGCCTTGTCTCCCGCGACCAAATGGGGGCGCACCATCGTTGCGTCGCGGTGGGGCCGCAGAGGAAGAGGAGATGCGGTGTTGCGTTGCCATCCTCCCTATCCTCTGCGGCCTGGGTGTTTTGGCGGCGGAGCCCAACACCTTCATCCGTCGCCAAGGAGGTTTCGTTCGGGGCCCGCCTGACCATCTGGCGGGCCAATACCCGTCGGGGGGTAGCGAGGAATGCTTCGGTGAAACCCTACCCTCCGACACATGGGTACATGAGGAGCACGGTTTGTTTTTCTAGTCAGTAAGAGTCTGACAGTCTCCTTCGTCCTCCCCCCCCCCCCGCAGGCGGAGGAACTCCATGAGGATTTCCAACCCAATACAAAAAAAAACCAAAGCGTAGTTATGTTAAAGTGTTATGAGCCTATTCTAATTAGCGATATTTTGAGTTCAACGTTTGTTTTCCGCTGCAGATATACACATTGATAATACGACTAGCCTCACCAGATTACAGACAAGATTGACGACATGACAATTGTACGCATATATAATTATAAAAGAAAACTAAGATAAACTGATTACTTACACTGTGAAACCCAACTGCTTTCCATTTTCATGCTTTAAGGCCATTTTGGTAAAGATACTATTCTGAACCGAACTGCCGACTACAAGTGCAGTGACTATATTGTCATACATATACTATTATAAAAAGCGCTATACGCAGATAGTCATTACTTAAGTACGACTCTGCCGAGATTTCATGAAAACACTGAATATTTAACATAACTGCGACGTACATAAAGAGTTTTTTTTATTCCGATAAAGTCACAGCCGCGAAGCTTAATGCCGACATTTGTAATCAGAGCATTGTTCTAACATAGGTATTCTAATAACTAAAGTTGGCGATATACGTGCAAAATGACTCCAAACTGAGTAAACGTAAAGTTAGCGTACCTCATGACTACTAATTTTATTCGGTAAATCGGAACAGTCGGTTGGATCAATGAATACGAGCAGTTAAACACAGCTCTTTGAAGTCGGTTGGAGTATCGAAGGTAAATTTTGTGCAACACGTAAACATTATATGCATGTAGTAAGGAGATGTAGTTGCATTTCTCTAGAAAAAAAATAAAAAAATATTATTTTGTACATATTTACTTCTGTCTATAAAGATGCCGAAATGACTGAAAATAGCATAGAGGTTTATCACAAGTTAGTCCAGTCAAAATAGACAAAAATAAGTCATAACCTAGCCATAATTCGCATAGAGCTGAAAATTGGCAGATTATTAATAAAATGTCAAAAATCCCTTTCGATTCTACTATTTTTTTTTATCCAATATAAAACATTAAGGTTTTTCCATTTTTCTCAAAAGCGGTAATTTTTTTCTTAAAATAGGTCAGATAAAGTTGTAGATCATAAAATTTTCTACAAAAATGGTCCTAACACTTTTTTTCGTACGACTCATTCGTGAGACATCGCGGTTTTAACAATTACATACATAGTCTCACGCCTATATCCCCGAAGAGGTAGGCAGCGGTATATTGCTACACCCACTTTTCGCCAGATTTATTTTAGTCCCACGTAATAGGGCGAGCCTATTGCCGTACCGGGCACAATACCAGACTCCGTGCTGCTACTGAGAATTTCATAACGGAAAAACCCAGTAACACTTTGCCCGACCCGGGAATCGAACCCGAGACCTCCCAATCCCACGCGCACATTTATGCCACGAGACCAACGAGGCAGTTTTAACAATTACAAAATTCATTTTTTACATAAAATGCACACATATAGTATAACATAAATAATATACACAATAATTAAAGTGGAATTGGTTACAGGCAGCGGTCACCTAGTGGAGATACCAACGGACTGCTATGCACAGGATATCCACGTCGCGCTCCACTGACTTTTCGAAGTTATGTGCGTATTAAATTGTTAATTGTTGCGTGCCTCGGAGAGCACGTTAAACCGTCGGCTGTCATCAATATCTTTGACAGTCGTTACGGGGACCCCAAATAAACTGATACTTGTCTAAACCATGGAATACCGCTATCCCTTCAGGTTGCGGAGGTCAAACGGCAGTCGCTCTGTGGAAAAGCAGATATTCTGTCAGATCTGGTTAGACTAGTAGACAAGCGGACCCCGGGCTCCAAGGCGTGTAAGTCTTTGGTGCAACCGGTACTTACTGCGATAACGATAAAGATGATGATGATCAATGTGGAATAGGTTGCCTATCTACACTTGAACTTCGTGATACACACGTTACAAGTGTTGAACAATAAAACAGTACTGTTGTCTTATCTGCCTCCAACATCTGCTTCTGCCTTTCAACACTTGTAAAGTGTGTATTATCAAGTTCAAGTGTGAGTAGACAATAAGCTGGACCCAAAGAATGGGGTTGGAAATTAACAGATCATTCTTTGAAGCCAATTCAAACTCTACTCCTCCCGCCTGCTCCATAAAAACTGCTCAATACTATTTTTTGTAACAGCAAGACGGATTTTAGTAGGAATTGTGGCTGTCAAAAAGTGGGGATTATTTTATTCGCCAGTATGCATCAATTGTCAGGGTCAAACTTGCTCCAATATTAAATCAAATGCAACAGATGAAAGTATTAATGATGTTAATGAGGAAACAATTGATGCATACCTTTCCTTAGAACAGAGAACAGAAATTTTGCAAGCAGAAAAACATGAATATAAAGAAATAATTATTGTTAAAGTAGAATTAGACAATTATCTATTATTAATTAGAAGAAAACAACCTATTCCACTTTGATGTGTGCATTTTATGTAAAATATGAATTTTGTAATTGTTAAAACCGCGATAACTCACGAAAGGTGAGTCATACGAGAAAAAGTATTCGGACCATTTTTGTAGAAAATTGTATGATCGACATCTTTGTCTCATCTACTTTCGCGATAAAATTTACCATTTTCGAGAAAAATTAAAAATCTTAAATTTGTCCGTTTGATTTTGATTAAAAGCTATTGCAGAAGTAGGATCGAAGGAGATTTTGGAAATTTTATTTATAATGATGTATTTAACGTGTCTGCCAATTTTCAGCTCTATGCGAATTATGTCTAAGTCAAATGTCTATTTTGACTGGACTAAGTTGGCTAGGTTACTTAGCCTGTGATTTAAGTTTTGTTGTAGGTACTTAATTTGTTGTAGTCTGAACGTATGATAAGTGAAACTATGTAGGTACTTATTTGCTACAAAATGAAGAGCAGAATAACGAAAATTTTATTTTTCTTTCTATAGTAGATAATTATGCAACCATATTCAACTCGATTTTTTAAATGTTTCTTTTAAATTTAATCAAGGTTAATAAAACGTGCTTTTATGAATCTGAATACATTTTTATAATGGATGGAGAATAGGTTGAAAATATTTTTTACCGAGGTCATATTATATTTTTTTCATAAAAAGTATAAAATAATTTGTCAGGCCTACGTAAAATTTTTTTAGGCACACACACGTGTTTTGTTAGTAATGTTCTAGCGGTATTTCACATATTATCACGTGCTGTGCCATTGTATTCCAGCCCACTATAGACTAATTAATCTGCCCTCTACGCGCAGCTACGCTATTGGACTGCAAAGACGCGTTATTTCAGTATAAGACTACCAAAATAACAAATATTGTTTCGACAGCAAATGTAAAAACAACCTTAAAAAAGTACCTACTTAAAGAAGTAAAAACTAATTAGAAATCCAAACCACACCTTCATATTTTCGATAAATTTCGCGAGTAACCTTAACATTTCATCGTATTATCTCACAATAATTTTTACCCCGATTAGAAATCGAACCCATGACTTCTAGTTTAACACTCAAGTTTTCTATCCACTAGAATAGTTGGCCGATTTATCTCATAACAACCCTTTTCCCTGAGTTGACTCTTATAACTTTCGCGAACGATAACCAATATTAACATCATATATTTTCTTCCTTAACCCAGCGTGATAAAGTAATAAAACTATGCCGAGGTAATAAAACAAACTTGCTATCGGTACAAGAAGACAAAAAGTTTTAGCAAAAATATCCGCATTTTTGTATCCAGATTTTTATCAGAAAAATTAAAAAAGTCATAGGTCAGATATTTGTAGCGCTCTGATACTAACAAAAACTGTATCATTTTGCTTTTTTAAGTAGTTTTTATGTCACGGTTTAAGACACGCAAATGTTTTTGAAAGGTCTATGTCCAGCAGTGGACGTTTTTTGGCTGATATGGTGATATCCTGCACTAGGAATAAGTGCTGTATCGTGGAGGACTTTACCAACATTCAAGGTTCGAACAAAAATACACCTCGGCTCGAAACAAGGCTTTGTGGACACAGTTGTGTCCCGGGTGGGGACGAACTCACAATGCTTAGGGCACTGGTAAATGAAGAGACGGCCTTTAAACCACTACGTGCAGTCAAAACTATTTAAATTATTGATACTCATGACATTTCGTCATAATTCCACAGATGTATAATATTGAAAAACCGTAATATTATGTTTTCTTTATTTATTATTGGGGTGGCTTATACATGATATATCTTATTATGTCCATAAAACATGTTTATCATATTTCTAGTGGCAATAAAATTCTGTAGTTTTCGTAAATGCCATTTTCATGCAATATTAATTTGATTAAATATTATCATAGCCGCGGGCAATATATGATGTACGGTTGTAAATTTATCAAAATCAGAATCAGGTCGATCAGGAACTGACAATCGTCCTAAACCTAAATTGATAACATAATTGGACGATTGACGAATAAATTAATAAAAGACATAAACTTAATAAAGATGATGCCAAATAAATTGCATATTCATAACATTTTAATTTTAGTATCCAATTGGAGTGATTAAATGCCAATAAAGTGATTTAACAAGTTGTTTTGGGATTGTATAACATTATTTTGTAGGAATGTGGTTGCGTCACAGTATTATGCTTCTATGGAGTGATGATTTTTGGTTTCTTTCCTTATCTGCCATTGTGTTCCTGTTTACGAATACTTAAATAGTTTTATTTAAGTTTCAGACACTAGAATTCTGAAAGATCAGTAATATATTATATCTACTGTTGTGAGCGATCGCCTAGTAGGTAGGTACACCAACAGACTGCTGTACATAGGTAATTTCAGCAGCCATTTTATTTAAATCACGTTATTATATAGGCAGCCAATAATACAATAATCCCTATACTTAAATAAGTCACAAAAATGCAAAACAAAAAAAGAAAAGAAAATTTGGTTTTTGGGTTCGAATCCAAGGCGTGTTTCACTGACTTTTCGAAGTTATGTGCGTATTAAATTGTTAATTATCGCATGTACGTCGGCGAGTACGTTAAATCGTCGCGCTTCCATCCTGGCTATCATCAGGATCTTAAATAAATAAACTAAAATAGTCTGAACCATGGAATAACACTATCCCCTTGGATTGCGGAGGTCAGACGGCTTATAGAAAAAGTTAATACTCAGTCATATCTAGTTAGATTAGTAAGCGGACCCCGTACCGCAACTGGGATAACACCTAGGACGATGATGACTGTTGTGTTACGCGTGTGCAGTAGATTGCATCCTGTGCATCCTATATTTAATATTTTTCAAATCTAGAATCACAGTTTACGCTTAAATACGTTATAGACTGCTAACTTGTCTGCCTCATGCCTTGCCGACACAAAATTATGCAGCTTATATATGCAAAAAATTTGCCCCATCCCGCCTTCAATTTTATGAAGTTGATAAGCAACCGCATCTGTTACGGATGATTTCAATATTTAGCTAGCTTCTGCTCTTTTGTACAAATCTTAGAAAGATTTCGCGTATCTAGCACTCTATAATTCTATGCGGTAGATCGGAGTGAGAAGGCTCACTAAAACCACGACGGTGTTCTTTGATGTCCGGAAGTGGCATGAGCAATAAAATTGTATTCCGCCGCGACCCCGAAATTTTTGACAACCCTGAGAGAATGCATAAGTCGACATCTACACTATGTTGTAATTTGGCCCGTAATTTATTTATCTCATCATTTTATTTTAAGACAAATATTTATTAGGTAAATCTTCGGATATACGTAAATAAACAGTGCATAGGGTTCCCACCAAGAACTTAGGGTCCCAAGCCAACCTCACCTGCAAGTGGTGCACCTGCCGATCAACGGACGAGGCTCTGGCAAACAAAATGTCCCAATAAGCGGCAATAGGCTCGCCACCTATTACGTGGGATCAAAACACTGGCGAAAAGTGGGCGTTTAATATGCTTCTGCCTACCCCTTCGGGGAAACAGGCGCGAGTCTATGTATGTATGTATGTAAACAATTCCAAAAGAAATAAATCAATAAATTTGTAATAGGTGTGTCATATTCTTGATGGTATTTTTCGTTGAGTCACAATTTTGCACAAAACAGCGTTTTATTAATTTACAAGCATAAAATTAAGAACCAATTGTCAACAGTTAATTACAATGATTAATGGGCACACCAACCTTGCACTGAAAGACAAATATTTAAATTCAATATTATGTTTTAATGTATTTTGATTCTTGCGGCACTTTTGATATATATTTTTTTCTGTTGCAATGACATAATGAGTCCATTTTCTAGGCGATTTAACATAATTAAAGCTGCAAAGATTAACATATTTGCATTTGTTGACTTTGGACAGAATCAGGTCGCCGTGATTCTTCCCATCTATATATTTTGTAGGATTCTGTATATGAAAATAAAGAACGGAATTCAGAAAACACTTTACTAGTTCAACATTCTACTATTGCCTTATTTTCTTATCTTATTTCTCCGGCTTCTTACTCTTAAAAAGATGACTTTAAAAAATGCAAGTTAATTCGTTAAAAACAATATTCTGCAAAACCGAAGTACATGTTTTTTACTTTTAATAGCTTTGCTTTAGTCTCGGGGATGCCCGAACATACAAATGTGCACCGCAAATGTGACTACACGCGCATGTCGTCACTACACAAGCGATAATGAGATGCATAGTTATTTGATATATATAAATAGAGAATGTGACTAATCGGCAAAATGACGAATAGTCCATATTACTGGTGCAGAAGCTTGAGTTCGGCAGTAGTGTTACGCCGTCGCCGACTAAGATTTGTACAAAAGTCTATAATACGCTTTCAGTAGAAGTTTAAAGTTACTCTGAAGCACAGATTGTGTAGGTACGCGGGTTATGATGCAACCGAAACTAGCCCAAAAATAAATTAGGTATGACTTTATAATGGAGCTTGTTATATTTTAGATTTTAGTATAGGTAGTGACCACACCGATTCAGAGTTGTCAAAAAATTCTATAATATGCTTTCATTAGGGGTTCAAAGTTACTGAGAAGCTCAGACTATTCAGGCGGGTGATAAAGTGAACTACTACTAGTCAGTATTAGTAACTAGTCCAAAAATATTATGACTATAGCTTAAACCTGTAATAAATTTGGTTTTACTATAAGTAAAAAAGCGTATATAATTGATAAATATTTAGTTACATATTTATGTCTGTACTTCTTCTTAGTATATAAAAATCATAATATTCGTAGATTTATGTCGACTTATTTTCTTTTTATAACAGGCATACATTAGTGGATGTAAACTTGGTTGTAGTAACGTTAACGAACATGATTGTGTAACATTTAGCAGACTAATTGCCTCCCCCCGTGGGATCTCCACCTTGTCGTGGTGGGGTGGCTTAGTAACCGTGGATTGGTGACCCGCGGTGAAGCTAAGAGGGATCCAGGAGGGGACGCTCCGCGTGGGCTTGACGGAGGCCTGCGCAGGATGCGTCCAAAGGGGCGGGTGCGAGGGACAGTTCTTCTGTCCCTCGCAGTCGGGTGCGGTCGCGGGTGGAGAGGCGTGTCGGTGTTGCGTTGCCGCGCGCCCTATCTCCCGCGACCAAATGGAGGCGCACCATCGTTGCGTCGCGGTGGGGCCGCAGAGGAAGAGGAGATGCGGTGTTGCGTTGCCGTCCTCCCTATCCTCTGCGGCCGCTGAGTGTTTTGGCGGCGGAGCCCAACACCTTCATCCGCCGCCAAGGGGGTTTTGTTCGGGGCCCGCCTGATCATCTGGCGGGCCAGTGCCCGTCGGGGGGTAGTGACGAATGCTTATGCGAATCCCTGCCCTCCGACACACGGGTACATGAGGAACACGGGTTGGTTTTTAGTCAGTAAGAGTCTGACAGTCCCCTTCGTCCTTCCCCCGGGGCGGAGGGACTCCATGAGGATTTTCCAAAAAAAAAAAAAAATAAAAAAAAAAAAAAAAAAAAAGCAGACTAATTGCCTGCAAAATTTTGTACTAATTTAAATGAATGGCATACTCAATAAAGAACGTTCTTGTAAAGTTTCCTAATAACAAATGGGGAAAACAATACTAAACTGTATTGTATTGGTAAAAACTGCAATTTTTGGATGGCAAATATGTTCAAGAATTTTTATGGGTCGACCCATTTTTTTTTTTTTTTTTTTGACTCATGGTGGAAACCAAACAATTTACGGGCTTACCCCCCCAGGCTGGGCCCCTAAAGGGACTCAGTCTAGGGAGAGTGTGGAGACTCCCCGACGAGAAGCGCCGGGACTACCCACTAAAACCACCATGGTGTTCCTCTATCCGATCCCATTGAATGGCGGGGTCGCGGGATCTGCGTTAGCATTACTGCCGCGACCCCACCTGAGCTGGCCCGCGCGAGCGGGCCCCGTCCCTCGCATGCATCTATCTGCATCCATCATACTTGTCCTCATACATCCTCTTTCATACTACAAGCGGAAAAGAACGACGTAGTCTACTAACGCTACGAGAGGCGCACGCGGAACACGTGCGCCGCCTCTCGGGCCTCGCGGACGGGGGCGGTATAACAGGCCCGCCGTCCGCAGGCGTGTACTCACGGTGGCCGGAGATCGTTGAACGCCCTCCGGCGACGAAGCCTGGTTCTGCGGGTGGAGACAGGTCGCATGGGCTCCCTATCCCGCTCCGCCACCTCCTTGATCGACATCACCGTCTCACAAAAGGAGGCGGCGGCGTCCCAACACATCTCGCTTCGAACCATGGAACGAATCAAGGTCCGAAGCGAGAGTTCGGCCACTCCTATCGCCGCGACTAGGTCTCGGCGCTGCGATGCCCAAGCAGGGCATTCCGCCAAGGTGTGCAGCGCCGTGTCCTCTACTGGGTCACGGCGATCTCCGCAGTGGTGACACCCGGGCGTCTCCTCCCGGCCAATGCGGTGCAGGAACCGGCCGAAACAACCATGGCCGGTTATCACCTGTGTCAACCGGAAGGTGAGGTCGCCGTGTCGTCTCTCCAGCCACTCGTCGAGTACGGGCCTCACTGCCTCAATGCAGCGAAGCCCCGCGCTGGGGTGCGTGAGTCGCTGTCGCCATTCCGCCACTAGGACCTGTCGGAGTTCCACCTTTCGCGCCTCAATCTCGCGAGGCGCGGGTTCTCCGCCTACTGACCGGGCCTCGCGGCGCCACTTATAAAGCGACGCAAGCAGCCCGGCCTGTAGGTCCCAGGGCGGACATCCGGCGAGGAGAGTCGCGGCTCCGAAGGAGACCGTGCGGTAGCCACAAATTATCATGACGGCCATGGCGCGCTGTGGTGCGCGTAGCGCCCGAACGTTGCGGGCCGTCAGGTTCTCGGCCCAGATGGGACACCCGTATAGGGCCATCGACCGCACGACTCCCTCATAGAGCCTCCGGCAAGAGGCGTTCGGCCCCCGTAGGTTTGGCAGCAGCCTCGACAAGGCGGCCGCTGCCCCCAGGAGTCTAGGTGCCAAACGCTCAAAATGCCGGTGAAAGTCCCATCGGCTATCGAGAACGAGCCCGAGGTATTTCAAGCTCGTCCCAATGCCGATGCGGACCCCTCCTACCATTATGTTGGCCCCTGCAGGTGGCCTGTTCCGAGGCCCATGAAACGAAATGGCCTCGGATTTTGACAAGGCCACCTCGAGGCCCAACTGCCGGATGCGACTCACTATGTGTGCAACCCCAGCCGTCGCCAGTATGGCCGCCGCCCGGTGCGTCTTACCCTTGGCCGTGACCAACGTATCGTCGGCATAACAGACTATGCCGACGCCGTGGAGGAGCGCACTTATGGGTCGACCCATGAAAATTGGATATTATTGTTAACTTACCTCCACAAACAATGAAAGACATATAGACAAAAAAAAATATTCCTATCATACATTTTTATATTTGCCATATTATGTAACATTATATAAAATATTCATTATCGACAAAGTATTTAATCTTAAATAAAAACATCTGATCGGATTAAGATAAAAATGCAATGCATTTGTATCTTTCAAACAATATTATGCATTTTTAATTGTAATTTATTCAATCTTGATTGCGTTAAGCCTAATTATTCATTTTAACTATCTGCTTACAAATTAATTATCCAATACTAATGATTATTACCTACATGATAAAAATTTATAAGCTCTTGGGATATTAAGACCTTTAACATTAATCAATGTACCTTGTTTTTATTGAAATATACCGACAAATATACTTTTGGTATTTAAATCACCATAAAATTTAATATAATCTTAACGTTAAGGAACAAAAACATCAAATAAAATCTGGTTAAGCCTATGCCAAACTGTTAGGCGTTTATGAAAATTGTAATGAAATTGAATTAACTTATATGACACAATCGAAATAAGTGGCGATTTGAACAAACAGCTTATATTTCTGGAATGAAAATTTGTAATGAATTTGATGATGATGAATGAATTTGCCTGACTAGGACCTTAATATCGTGACCGTCACAAATCACGTTAATATTATATTACGAGCCAATTACCTAATACTGAAAATAGTATATCCTTTTACTTACATTGATGTAACGATATATTTTATTAGACTTTATGTTATAGGTTAACATCGAAGACACCTAACAGAAACCATTCCACCACCAGTTCGAACACCACTTACTCGAGTAAGTAAATGAGTCACAATACATTACTCATTATACCAGTTCAGGACAAACTATCGCCAGACCGTGATGCACCAGACACGATATCCTAGCCTGGCCTGAGGAAAGATCCTCTCTTTAGTTCGAGTAACTAACACCATACCTCGTCGCTAAAAGAAAGAAATTTTCAGCAAACTGTAAATGCTTTTTGTATTAAGTTAATTCCAACGTCAAAATCATACTACCTGAAAAAATAGTTCACTACAATATTAAAAGATTAATTATTGGTAGTAAGATGTGTTACTTGAAAAACAAAAAAAGTCGAAAGAAAGAATGGACACAATGAACTCTGCTAGTAAACACTTCGTCTCATTTTGATCTCCAAAACTGCAAAGTCGTTATTCCATATGATCTAGATCGCTACGGCTATCATAGATTTCTTTTTATACCACCGATATTGGAAAAACATCATATAAATGTCAAATGCAAATACCGAATCCGTTCTTATCTTATTTATACTGATAGTTTCGTAAATTCTTAATTGGGCATACAACACGGTATAATGGCCGAATGCGTTAAGCTATAATTTAGTGGATAAGTAGGATTATTAGTTTACAAACGATTAGATACGTGGGATTCCTTTGCAATGATGTGTATCAAAGTTGTATGTGTAATCTCGTATTGCAGCGCAGCTTGAGCACCCGTGAGTGACGCAAGTGTAATAACCGTGCATCTAAATTGGCATTAAATGTCTTTCCCTGTGTCGCTAGTGTTGGGTATAAACTATAGCCTGTGATGGCATAAACTGATATTTCGCGCCCGAATATATTTAGATGTGAGTGTCAGCGATGCTATTTTAGGCAGCAACATTATATTTTTACTTAAAAAGTTAGTCTAATTTAACAGATGTGGTCCTGTGAAACAGAAGAATGGTTAAATTTAACTCAAAAATATCTATTTCGACTTTTTGTTTCTTCGGCTGTTCTGACTTAAGTTTTTTTAGTTTTTTCTAAGCCAAATAGAGGTTAATAAACCAAAAGCTGCTTATAAATTAAAATGAGCCCAAACAGCTTTGAGTCTTTGCACGAGTTACAAATAGCAGTTTGTTTTCTTATATGATAGTATGATATATATCTTATATGATATGATATAGATATTTTATTGATATTTATTCTGAGTAAGCCAATCACTAGTCAAGTTAAAATTAGTGACAGACTACGAAGATTCTTCCCTAGATTAAAATCGTAAGTCAAAGTGAAATCAAAATATTGGGTTTAACCGCCATTGTAGCGCGAATTCTATGTATTATCTATATTCTACGGCTCGCCCGAATGTTAGTGAGAATGCTCGCTAAAACCCACTCATTTGTTTGGAACATTTGCGAGAATGCTCATTACAGATATTCACCTGGCTTAAGTGTATCAGCGCCTTTATAAAAAGATCTACATACACCTGCTATCCAGAGAGATCGATGTAGAATGCGTTTACTGATTTGATATTTTCAAGCAATCTCACATTGAACCAATTTTTTGTATAGATTTGCGACTATCTGTGGTTCATCAAATCGAAGGTAGTGGTTGGGTCCTTGTTCCACATGTTCACCCACAGCAGTCATAAAACATAAACGCTTAACAAAGTCTGCAAAAGAACACCGTTTTCTTCCAAGGATGATACGTGAGGCTATTGAAATTAAAAAAACACACTAATTTCAATAGGGAAGATGGTTGGAATGTTCCTCCAGCTTGGGACCCTGTCATGAGGCTAATGAAACCCAATAAGGAAAAAGTCACCGGAAGACCTAAGGACACTGTGGGCTAATTCTGCGTAAATAGTAACACCAATAGTTGAAAAATGTTCGGGTACTTTGAGATAACTTATACATTCAAGAAAAAGACAAATATCACCTAGGTCTGCCGTGAACATGAATCCTATAAAGAATTCGAAACGTAGGCTAGTAATAAATTAAAAATGTAATTTCTAGATCATTCGGTTTAAATGTAATAACTTAGTTACACCAATAGGTATATCGCGATAAAATCCGTAAACTATAGTTTAATTTCAATGTGTAACATTCGCGTAAACCCAAGAAGATACTATGTGAACTAGATTTGTCTGGTTTATCCAAACAATTAAGGTGGCTCTTGTATCTATTGGATGTCACAATAAACATCATTTTCAAACGTTATAACGAATTTATAGGAGTTACAAACCACATGCATAAATTCAGTTATGATTTTGTACCTCTGAAGAACAATAGAGGTGAAAAACCTTTATGTTAGGTCAATATATTAATTGTTTGAATTCGCCAATATAAAATATATATGAATAGATATATAACCCATGTATATTTACTAACATCTGAAAGTGTATTATAAGTACCGCTTTAAGCTTTGTAAAATATACCTATGTATCTGCACAGTATCACACAAAAGTAATACCAGAAGTAAGAAAATTGTATATAATTTCATGAAGTCATGAAATATCGTTCTGAACAAGTATTTCACTTTTACAAGCTAGTATAATAGCTTTATTTTATTACACTTTATTCCAAAACTAATCCTAAATCGACTAAAGCAAATATTCCCTGCTAAATATAATTTCAGAAATTCCCATTGTTCGCTAACAAATAGATCAAAACAACATTGCAATGTTGTACACAGTGCATCGTCCTGGTTGACCGAAGACGCTAAAGCGTAGTATTTGCTAACCACAAGCAGATATCGAAGCTACAGATAGGGTAACCGCACACTAAATCCTTATGAATGCAAGAACATCGACTAACAAAGATGCAAGGATTTGTCGTTTGTCGAGAGCCGTTTATGTCAAAATATCACTAGATAATTTAAAGCTATTCTTAGGTATGAAAAAAAAGAAAAAAATTAAAACCAATAATATTTTTCTATTTTTAGGTACTATGAATTTATTTATTTTAATCATGTAAATTCACTCGTATAATTTACATTATTAAATAACATTGCGACGAGCAAGAAGCTGGGATTTAAATAAAAAAGAAATAGCACGCGAGTCATTTATGTCCTAGTTTTATTACAAATTCAAACATAAGACAAAAGTCGTTTTGACAGTTATCAATAAAATATTTTAACGTTTTTGCGTTTGAATATAGAAAATGATTTTCATGCTTTTTGTATAGAATATTCTGGATAAAATTTGCATAATGCACGGCTATCAGTTACCAGTTATGTGAAACAACAATCAGTTTAGCCACGAACCACAAATTGCCGCGTCCACACCACTAACAACACTCAATGATTGGACGTATTTGCTGGGACAGACACGTTACCTCATTACCAGCTTTATGGCAATGTAAATACGAATAATTGATGTTCAGTATTACTGAACTATTCATCGAGTGTACGGTACACCGAACTAAGAGGACTTAGTCCACTGTCTGTGGACTTGGAAGCCGTAGGCGGTTGTCCCGAACGTCCCGAACAATTGTTTGCTAATTGTTCCTTACTGTCAGGTTTGGTAACAAGGATGTAACAAGAATTCTATCGACCTTGACATTCGAACACGATTATATAATAAACGTGCCGAATTCATTAATTTACTTTCGTAAGGTCGTTTTCGAAAACCAGGTTTTATGTCGGCGTTTTTAGGTGTAGTGGTCGCGTGACTAGAAAACTGTATGAGTACAATATATGATGATTATTTGGGCAGAATGTAAGCAGCTAAAAGAACAAACTTTGTTCTTTAACAAGCGAAGTTGAAAATAAAACAATTTTTACTACTCCGCGACATATTCGGAACTTTTGATGCTCTCAGCATTGTTGAATCCGCTGCAAGTTCTGCACTTCTAGATTTCTTGTAAAGTGCCAGTAGAATGAAAAATACCCTGTGATATATCAGTAGTGTACAGACTAGAAAGATGTGCTTTTCAAAAGCGAATTAAGCTGCAATATTTTAGATTCGTATGTGTTTAGTTACCAGTGAGGATTAGGATTATTTCATTATATTTTTTTAACATTCCTAGATCTTTTGTAATGAAACCTTATTTGCGCTATATATTCCAAGCAGTTACCCGTATTTGAATGCAGATTTGCACTAGGACAATAAAATATTTATATCTTAGTTGCTGAGGAGTCGACAATTATGGTAAAACGCATATTATTAGTGCATTCTAAGCCGACAAACTGCAAAATACTTTTATTTATTGACAAAACATACGATTACTTTCATAAACACTCAATAATTTCGCAGATTCAGTAACCAATCGCCGATAAAATGGATGAACTATTTCAATGGATTAGAGGGGTGCCATTATATTTGAGGATATTGACTGCCTTATAACGATTGCCAGAGATTACCACGTCGCAAATAACTTCGAAAAGTCTGTTGTGCACACTGTGAGTTTAAACCTGAAACAGTCTCGTAACAGTCCTTTAGTTTGAACACTGGGTCTGTTAATGATCTTCGTAACAGTCAGGAGTGATGGCTTAACCTGCTCTCTGAAGCACGTGGCAAGCGATAAAAAACATTTTAATTTACACATATAACTCCGAAAAGTCGGTGGGTCGCGCTGTATATTTGAACCCGATACCCTCTGCATGGCAGTATTTGTACCTATCTCCATTAAGCTATCGCTCGCTGTTTATAATTGAAATAAATCATAATATTGACAGATATTAATAAATCCATCGTATTACTTACACCTGCCAAAGTGAACCTCAAACACATTAGAGTTTTTATAGGATACAAAAAACATACACACATTGTGCCAGAAGTACTGTTGGATGTTAAATGTAACCAGTTTTGCTAGTACGTTCGGCTTTGTGTAGATCATTGGGTTAGGAAGATAATAACAGCAACCTAAAAAAAGTTTATAGTTTTTTGCTTACAGAACTGTTATGCCTTGTCTTATGTTTAAAATGTTTATCGACAAAAATATCGCAGTTTTGCCGTTCATTAAGATTGAGAAAGGAATGTTGCGATGTTTTGGACATTTGGAGCGGATGGATGTAAGAAGAAATACGAATTTATTAATGACATACATATATATCGTATATAGGTAGTATATATATACATGTCATCATTATCCTCTTAGCGTTATCCCAGTTTCAAGCTGGGGTCCGCTTACTAATTTAACCGGATTTGGCTGAATATTAGCTTTTCCACGAAGCGACTGCCTGTCTGACTTCCGCAATCCGAAGGGATAGCGATATTCCATGGTTAAGACTAGTGTTAGTTTATTTTAGAAGGTACTGACGCCCTGTAACGATTGTCAAAGATCTTCATGACAACCGGGACCGACGGCTTAACGTGCTCTCCGAGGCACGGGACAAGCGATAATTAGCAATTCAGTACGCACATAACTCTGAAAAATGTACACAGTTCAGTGTATAAATAAATAAATAAATTACGAAAGAAGTGTATTGAGTTAGAATGAATGCCGGTAAGTCGGTAGAAGACGCCCAAGGTGGAGTTACGCCGACCAAATTGGTAATGTACTGCGAAAGGGCCAAATCAAAAGTACCCATAACCGACGGGCATGCATGACGAGGTTAAAGTAAAGATGTAGTAAGTAGAATTAACCTTCAATATGATTTTATTCTACCTATGTATAAAAATACTTATTATTGCAATCACCGATCACTATATCCAGATATCACAATATTTTCTAATGAGAATTGATATAAGGCAATGGTTTGAACATTTTGTATGGTGAGACATATGGAGCCTGTTTCCGATGTTGGTCAAATGAATTAACTTTCAAGCCTCATATTTTACAATAAGAAACAGCAATATTTTGTACTTAACTGTAGTGCAGCATATTGGCGACACCTCTACAAATAAAAAAAACTTTGACATAAGTACATTCATATCCCAATAATCATGAAATTTTAGCTGTTTCATTACCCATTAATCATCATCATCATCAGCATTTAACAGTCCACTGCTGGACTAGGCCTCTCCTTTGAAAGGAGGAATTGGCCTACTATACCACGCTGGCCAAACGGGTTGGTATAGAGTTTGTATCAAGTTTTCCTTCTCTTACAGTGTGTTCTCTGCATAATATGCTCCCTCTGTCGGCTCTTACGATACCCATGGGATGATATGGGGTGGTGACATTCCGTATTCTTAATCCGTCACTACACGGAATATTTATTATATATAATTACCTATTAATATGGTGAAACAAATCAACAAGCAAGTACAAGTTTAATGTGCACATAGCGTACGAATCCGCGTTTCGTGTGTAGTGACAGTGCAGAGACGAGTTTCTAATAATTAATGTCTTGTACGCACAACTAGGGAAACTATCTCGGGGCGTGAAAGCTAGTGGCATCTGACATATCCAATTAACACGGCATCCGGTTCCGGCGGGCTCTGGCAGGCTTGCCAACTGAATATGTACTATTATGTTGGCACCGCCGTTTTGATTTCTTCAATGAGCTCGCTGATTAGGCTTGATTGCTGCATGTATTGTATTTTTGTTTGGTTTAATTTGCCAATTACTGATAGGTTATGTGTTAAAGCTTTTTGTCAGTGTAATTATTTACAGGTGGCCCAGAAAGATTCATCAAAAACTACAATAAATACATTTTAAAAAATAAAGTTTTATTTGTATAACAAAGGCTCTACTGCTTTTATAAGTTCTGTCCGTTGCTTGAACGTTTTTACATTCTTGCGCGATCCAGGATTTTCAGCTCGTATGGGCGTTGTCTTTTTGAGTAAAAAAACCCGGACAAGTGCGGTTCGGATCCACCCGCCGAAGGGTCCGTACAAATTTGTAGGTTGCTCGTGTTGGAATCGAATCTCAGGCTCGTCCAGAAATCGAGCTATATATTTTTATCTATCTATCTAACAGAGCGTCACGCCATGTCTCCGATAGAAGCAGGCAGATACGAATGGACGATGGAATGCAAAATGCTCCGGTTCAAACATTCATTAAATAATAAAAAGTGATTTTTGCATGATATAATTATCTAGTGCAAGCAAATAAATAATATTTTAAATGTTATTTATTAATTAAAGTGTCAATCAGTTGTTAATTTTATTCAATAGGACTCTACACTAAGGATACACTACACTAACGATATTATCTATAAGATAATATCCTTAGTGTAGCGAATACATAAATCTTAAAATAACATTTATTATCACCACAAGAAATGTAGAATACACCGCAGCACTTTATCTAAACTCACGCTGAAAAGTTTCCGATGCGTCATTTAGGTCATAACATAACAGCCCAACTAAGAACCGTTGAACGTAATGATTTACTCGCCAGCATACTTTGTAGTGGACACTTATCAGATACTAATGAAATGATACACTATCCAGCTGTCAATACACAGTTATGATCTCTAACCCACATTGCAATTAAAGAAGACGATGATACTGATATACTTACTCATATTGAACTCTGCCCCAACGTAAAAGCAACATGTTAGATCACAATCCATTCAATAGATGATTCACGTTTTATTAATTTACAACTGTCATAAAGTGTTATCTGAATTGAGTTAGCAAAAAAAGCTTTAATAGGCAAAACGGTAGGTATAATACATTCCACAGAGCAAACAAAGACTCCAGTATATTTGAACTTCGATTACGAACCAAGATTATGATCAGCTTAAACAAAAAATCATTTCCAATGACTTGCGCTTAAATTATACCATCTCAAACACATTCTCTCGATAATGTAAAGGAAATCGGATTCACGAAATTTCATCTGAACGTCTTTAAATAAACGCCGTGAACTAAGCAGACTGCTCTAAAGTAATATTTCAACGCATATCTCCAGAAAAGATCTACTGATATAACCTAAAAGTAATTCCGTCGCTTAAGAGTTGTGACTGACAAGATTGATTGATGACGGAGTAACCGACAAATTCACTCGGTCTCCGAATACGAAACTTTAAAGGAAAACTGGAAGAATATTTTACTTTACAAAAATTTGATACTTTTTGCTCAGTTTCTTGTGTGCAACTTCTGCATTTTGTGACACCTGGTCGTATCAGGTGTTTTTGTTGAATTCGAAACAAATATTTGCACGCCTTAAGTGTAGGGTGTGCCGATCCGTGTCTTTGACGAATAAATCTTTAATTTTATTGACTTACTTAGCAATAAGAAACGTTGTAAATGTGTTTTAGGTTTTCACATACAGAACGTCTACTGATTTATTAAGTCTTACTCATTAACGTCTTGTGATAAAATTGTAGAGAGTTTACTAGGCTTTTGTATTATTAATGGAATCTTGGAATCTTAAACAATTTATCTAAATAACATCATTCTTGAAATCAAAGGAATTACCCTCATCCAAAATTTCGGGCAGTATTTAGCGGTTCTAATGTAAGCCGTCATCGTCACTATTATTTAACATATCTGGAATGCGTATGTAAATGTTCTTGGCCACGTCACCGCCTACCATACGTAATGGATGACCTCAAACGTATGTCAGTTCGTTTGTACGTCATTCGTATATGAGTGGAAATTTCACCCTCATGCCCATGCCAATGCAGGTATATTACATCTTACATCAAATATTTCATCTATCAAATAAGCTTTTAATAATTATTATGATATTTTGTATCGTTATATATACAAAATCAGAAGTAAAGGAGAAGGAATTAAAACAGTTACAGCAATAGCTTAACCAACAAGAACAAAATCTTTAACGACCGAACATATTGATGCAATATTTATAAACCTAGTAAATAACTATAGGCAACCATATAGTGAAAATAAAATTCACGTGATTTACATTTATTTTTTTGTGACAATAACAGGCGTATTATAGTAATATTGTGCATAGTACACTCGATTCATAATAGGTTACATTTGAAACTGGAAATCTTAATATTGTCATTTCATGCGCTTGATTCTAAAGATATTTTTAGTCATAACTTGGAAATCCCTTAGCACATTGCTAACTTAAAATATTAAGGAAATCGTGATACTGACGTAAGGGGCATAATTATGTAGGTATTATAGGTAGTCAGCTGAGTGCTTCCAGTTAGATGATGACTAAGACTTAGGCGGACAGTGATAAATATCAGATATTATTATCAATTTGAACCTTGTCATTGGAGTAAATCCCAATCCCATACGAGGGCACCGAGACAAATAAAGGTACTTTACCGCTATTTTCAAACGCTTACAAATACCCTATAAAAGAAGAGGTTGAAAAAGAGTGACCATGAGTGTTTCCCTGATTATTTCAAGAAGGCTCTACTTCTTGCACAAACTTGTCTTTTTTTCAATACTCAATAGGTTATGTCATTGTGTATTCATAATAATATTTTTTATTATTTGACCTTCAGACGTGTCCAAAAATAAAATATATTTGAAGTTGAGCAAACAGACTAATTTAATAACGAAAATATTATGCAACTGAGTTTTAATACAAATAAAGTTTTATACCACTAGCACCATGTTTTGTTATTGAGCATATTATGTCACTTAAATATTTTGTGTCTTATTTTTTCTATTTTATCAATATTCTATAATGTCAACTACAGTGCTATGTAATTAAAAAAATATTTATATGAAAAAAAGTTTATATTAATAGTAATACTGAAGTTCATTATTTTATTTCATGACCAAGGTTCCTGTAACTGACGCAAAAAATGTCGGGGCAAATTATTTGTTGTAAACTAAGTATTTCATATTTATTTTCAGATTGTATTTTGATCGTCGCAGCAACAGCGTGCATGCCATTTATTGCAAAATGTAGGCTATGTGCTATTCTAGTATATATGTTGTATTACTGCAAAGTTTTATCAAAATCCCCATACTCGTTTTCGCATGAAATTGTAACAATAATATCCACCCATTCTCACAAACGTTCACGTTTATAATAATATTAAAGAAGGATATAATAGTATAAAGATACCTGTAACATTAATATTAGTACTTTTTTTTATAGTAATAGGCGCCAAACGAGCAGACAGATCGCCTGATGGTAAGCAATTACCGCCGCCGATGGACACAAGCAACACCACAGGAGTCACAAGTGCGTTGCCGCTCCTTGGGTCGGGAAAATGGATAGGATGAGGAGTGGGAAGAGGTAGAAGGAATAGGGGATAGGGCCTCCGACACACTCACACACCGAACGAAACGCAACAGTTTAAGTAGGTACTGTTACTTTACGTTGATTTCATGCTGAAATCAGCAAGCCTCTATTACCTAAACTACTTGTTCCTCGTAAACATTAAATCAATTCCATATAAACAGATAGTCCGTAATGAGCGGGAAAATTGAAAATGTGCATTGCTAGTTTTTAATTAGAATTTCAAATGTATTGAGCACATAAAGAGAAAGAATAAATACGAAGATTAATGAAATATGCGCTTAGGAGAAATATTAATAAAACGATTAGCTTTAATTTATGGATATTGTCGGTAGATTGCAGTTTCATTGCTTCGAGAACCGTTTCATGTGACAGTAATAGAAATTATAACCAATATGTTGGTTATGTTACCAGTAATAACAATGTTGTTGCATGTAATGGCGTTAGTTCTCACAGTACTGATAGTGGGGGTATAAATAAAAATGTCCACATAGAGGTAGGCGTTGCCAGCCGTCCTTTAATTAAATTAACATGACTGATGGAAGACGGTTAAAACGTCGGGAAATAAAGAGACTTCTGAAATACTTACGTAGAATCTTCTGAAACACTTGAACAAATAACGCGATTAATATTAATTCAGAAACAATGTATGTATCATTTATTCTCTCAGTAACCTAGAGCTAAATAACGTTAGGGGTTTTTTTCGGAATTGGTATAAAATTAAAAGGTAAATGGTTTTAAGGCTTCTCAGGGCCACATTCTGACAATAGGCTAGTTCTGTTAGGGTCGTGGTCCAATGATTATATACTTATAAAATCCGTTTGTTTAGTCTAATATACATGCATAGCCAATTACTGTGTAGGTATTTCAAATCTGGGCCACAAGGTGTCAACATCCCCTAGTATAGTATTTGACGATTTACTCTAGACGCGTGTGACATAGTTTTTGAGTAGGATTACTTTACCTACTCATGTCAAGCAGACCACAATGTACACAAAAAGGAAAAAAAAATACAAGATATACATAACTTTGTTATTCTTAGTCACCTACCGAACCAAATTGAGGTGCTTCAATAACTAAGCAAACACCTAATTACACTTGAAGTAGTCTAAAATATACAAGGAAAGCATATATTGGTATAAATATGAAAACTTATTGAGTCGATAAGACCGTTACCCAAGTAACGGTTCCAGAGATATTGGCTTAATCGAATTCAATAAGTGGCTCGATAAATACGTTGCAATCTATAAAAATAATATGGTCACTCACACTTGCATTTATGCTGTTAAGATTTTTTACTTATCGACGCTTTTTATCTCATGATATATTCTTCCGATACGATTGACTACACAAATAGATTATTGTTTGCTTGCTCCACCATGTTTTGTAATTAATGGCTCATATATCATTTCGATTATAATACCATGGTATTATGACGACACTGTAATCAAATTGGAACATAATTTAAGTTTGATTCGCTATTGGCGTAAAATGAAGTGTGGAGGACCGATTGTTGTTTTTTTGGACTGTTATTCATTAAATATTATTGATGTTCGTGACATTTGAAGAGGTAAAGTAACTTAGTGGTATTTACTTAAAAGTAACATTGTGGTCTATGTATATAAATATGAAGATGGTGCACTTTTTCAATAGCTTACGAGCTATTCATAGTTCAGTTTATTCTGAATGTTGTATACATTTTTGTGAACTTCTCCAGCTAAAGGAAATCCTCTGCCGAGAATTGGCTACTCAGGAATAACCATGCCAATGAATAACCAATATTGCCATCTTTCTGTGAGTAATTGTTTAAAATTTTGTTATAAGAAGTAACATAGGGTAAATAGTTTGTGAAGTAGATTTAACCTTTCTCTTTATGTATGATTGATTACTATATTTTCCAACTCCTCCAATATATTTCTGATTAAGTTCGTGGCTTCACGGGGACTTATATCGAATTCAAAAGTCGTTGTGATCAGTGGTCATTGCTGCTGAACCTAGCTACGCAGGTGATACAGGAATGACGGTGGGACTAGCCCAAATAAAAAAGCATAGCAAAATAATTTCCTCCAGAAGTAGTTAAAATAATGTTTAACAAATTTTCTGTGTATCCTGTAAATAAAGCTCCCTTGAGTCACTCTAATCAGCAGTTTGGTAGCTTTCCATGTTCTCGGCAAGGGACTAACCTAGTCCGACGTATACACTAGCTTGCTTTGCCGCTCATAAACCCTCATATTACCATACATATGTTCTAATATTACATAAAAACTAGGTAATACAACAACAATCACAAATGCTTCGCAATAGAAACTGAACCGCACAGAGCGCGTCGTATACTTAGTTCTAATGCGATATTAATACAGTTAGCATAGTATTCATGTTAAACATTTCTACATTCCGGTAATACTAGTACTTAATGTTTATTCTGAGAAGTGTTACGTAAGTTGTACGTTGTGGGTGAATACTGCGTATGTCTTTGGTTTTACTCCTATTTTCCATCTAGAAAATCTTCGACACATCATTTGGAACAGGAAAGTATGGAAGGTAAGAAACATGATGACTAAAGGCTAATATAATAAAATTGCCACCTGTTTTTCAATAGAAGGTGCATTTGATGGTCCTTAATATTTATGACATATGTTTGTATACACTAAGGTTCGCTTTATTTTGTTAATGATTCTCATCAACCTTGTTTATAATTTATGCCAGTGCTAGGCTTATTCTTGTTATAAGAAAGGTTAGGATATAGTTCACAACGCTGGCCAAGTGTGAGTTGGCCGACTTAACCTACCATCGGAAAATTTTATGAAAAGCTTTCAGACATCCTGGATGCCTCATGATTTTCCTAAACAGAATGTATCTAGGGATAATGAACAATTGAGTGAGCACTTACATTCGAAATATTACTAGACTAGCGCTGTCGTCACCTTATATTATATTATCTATGGTCACCTTCATAACAAAACCAAATAATTGACAGGTTTTCATGGCGTTTTGATATTTCAATTATTTGTTGCTGTTGCTTCACTTATCTTGGAAACGATAACCAATATATCCTACTTTATTATAAACTTCTTTGTAATTTGTTACGCGATTTCAAGTGATTTTTGTTTCCAAATTAGTACGACACCTCAATGTCGTGACGATTATACTTCGTTGAAATATCAAGTTCAATCCCACGCACTGACTGTAAAGGGTTATATGCATTGCTGGTGAAGGCAAACACATTGTTCTCGCAGAGTAAGTCTGTCCTACAATATTGAAACAGCGCGGTAGCGTGGAGTCAGTGATGTCAGTACTTGGTGACCTAATCGACATCATGCTGTTGAAAATAGCATATTTGGGTAATGCATTTCTTTCACATAAAAAGATTAGACTTTAATACAAGATACTGTTTCAACCCAAATTAAATACTGTTATCAAAATGCTCTAAATTCTTTCGACTTGGTACCTTAATGGGTAGTAAGTATTAGTAGTCATGCGTTGCGTATAATAGTAGACAAGAGAATCATATTTAATCAGTTTATGTACATAAACGCTATTTATCTATATAAGTTTGATAAATCGTACATACGGATGACACTCAGATGGATTCGCGTTTAACCCTAAGCCAATAATAGCACGATGTATAATCCATAAGTGGTTATTTCGAGTCTGGTTCTTCTTTGCGACATGGATAAAAGTTTGTACCATCTTCGATAAAGTATTTGTTTCTAGTACGAGTGTTGCCTTTTGAAATATGAATACGAGGTATGCATCGCACTCTTCCTGCTCGTCTACATTACTTCATATTTATAAATTTATCATTAAATGCATGTGTCTTATGCATATTAGTTGCGTGTGCGAGTCCTACGTATTTTCAAAGGATGTTTTATAGATATAGTCTTAGACGTCTGGTATTTTATAACATTATTATTTTATTATAAGTAGCTTTCAATGGCGATATGAGTTACATAGTAATTTAATTAATAAGTAACGTAGATTATAATGAAACACGGAAAATATTTATTTCAATCTAAACTGAAGTGAAGATTTTTGAAAGGAGAACAAGTCTTGAAGCAGAGACAGTACTATTCTTTTACAGAATTTCGACACAGAAAGAAGAAAGCCTTGCAACTACTACAGAGAGGAAGCTCCTAGGATTTCTTAAAAAAGGAAATTGTAATGCACAATATTCGGTACCATAGATAAAAATCACTGCCCCCTAAACGTCGAAAAGCCTCTTCAAAGAGTTCCAGAGACTTTATCCGCAGTCAAATAACACACACGGTTATGTGATTACGATCGAATTTTTAATCATGTTAAAAATTCCTGTGGGCTGCATGCTAAAAGCATGCATTGCGTAGATACCTTTTTTAAGGCAGGTTGAAAAATACCATAAATTAACCATAGTTGCTTAATCGAATTTATTATTTTTCCTACGGATATTACACATTTGACTCCTAATCCATTCATCACTTTTAAATGGCGCAAAGATATTTATAGCCTGAACACAGTAATTATATAATGTTATAATGATTTACTATTTTGTTTGTTAGTTCATATTTTATTATTGCGACACGCGTTGACAAAGTTTAGATCTATTTATTCAAAGTTTGTTTAAAGTAAATTGCACGTCGATCATAAAAATTACTAAATCCAGGTAAGAAATTATACCAAAGCATTGGCGCACATATAGCGAAGCGCAGAGAGCATTTGAAATTAAAATGAGAAAGAAAGAAAGAAAGAAAAAGCGTTTAATTTTATACCAGACGAAGACGAAGGACATGAAAAAAAAATTAATGAAAAATGTGGAAAAAAATTAACAACAACATCGATTATAATACACTCATGTAATCAATAGTTTAAGCTTTACGCCCTTAAGCTTTACGACCTTCCTGATCAAATGTTTGGTAAAGCCGATACCAAATGTATCATTGCGTAAACGTACATATATTTCACAAGTAGTTTTACTTTAAGAAAAATCTTTTACAAAATTCTAGTACGACAACATGCTATAACGATGTATATCATTTGAAGCAATGCTTTAGATCAGACTGGCAGTCGAAGCCATAGAATATTTATAAAAGTGTGAAATGGTTGACTCGCCTGATTCCCAGTTCCTTATCAATACATCCAAGCTAATATTTTGAAACGTAAAAGCGCTCTTTTCATTAAAGATTCTGACTTGACAATCATAGATTGATCTAGAAACTTCCGAAATATTAAACCAAGGATAAAAATAAACTAATATTTACATAACACAGTTTAAAAGATATTTCGGGGTAAATTATGAATATCGTGGCGCCATAACTAAAAAAAATAAAAATATAATAGTGTCTTGACCCGATACACAAAGGCGCCATACTAAAGGTCATCAAAATGATTAAACTCATGTTTATTATATTACTATATTTACATGTCTAAAGAAAATGATTAAATTAACCAGTAATCTTTATTAATCGCATGTAATTATGTAAGTTCACTCAATGATTACGTAATTAAGTACGCGGTTCTTTGTACAGAAGACAGTTGATAATTTACAGGCTAGATCGTAAATATTGAAATTTATTAGCTTGCCTATAAATTATTTTAAGACTTGAAGACATAATTGTATGAGATATTTACATAGCACAACGACTACAAGAATGTGCCGTTAACTAATCAGCAAGCTTATTTTTTGTAATTTTTATTTGAATTTATTAGGCCACACCAATATCAAAGCTAAGCTCTAAATCGAAGCTAAGAATGCCGAACTATAAGACAGATCATAACCGCGGACATAAAAATATAACTGCATAACACTGCAATAATCGAAGCTGAAATTAGTTCTCGCCTTAATAAAAAGAATTTTAACGCCTCGACCCTCGCCCACAAAAAAAAAAAGAATTTGGCGACCAATATCGTCTCGGAGCAATTTAATCTTACCAGTCTCATACCCGGATACGAATTCCCCAATCAGAGGAGCATTCAGGCTTCGAACGCGTGGGCTTTGTGCACTAAAATCATAAATCACGCATTTATTTCGTGAAGCACGGAGCGTTGCGGCCGCGGGACGTGCTTATCTGGTATTTGCAGCGAGAACGCAGCAACGTACGCCCTGTACCAGCGGTTTTCGCCAACATGTTGATAAATATTGGGGTACACTAGATATAATGGCAGCGGTTTGTCGATTGTCCGATCGAGTACGGTAAATCTAAGCCTAAGTGTGGTGCAGCCCGATGCAAATTATTGCTTAATCGACTGAATTTATGCATGTAGACGATAGTTTCAAACGAAATTTATGTTGTGAAATAAGGATAAGGAGCTGGCAGCTTGTATTCTCTTTTGAGGTTTACAATGTGGTTGGAGGAACAGAAATGTGGTGTTATATTTTAGAGTAAAATAAAAACAAACTTAAGTGGTACCTTTAGCCACAAATAATATTTTGATAGTTATATTTTTTTTTATAAAAAAGAACATCAAATGGTGATGGTTTCGCTATGTATCTGTTGCATACAGACAAATAGATAGTACTACTTTAGTAGTTAGTATGAACAGTTTTGTGAACAGCTAATCATGCGACTAAGTAGACGGTTAATATGAAATATGTACCCTTGCCCGACTAGTTTCAAATCCGTGCGGGGTTCTTAATCATATGCTTGGAATTGGCGCAGCGTAGTTAGAAGCTAAATTCGATACCTGAACAAAGTTATGGATACGATAATTTATGGTGCATTTATTGAGACGCTAAAATTACTTACATAAACAATCCTTAGTATGTAACCTTAACGATAGCAATGTTTTTTATATAGTAATAGGCGGCAAACGAGCAGACGGATCCCCTGATGGTAAGCAATTACCGCCGCCCATAGACACAAGCAACACCACCAGGAGACACAAGTGCGTTGCCGCCCCTTGGGGTTGGGGAAAGCGATAGGATAAGGAGTGGGATGAGGGAGAAGGAATAGGGGATAGGGCCTCCGGCACTCTTACTCACCGAACGAAACGCAACAGTTTAAGTACTGTTATTTACGTCGATTTTCTGTGAGAGGGTAGTACTTCCCTGGTCGAGCCAGCCCATTCATGCTGAAATCAGCAAGGCTCTACTACCTACCGCTAAGTGTAGAGACTAACAGACTGCTACGTAGAGGTGTCAAATTCAAAATCACGACGCGCACCACAGTCCTGTCCTGTAATTAAGTGTGTATTCAATTGCATGGTTGGATATTCCCAACTTGTTGTCGTAAGATATGTGAAGTCGCCCAACCTGCACTTGACCAGCATGTGGACTACGGCATAACCCTTCTTAAACAAGAAGCCTGTGCCTAGAAGTGGTAGAAATTACAAGCAAGGGGGACGATGACACATATTTAAATATAATTATGTTCCGTTTGCATGGCAAAGTGGCTGAGCCAAATTCCATGAATTGAATTTATTGTAGTTAGGGTTACACCTACTGGGATCAAATATATGCGAATATACCGTTTCTAGCAAAAGTGAAACTTTATGGTAAAATAGGGTGTGAAGTTACTTCAGGGAAACAATTATTTTTAAGTTTGTAGTTTTCATATTTGATTCTTTGATATAACGCAAAGGGCTAGTATTTTATATATACCAAATCAATGTATCGAATCCTTTTATGTGATCTAAAACTTTACCATAATTCTGTAAAAACCGGATAGTATTTACGTTAGTTTATAAGTTATAAAACTCTAGGAAAAATTAGATGCAAAGTAATAAAAAACAAATTTTATTAGCGATAAAATAGCGACCCCTTTAGTAATCTGTATGTAAACAAATTAAAATAGTTTTTCATCTATATATAATAGTAGTAGGTACCAGCTTTTATAATAAAACTTTTATGTAGTGAACTAATGGTATTCAATTCATATGTGCGCCTCTGTAATTAAATTGATAGTAAGAGATCCCACTGCAAGACTTCTACGATTATAGTTATTTATTTGTACTGAAAATGGAATTCTTCTAGTTTATTATAAATAGACTACTAGTACGGATTCGCAGGAGTGCCTGTGCAAATATGGCCGTAAATATCATTTTGAACAATTTTGAAATTAAACATTGAAATTAAACTACAGTTTACGGATTTTATCGCGTTATATTGGTTTCACTAGTTATTACATTTAAACCGAATAATCTAGAAACTACATTTTTAATTTATTACTAGCCGAAGTTTCGATTTTTTACAGAATTCATGTTCACGGCAGACTGAGGTGATATTTGTTTCTTTTCTTGAATGTATAAGTTATCTTAAAGTACCCGAACATTTTTCAACTATTGGTATTACGCAAAATGAGCTCACAGTGTCCTTAGGTCTTCTGGTGACTTTGTCCTTCTTGGGTTTCATTAGTCTTATGACAGGGTCCCAAGCTGGAGGAACATTCTAACCGTCTTCCCTATTGAAATAAGGGTGTTTTTAATTTCAATAGCCTCACGTATCATCCTTGGAAGAAAACGGTGTTCTTTTGCGAGTATCTGTGGTTTATCAAATCGCAGGTTGTGGTTGGTTCCTTGTTCCACATGTTCACACACAGCAGACTTTGTTGAGCGTTTATGTTTTATGTCAGGTAATGTTCTTTAAGTTGAACGCCTCTGCTTCTCTTGGTTTGTCCAGTATATGAGAGCCCTCATTCACAGTCTATTTTGTGTGAACAATTTTGTCACTTGCCCGGATAAAAATTGAAATAAAAATATTTATTTACAAAAATAATAATGAAATAAACATATGAACTTAAAAATCTCGAAAAGGATTTTGGACTATGAGTTGTTATATGTATTGCAAATGAGTCATTCTGAAGCAATTTTGAAAGCCTTGACAGTTATTATCAAAGTAGCGTTCGCACGTAAAATATAAAAGGCGACAATCTTGAGAACTGTTGATTGAATTAACATAGTTCTTGGACATATACCATGTAAACAGGATGTTACATAGCAATTTAGAACTTGAAGGAATGTAGTTTTATTGGTGATTCAGTTATTTGTGACTAATTAGTAATTTAATTAATAATTACAGTTAATCCTGGTTTTGATATTAAACATAAATAATGTGAAAGCTGCTAATTATATCCGTTAATTTGTTAGAACTCACCAATTAAAATTATTGGGCCAGTATTAATATTTATGTTTTGTTTTGGCCAAGACTTTTGGCGCCATGAGCGGAATTTCTTTTCTCTAAATAGTATCTATTTTATAAATATTTGTGATAGTAGGTGCGCGTCCTCTTGTGTGGGTGGTTTATTATTATGACAAAATATAAAGTAGCATAATAATATGTGAAGTTTCATCGAAATCAGTTCAGTATCTCGAATGTGTGGATAGATGTGGATGGGTTAATGGTTTAGCTTTTGCGTCAAACGTTCATCAATCCTTACAAACATTTGAGTTTGTACTTAGGTACTGCTTGTTACAAATTTATAATAAACTTCCTACGACTACAAATTGTCTTAAAGTTGGCATCAAAATCGGTTTTTATAATTATAACTTCAATTACGTAATATGATATGTTTGGTACCTATTCAATATCCAACTGAGTTAAGCGTGTTAAACTCTTCTTGCCACCAGCCAGTACCTGTAAAACTTGCCAAACAGAAACAAAAAAAAACCAGTTAACCAAACACTCACCATGGTGTGTGTACTCACACTGAGTACACACACCATGGTAGCTTAGATAGCGCGCAAGTGATACGCCTAGCCAGTCAATCCTCGTTTTTCTTGACTTGAACTGTTTCTCTGGCAATTTCCACCCATATCTGCTGGTTCTTGACACTTAGTAACGACTGAAATAGATTCATTTCCATACAAACAAACACAGATTTACATTACATGTTTAGATTCAATAATATGATTCCGATGTACATATATTATGTAAGATAGAGGTGCTCAAACATGAGGAGCTTATAGTAGTTCTGTAAACACATAACGCATCCATCAACGGGGCTTAATGGCTTATCCAAATCAATTAGAAACTTGAAGCTTATGTTCACTATTCGAACACATCTACATACAATTATATATCTTATTGCTTTAGTTGTGGGGTAGGCAGCAGTCTTAGTAAGTGCTTTCGGCAATCAATCAAATCTTGTCAATGACGACTATGGAGTGTATGCGTTCTTCATTCTGCAGTGTGATGGTCGCTTTGGATTGACGATTCAAGGATTTAGATTTGAATGCTTTATAATATAAAGGTTCTTGTGTCTTACCGTGGGTAGTGGTTTGATACAATGTGCGAGTTTATTAGTATATAAAGTATATTTGTTCTTACAACTGTTGTATCTAACAATTTTATTGAGCAACGTATTATCCGTGTGGCGATGGATTAAAAAAATATACTACCCAACTAGAAATCAAACCCTACCTCAACCCTTCCAGAGAGCCAGAGTGGTATAGGCTGGATAGAATGGTATAATATATATAATGGCTTAAAGCTCCTATTATCTCACACTGATATTGTGACCCACGTTAGGAAAGGCCTATGTCCAGCAAGCGACTAATAAAGGATGTATAAACGTCTACAACGAGCGAAAAAATATTTTATCGAATCACTAGAGATACTAGTATGCTCATAGACATGTTCTAACTGTTATGATACAGTTTAAGGATGTCCATCAAGTACACTTCCAGGGTGACTTCTTCCACGTGCGTGAAAAACAGACTTTACCTGTCGACATCATAACTTATATTGTTGTCGGTAATTACTTGTGTCAAACCCTGTACGTTTGGCTGCTAATATATTTCAATTTTATTGTAGCGCATGTTATTTTTTACTAGGATTAACGCTTTGCATTTTATAAAGAATTCACGAGCAAATGTTTTCAGCCTTTTGTGTAAGCTAGTACAGCACAACCTACATACACATGCAATTGCATAAAAAATATTATACCTACTTCGAAGCTTACATAAAAAGGCGGCGGTAGCTTACAGGAGATACCAACAGAGTGCTATGCAGAGGGCATCGGATTCGAATCTACAGGACCACTGACTTTTCGGAGCTATATATCTTTGACAGTAGTTATAAAGAATCAGTTCCGCTCTAGCTCGTTCATAGCGAGCCTTTGGTAACAGATCGGCAAAGTTAAGCAACGCTTGCACAGGTCACCACTTGGATGGGTGACCGTGTGTGGTATTTACATCTGAGCACTACCGTGCTTCGGAGGGCACGTAAAGCTGTTGGTCCCGGTTCTTATCTAAGGATTAGGATCATGATTTTGACTTGCGGTGGTCAGACAGGCAGTTGCTCCATGGGGAAGTTAATATTCAGTTAAATCCGGTTACTAGTATAAGCGGGCCCTGGGTTGCCACTGGGATAACGTTAAGAGGATGTATTAATGCTTACATAATTTAACGGGATATCATAATAATATCTTCTCGTGTGATGACAATTTCAGCTCAAGCTTTTTAACGAAGATTCTGCCACCTAGTCTAAATAATTAATTTAAAAGTTTTTATAGCGACAATTTATTATATTATCATAATACGAACATATGTCATATCGACGTTTGTCACCTTAAGGTTGTCTCTTCCGTGACCGCTTGATAAATTGATCAAGTTATCGTTTCGATTGATAAAAAAAAAACCGACAACAGACATCGGAATGTGATATTTGGAACATAATTATTCATAAATGTTCTAATCTTAGTGAACTAACACGACTTTGTAATAACCTATATAAGTTTTATGAGTTTCGTCTTATTATGGTTTCCTACATTTTTATGGTTCTCACAATAAAAGGAAGAACGTAAAATAAATGGTATCATTTGTTAGTCCGTCTGTCAGTTGGATATAAATAAAGAATATCGAGATGGTCTTCGTGGAATACAATTGCACCAAAGGTTGTTTTTCTGCGAAGCTTGCGGTGGCTCATGTACATATTTCTGAAGAAAATGTTATAATTGCTATAGGACAGGCGCCAAAGAAAATTTATTTTTAAGTTTTTTGCTTCGAAACATAGCTGTTATACTTTGTTATATACATACATTGGTGGTGGTTATAGCGACAACGAGTACATTATGTGTTATTCTGTTGTAAAATTTATAATACCTACTGCAAAGTCTTATCACAATCCTTTTTATGATGTTTGCGTGAAAGACAAATTAACAAACGTCCATGCATCCTCAAAAACTTTGGCGTTTATAATAGTTGTTGGTTTTTTTATTCAGAAAATCATTACTGCTGCCAAATTCTGAGAATTTTGTTAAATATGAACCATTTACAAAAGCCTGTCTCGTGATATGTCTTGCCATACCTTGGAGCTGATATCTTGATTATAATATACAGTGTGACACAAGAAACTTTATTAGTTTAAGGCCCTGTTTCACCACTGTCCATTAAGTTCTAGTTAAACTACTTGGCAAATAAATTCATACAAATTTCGTTCTAATTTTGAATTTTAAATAAAAATAAGAAAATTATTAATAATAATAATTTGAATTTACCTGGAAAGTAACGCTTACTTAGAGGTGGTGAATCAGGGCCTAAACATTGTCTTTATATTGAAAATAAACAACATTTTAAAGTTTAAAGTCTTATTTATTGATAATAATCATTCTGATGGATTTATTGTATTTTATGTGTTTATTTGAACAATGTTGGGTCGTTTGTAATAATACGTTGATGTTTGATTGCCCCGATGGTATTAATATATAATTATTTGATTTGTAATAAAGAGATCGGTAGCGGTGGCTGCAATGATTTATTTAAATAATAGCTGAGCCTACAGTTACATCTACGTTATTTAGGGCTACTGCTCTGCACCCATGGCTCATAGTGTAATGTTATAATATATGCCTGTTTATCCAAAACGTCTATATCATATAGGATATAGACTTTTTGGATAAACAGGATATCCAACACAAGAATAAATATTCTCATCGGTTCAGTAGTTCCTGAGATGAACGCGTTCAACTGATACTAAAAAGCAATCTCTTCAGCTTTATTATATTAGGATAAGATTCATGCAGGGCATAATTTTTATAAGTTGGTGGTTTTAAAGTTAAGTGTAAATAAGTTAAAACTAAATTTTTAATTTCACATCTGACGCAGAACCGAGAACTGTAGGAGTAGTCGTGTTCTAGAGTGGAGACCGCGCCTTGGCAAACGTAGTGTAGGACGCCCTCCGGCTAGGTGGAGTGACGATATACGCAAAGTGGCTGGCAGCGGCTGGACACGAAGAGCCGAAAATCGGGCTCAGTGGCGTGCCATTGGAGAGGCCTATATCGAGCAGTGGACTACGGCAGGCTGATGATGATGATGAAATTTTCATAAAAAATCTCATAAGTGGCTTACAAATAATTACTTATGTTAAATAAGACACTAAAATTCTTCATCAGTCCTCTAGGTATGTGTGAAAAAGTACACACTGTAAAAGTACAGTGTGTACTTTTTATCATCACAACTCATAAAGATGAGTCGGTATCCTGCAGTATTTCTGTCCAATCGAAAGGAGTATGCAAGTGCAATGCTAACCTCATCTCACGTAATATGTCGTTAACATCATGTTAACGTGTTAACGGTCTGTCGACGTGTCAACTTGGCTTAATAAAATTAGTAGTCATTCTCCTTTGTATTATTTATGAATGTCCATTTTCTATTTTTTATTCATCATGAAGTTGCCGCTTTGATACTAATCCAGTTCCCAAAAAAAAATGACTGCTCGTTTAAATTAAAACGAAGCTTATAACTGAAATATTAATATGCAACTTTTTACTTATTACGATACTCCTTATTAGCTGCCAACCCATTATATATGGTACCCACTCTAATTGTTTTTGAAACTTGTATTCGCATTACTTAGATGCTGCATTAAATACAAGCCAATAATATTGTATCATGTATACAAATCGCGAAAGTTTAAAAACGTCTGGTTGCATGTGGGCTTTCAGGGTGGATCACAGACCACCTAACCCACGAGACACGTAATCTTAACCAGTTTCTAGGCGAACTATTCTGTCAAACTTTGAGGAATGAGACGGACGCGGGCGGCGCGGGTGACGTCACGTACGATGGGTAATCGGGATGTAGGCATGTCGATATTATTTATCGATAAATCACATTTGGTATAAGAATGCCAAGAAAAAAAAAACAATAACCCAAGCAAAAGTTTTTATTTTTAAATATGAATTTATACTAATATTATAAAGAATTTGCTTGTTTTGTTTGAAAGCGCTAATCTCAGTACCTATTTATTCGATATAAATAGGATCAGATTTAAATAGTTCAAACAAAACAAACGAAGTTGAATGATGATATAATAGATCAAAATTAAAAATCACAATTAAAGATTTTGTTTGATTTTACAAGATATTTTTGCATTAGATGGCCCGTTTATTGAAAGAAGACTATAAGCTATTATAGGTATATCATCAAGCAAGTATTCAAAGGAGCGTAACCAGTTTCCCAATTTGTTGACATTCATGGTTAATGCGCTCCTTTAGGTATTCAAAAATGTAAAATCAAATTTAAGACCACGGGGTACAGCTAGTTGATAAAAATTTAAAATCAACTGTTTCGAGTTTGCGCTAGCTCGACAGGAGACATACCACCTCTCACTAAATACCATTGCGAAATGGCGACTGTGTTTCACTGGTGGTGAAGAGTGAAGTTGCGGTGAGAAAACCAGAAGCTGAAATCCCTTCCCCCTCCCTAAAATACTTTCCATTCATAACGAAGGCAGCGATTTTGTGGAGAGGTTAGGGGCGGTATATACATTAACGGCCATTTTCAATATTCGAACTATACATGGATTTTGAGATTCGAGATTCATGTTTGACATATTTTGTATGGAGCTTGCGTCAAAAACGAATCTAAAATCTACAGAATCTATCTATAGATCGAATATTGAATTCCGTAGTCAGTCAAAGAAGTATCGGGTATGGATGATTTGCTTATGGTTCCAAATTAAAATCATCAACAACAACATAATTCATCTTGTTTAATTGTTCTTCTTTCTTTTCCCTAAACTCAAATAACCACTTCGTGGCACCCGTTTTCAATCGGTAGAAGACATAAACCACCTTCTAGCTTCATCACTACTCGTCAAGACAAATCAAACGAGCCCAAACTCTATGAGGTTATGTCGATTAATTACTGAGTTCCTATAGTCATCTTCCAGCTCCATCATCAGACCCTGGTTACCATCTAGAACCGAAGTACACGTAAAGACAAATGAAACAAGCCCAAACTCGATGGGGCTGTGTCGTTTAATTACCGAGTTCCTATCCCTTCCGGTTCCATCATCAGATCAGCTCCATGTCATAATAATTTTACATTGTCATCCGATTTACACATGCATGTTAAATTTCAGCTCAATCGGTAACCGGGAAGTGCATTAAATTCAACTTGCAAGATTTGATTTCTGACAAACAGGTGAAACTACCTAAATAAAAGCTTGTAATAATAAAATACCTAACAATTCTTTTTTGTAGGCTGTATTTTTATTTACATTCACCTGTCTAATTCAATAAATTTTTGATTTGAAATTTATTATTCAAATCAATAAAAATCTCAGTATTAGAAATCGATAAATATCGAACAATCGGTAAGTTTTCTTCGCATCTCTACTTACACGTGGCGTCTTATTGTAAGAGAGAGATAGTCTGTAATTATAGCGTGTTAGACAAGGACAACCACTGATTCAGTACTTATTAGCAACCATTATTACTAGAACTCTGGTCAGTACTGTTAAATAATTTTAAAATAAATGTTGTACTTGTCGGTGAAATGTGATATTATCTTTTTTGAAGTTATTATTTCGACTGTTACTCCCACACAACGTTATAGCACAATTCGGCATTGTTTTCGTATGTTATTATTTTGTTTTAATACAGTTGAAACGCAGTTTACGTATCTGTTTCCTGGTCGCTACTGAACGTGCGCGGGTTTGTGCTCAAAGATATAGGCGCATTTGTGCAAATGCGTGACAGACAACGGTGCCCTTCTATTGCAAGTCTCGTGGGGTAGGTGGTCTGTGGGGTGGATGTACTAGAAATACGAATTACTTAAAATTGATGATTTAGGCGTTCAATTGAGTATATGTATGCCTTGTAATTGATACCTTCGTATAATTTTAATGATCTAAATAAACTTTTATTGCTTTGACAATTACTCGATCTCATCATCAAAAAAAGTTTACGTGTTTTCAGATAGGTTAGGTGTAGGTTTAGGTAGCTTAATGAGTAGTCATTTACAGCAACAGAAAATCATTAATTATTGTTATCCAGGGTCATCTTTTTCACACTTAATAGATAGTTTAAAACAAACAACATTAGATAGACATTCAACAATAATTATTATATATGGTGACAGCCAAATTGTGAACAAAAAAGATATTTACAATTTAACAGAAGTAATGTTATCACTTCATAAAAACCTAGGATGTCAATTTATTACTTGTGCTTTACCTTATTCAAGTGTATTAGATGAAAAGGTAAATCAACATATATTTGACCTAAATTTGTGTTTATACAATATGACATGGCAGTATAAAGATATTATTTTATATTTTGACATAAATAAATTCATTAATAAATATAATTACACATTGACCAAAGATACTATGTATCTTTCACTATTTTATAAACGACAAATTGCTAAATTATTAGCATATAATATACAATATGACACAGGTACATGCAGGGTATCCAAGAAAATGGTTTCTGTAAATAATTCTGTCTTTACCATTCCTTCTATTTTAAATACAGACACGAGTTCTTTAAACTTAAGAATAGGACAAAGGATAGACATTGTCAATTGAATGTAGCACATCAAAATATACAGGGTCTATCTGGCAAACATTTAGAATTAAGTTTATACTTAGAAAGCCACAATATTAAAATTATGTGCATAACGGAGCATTGGTTAAAGGATTATCAAATTAAATTTTTAAATAACATGCATTACACTGTGCAAAGTGCTTTCACTAGGAGTCAAGCTATCCATGGTGGATCCTTGATACTAGTTTCAAATACCATACCATGTAAGGAGCGAAAGGACATAAGCACCTTGTCTGTAGAACGAACTATAGAAATGTCCTGCATTGAGCTGGAACAGTATATTGTTATATGTGTGTATCGCCCTCCTTTAAGTAACTTTAATGTGTTTGAGTCTACTATGGAAGACGCAATTGGTAAAATTAGGACCAATAAAAAAGGTATCATAGTTTGTGGTGATTTTAACATTAATTTATTAGAGAGTTCACCAATGACTAGTAGGCTTTTAAACCTTTTTAAATCATTTAATTTGACAAATTTATTTTTTGAACCTACTAGAATAACAGCATCATCTTCCACTTGCCTTGACAATATATTTAGTAATCATACAGTATTACAAAAATTAGTTACTACTGACTTAACTTCGGATCACTGTGGTCAATTGGCAGGTTTTTCATATATTCATGAAAAAGTCGTACATAAGGTGACAGTTAGGCCATTACCTAGGCGTAAATTTATTGAATTTAGGAACAAAATTTTAGTAGGTATTAATCCTGATATGATGGAGCTTAAATCACCTAATAAGATTTATGATACTATGTTTAATATAGTGCAAAACGAATTTAGAAGTACTTTTAAGACCAAGGAAAAAGTAATCAAGGAGTCTAGAGCATTTAGTGAGTGGGCTACTGTAGGTATTCACAAAAGCAGAGCAAGGATGTATGAGTTGTATGGTATGAAAAAATACAATTTTAATGCGAGCTTCACTGAGTATGTCAGAAATTATTCAAAAATATTTAAAAAGGTATGCAGTATAGCTAAGGCAGTATTCATTAGTGACAAAATTAGGAAGTCTTCTAATAAAGTTAAGGCCACCTGGCAAGCTATTAACGAAGCAACGGGCAAGACAACCTTAAGGAACACCAATGTTAACTTGCTAGATAATAATAAAATTATTAACAATAAAGAAGAAGTTGCACACACATTCAATAATTTTTTTGCTAGCATACCTATTACTACTACTAGAGGTCTAAACTCATCAGCTTCAGGTGCAGAAAATTTATTAGAATCAAGTGTACAAAAATGTGATGTAATATTTAAATTCAGCCCTATTAGTTCTACTGACATTATAAACACCTTTCAATCTCTAGAGTCTAAGAATACAGGTGATCTCTGGGGAATATCTGTTAAGATATTGAAAAGTATAATAGATATAGTAGCTCCTTATCTTAGTAACTTGTTTAATAAGTGTATAGAATCAGGCGATTTTCCAGATTTAATGAAACATAGTAAGATAATACCTCTGTTTAAATCCGGCAGTAAGACTGATCCTAGTAATTATAGGCCAATTTCAATACTACCTACTTTTAGTAAAATCTTTGAAAAGATCATACTCAAGCAACTTCTGAAACACTTTAATTTAAACAGCCTCCTTCATACTGAGCAATATGGTTTTACTAAGGGTCACTCGACGACGGATGCAGGAGTAGCGTTACTCAAACACGTCTACAATGCATGGGAGAAATCTCAGAATGCTATTGGTGTGTTTTGCGACCTTTCGAAAGCCTTCGATTGTGTCTGCCATGATACGCTCTTGTGCAAACTTAAACATTACGGCGTCCAGACTAAAGCATTGGATGTTATCAAGGCATATTTAAATAACAGAATCCAATGTGTCGAAATAAATGGCTCAAAATCCAGTGGTTTACCAGTACAATTGGGAGTGCCGCAGGGTAGTATCCTAGGGCCTTTCTTGTTTCTTGTGTACATTAATGATTTGCCATTTTACCTGAGAAACATTTGTGACGTGGTATTGTTTGCTGACGATACTTCATTGATATTTGAAGTAGATAGAAATAAGGAAAACTTTACCGAAATAAACAGTGCTCTTACTCAGGTGACTAAATGGTTTACTGTAAACAACTTAGTACTGAACGCCAAAAAAACCAAATGTGTTAAGTTTGCTTTGCCAAACGTCAGAAACCTTGGTACTAACATCGTTTTAAATGGTGATGTACTGGAAACAACTGAATCTACGTTGTTTCTAGGAATAACACTTGATTCAAAGTTGCAATGGGGCGCACACATTACATATCTGTCAGCGAAACTTAGTTCGGCTGCTTATGCCATTAAGAAGGTGCGTAGTTTAACAGATGTCGATACGGCTAGGCTGGTATATTTTGGCTATTTTCATAGTGTTATGTCATATAGCATATTACTATGGGGTAGAGCTGCTGATATCGAAAGTATTTTTATATTGCAAAAAAGAGCAGTTCGGGCCATTTACCAATTACGAACAAGAGTTTCGCTCAAGGAAAGATTTAAGGACATCGGTATTTTAACTGTAGCGTCTCAGTATATTTATGCCAGTGTTTTGCATGTGCGTAGGAATATAAATTCATATTCAAAGAATAGTGATATTCACTCTATTAATACAAGAAATAGACATAAATTATATGTTCCGTATTTCCGTTTGTGTAAAACTCATAATTCTTTTATAGGACAAAGTTTACGCATCTACAACAAGATACCGATATGTATTTTAGACTTGCCTTTTAGCGCATTTAAGACAACGATTAAAAATAACCTAATGCAAAAGGCTTATTACAATTTAAATGATTACCTTAATGACAAATGCGCTTGGCAATAATCTGTTTTAGTATTCACATAATGATTGGGTAAGTAGGTAGATAATATTAAAATTTTCATGACATGTAATTAAATATGATTCTATTCCCAATAAAATTATATAAGTAAATGATGTTTTTTGGAATCGCCATCACATCATTAGATGTCTTTCATGTCGTTAGATACTATTTATTTATTATGTTTAATTTTAGTGTCTTGTACTCAATCAGTTGGATCGGTGGTTGTATTTCAAAAGGTATCACGTCAATTAAATATGGGTACTACATTTGCATTTCTTCACACGTTTTCACAAATTTATGCTATACTTAATGATCTGGAAAATGGAGGTAGTTCGCGTTCATGATCAGTATACCAACAGATTGTTAATTTTATTACTGCTGGTTCGTATACCGTTGTCGTCATGCTCACTAAAATGTCATTTCTTGTGGTGGCGTCGTGTGTCGGGTCATCCCTGTCCCTCTAATATGGCGAGAGGGATGATGGCTGGCACATGCGTCATACTCGTGAACGGGTGCTACTTGCGATGACTGGTCGATGGCGGTCTTATGGGCTGGTATAATTTTTTATTTATATTTAACTTCATCATTTCCATCGTGGTTCTGAACATTTGCGCGGATTGCCTGCATTGTTAGGTGCATAATGTAAGTGGATGCTCCTGCTTCACCATGTCTATGTTCAGGAGGCTAACTAAATGAACATCAAAATTTAACTTGATTATGCTTGAGTATCATGTAAAGTAAATATATACAAGTAACATAGAAGGTATAACAGTTGCAGCACCTTACAAAAGTTTAATTGTTATGTATTATTAAAAACCTGGCGATGAAAAAGAGTGACCGTGAGTTTTATTGCCCGTTCTTTCTCATGGTTCTACCTATTGCATTGCGAACGTGGCAGTAAATGTAAATGTAGAAGCATACAGTAATAATGTTTAAATTTGACGTTCATAAGTGTCACTTTGTGATCTAAATGAATAAAGGATTTTGAGTTTGAGTTTGAGTTTCATTAGAAATTATTTTTGGTAATTTCGCCCATACGAAAGGGATGCACAATTTGTATGGACGGCACTCATTTGCAATGTAGGACATCTGTAATGTAAGGACTGTAAAGTTGTACATTGAATATTCTTTTGATTTACTAACACTTACAGGCATTCTTCATAATGTTGCACTAAACTAAAAGGTCACATCAAAGCTTAAAATTTCTCGAGACCACGTGCTGCTACATATATGTTATTAGTTCTACTTGGCATTATGTAGTTCAATTATAAATAATTAATTAATGTATCATTTTCTGAGGTACTTCAATCCTATTTTGTATTTTAATTATACATATATATTTTTAGTATAAGGAGCTTATGTAGGCTTTTGACGCATTCGAAATGAAGCGATACTGCAGCTTTGCTCATCTATTTAACTACCTATACGTAAGCAATATTTATATATATTTATGAGTAGCTAGGTAAATTGCTCGCTTTTTGTAGTTCGCTCAGTGCAACATTGTAATGATATAATAATAACGTCTCATTTATGGTGTATCTAGCCTCTTATGCTATTTAAATTATTGCTTTTTAGCGCCATATGATAACTATAACCGCTTATAACAAGATACCTGCAACTCAGGACCTTACTGTATGAACCTCGGTTTTACACAAGCGCTGGAGTGTTACAAAGTTATGGAAATGGCATATATACAAAAAAGGAACACTAATTTAATACGGCAATCTTTGCATAATTCATAGTGTTGTCGTCTTTGCAGTTCCGTAATGAGTGAATTCTGTTTTATAAGCAATCATGATTGTCACTAGGACGCCCTTGTTATCAATAGAATATACCTACTAGTATGTGAATATAACTATGCCAGCCTGGAATCACTTTCTATTAGAAACTTTATCACTTATATTTTGTCACCGAGATAGTAAGGTAACATTTCCATACCATTCTAATTCAGTCTTATGCCGAAATATCAATATTATGTTTTTTATTTATATACTAGAGGACGTACGCAGCTGCGCCTGCACCTTAACTGTTTCTGAATAACAGGAATATCATCATCATCATCAGCCTTTAGCAGTCCACTGCTGGACTAGGCCTCTTCTTTGAAAGGAGGATTTGGCCTACTACACCACGCTTGCCAAACGGGTTGGTATAGGGTTTGTATCAAGTTTTCCTTCTATTGCAGTGTTGTTTTCTGCATAATATGCTCCTCTGTCGACTCTTACGGCACCCATGCGATGATATGGGGTGGTGAACTTCCGTATTCTTAATCCGTCACCACACGGACGATCCGTCACCACACGGACGGAATATCTTATATAATAAATAGAAAATCCCTTCTAAATCCACCTCTACGGTCCCCAAGGAATATACTTGCCAAATCTGAGCTTCCAGTGCCTTATAGTTTTGACTGTAGTTTGTATGTCAGTCAGTCAGTAATGCAAGGATTTTATGTATACAGATTCTTTGATATCTGATTGTTATTTGAACCACATATTCTACCAATATCCATTTTCATTTTCCAACAAAAAATCTCAATGTTGAAATTCTTACGTAAATCTTAACAAGAGCTATACTTATGATCCTTAGGAAGCCCGAATCTGCGAAAACGGAAGTGTAAATGGCACCTTACCTGAATGACGTGTTGGAATATTAATGGAGGGGAGAAAAGTGCCGATTTGTACTCACAATGTCAATGCGTAATATAGCCGTTTTACTCCGAATTTAAACTCAAGTCGTTTATAATGTTACGAATGAAATATGATTTATGCATTGAAAACATGTGTATTTATTCCACCTGAGATGGTCCCCTAGAAACTTTTAATCCCTATCGATGATGGCTTGATAGAATTGACTAGAAATAGCACGGCAAGCTTACTTTTCCGGCAAGATTATAACTTTTCAGTCTGCAATATTTATAAATAATAACGTATATTGAATATCACGTTTGCAAAAAAATTATATAAATGATATACCGTCCTTGCTACCGTCTCAAATACACGTCGTATAAAAATTGCATAAACCTATTTTTGTGATTAAAATTACTTTAAATTCAATCTACACGCATCAAAGCTTTTACTATTTTAAAAAACTGAAGACCTAAATTGTAAACTAATGTACATATATAATGAATTCAGCTTTAGGACCCTCGGGATATCTTTAAAACTATGAGTTTGGGTTCCAGCTCGTATAATAAGCGCTTAATGGAATTAAATTTCGCATTCCCAAACTCATAACGAGCAAATGACCAAAACTGAACAGCAGTTATTCCATAAAATTGATTAAAACAGATCCTCGCAATGGGAATTAAAATTAAGTAATAGTAGTTAATGGAACTAAGTTATTAAAGTGGATCAATGGTTGTAACCTAGATCCATGATAATACAGTTAACGATATGGACCAAGACTGTGTATCACCTACGCAAAAACATATTTGCAAACTTATGAGAACTTTGTATGATGTTGTAAAGAAAACTGTCGATCGTAATAAAATCGAATAGGTAAAATATTTTCATAGACTGGTCTATAAATACACGAGCCAGATTAGACGAGACTAATTTTAAATAGATTTATTAATGAAATGTATTGTATATCAAATAATGCTATCGTTTTTTTTTTGCAAGTACAATATTTAAAAATATATAATTAACCTTTTTAGAAAGTACCAGCATATATTCTATTGGTTATGCGACTTTGCAAACGTACTAACATTGGACACAAAAAACAACCCGACTTAGAACAAACATTGCATTTTGCGTATCACACAATATGAAGATCGAAGTCAAAACATTCGGGGCACTACAATGTAGACAGCGAAGTGGCTTTAACTACTACTCGTACGACATACATACAGCCAGTATATAGATCATCATCATAGTGGGCTTTACCCTCTGTAGTTCACTGTTGGTCTGGCCAAACTTGCCTTACAATAACATTGTGAGACAATAAGAGGATTAGGCCTATACTACTATTTCAACTACGCTGATCATTTGGAATTATACGTACAAATACAATCTACATCTTTTCTCTCAGAGGCAGTGGGATGGACGCTTTGCAGCTGAATACGAGAAAAACTTCTTAGCACATCATCTAATGCTGCAGAGCGTGCTTGTCTACTGGCTGTGGGAAAGTGGGAATCGGGCCTCTGGCTTCAAGCACTGCCATCGTCCAACATAGGTACCATGCTGGACGATACGACTTTCCGAATGGCGATGCAGAAAGTCGTATCGGCTTGCCTCCGTTTACGCGCGCCATGTGTTACTCCACATCGCTGTCTCGGTGGAGAGGCTCTCGACAGCCTTGGTCACCATGGCCTGTCATGCGGCAGGAGCGTAGGTCGTATCTCACGACACGGCAACCTTAATGACATTCTCCGTCGGGCTCTTGTCACCGCTGGCGTTCCAGCCCACCTTGAACCTCAGGGCCTGGTACGCGACGACGCCAAATGACCAGACGGTATGTCTTTGTTGCCATGGAAGTTGGGTAGGCCTTTGGTATGGGACGCAACGTGTGTCGATACCCTCGCGCCATCACATCTTCCTAGCACAGCGGGCGCTGCTGCTGCTATAGCGAAACGTTGGGACCATGGGCTCCAAGTGTGAGATCTCTTTTTAGAGACCTCGCAAAGAGAATGGTCGACGCCTCGCGTGACCAGAAGTCTGGGTTGTATTTGGCCCAGAAGTTAAGTATCGCCATACAACGTGGCAATGCTGCCAGCGTTCTGGGCACCCTTCCAGTTGACGGCGATGTGAATTTCATGACGCCCTCTAAATTATTATCTATTCGTTCTGTATATATTTATTTGTATGTTCTGTATATATTTCTTTGTATAATATTTTAAGACTTAGTTACGTTTCAATCTGATATAAACTTTGTTTTTAATTGTAAAATCTACATCTTTGTGTCTACTCCTCAAAAATCAGGCTCTACTGCCCACTCTTACTTTTATTTATGAGATGCAGACTTTGGATTAAGTATATGGCACTGACCAAAAATAACAAAATAAATTCAATTGAAAATCTGATGTTTGAAAATGTCACGTTTATAATGGATGTCAAGTATAGATTTATGTCTTAAACGTCCTTCAGACAGGCTAGCATAAGGAGCTTTGTAAATTTAACCTGATACTATCTTAAATCTAGAGGCTATTTAAGTATTAGCTTGCATTTTAATTATGTAGAAATCAATGTCTAAGGCACAATGACATAATATATAAGTACAATGTACAGCAACAGGAGATAAATCTTAAAACCTGAAAAAGAAAATTATAATGAAGTTTATGTGACCAGACGCCCATTTCGATAATGATTGAGAATCAAATTTATTTTCCATCATCATGTCAAATTCATTGCGGGTTTCGATACAGTCTAGCTTTGCCCAGCTCTTCAAGCATGTGAATACTCAATATACGATATTTTGGTCACTGCTGTTAAACCTTGTAACACAGGTGATACAGTCGTGTTTCACCTATCAAATCTTTGTATATCTCTATCAAAAGCGTTCAGTAATAGGCGTAGATAAACAGTTTATAGAGTCCAGAGATGCTTGTTAGACTAGGGGTATAACCCACGCATGACAACGCTGCAAAAAATTTGTCGCGATGCTTTCCACGCAAAAAGGACTTCTCACCACACGATCCAAAGGGTGGCCAACTATGTCAATTTAGTTGCTTTGTTTACAAAAATAGATTTCAATTTATCTACAGTCAAAATGTATATCCATCTAGCCTATTTTGACACTAAAGATGGAGCAATTAAGTTGACGTTTTCATGACAAGCCAAAACAGTAACTGTATTGCGTACACTTACAGTTTAGAGATGTCATTAAAATGTTATTGAAATACAAAGACATGTTAACAAAAATGTTGATATTAAAACGCACTTACAGACCAGGTTCCGATGCAAACATTTTATTACTAACCATATAAAGTGAATCCAAATTCATAAGGACGTGCAAAGAAACATGCGGGCAGTAAAAATACGGTGTTAAAAATCATCGCATTAAACTCGAAGATGACACCTTCGCATCCTTTCGAGAGGTCATAAACGAAGTTAATCCAACTTATAAGGAGTGAGAAAAACAATGTACAATGTTTTTTGAAACATAATGGTTTGTAAGCTCTGTTTTATATTCAATGTTTCTGTAGATGACTCAACGGATTTATACAGATTTATTCCAGATATTCTTGTGCATTTCAATAGTTCTTTTTGTGTTCATATTTCCAACTAAAAGGAAATAAAATAAATGTTGTATCCTGCTCTTTGACCTATGAGCGAAAGCCAATTTGGGCGCCTGCTCTATTTCTTTAATTTTAATTTTTGCTTTTATTCTTTGACACTTTGGTCTTTAAACGAAATTAATATTACAATGCAACAGTACAATTTAAAATTGACTGTATCGATGATATTCCAATTTCACAGCGAATATTCGCTTTAAGTTCTTAATCCTTTTTTTAGTTTGTTGTGTTGGTTGATTCTAATCTTCATGAGTTCGCGCTCGTCATTTTCAGTATGTATAGACGACTTAACAACACTATCTTCACTTAAATATTGCCTACGTACATCTGATACGTTAATTGTAAAATAATTAAAAAGAGTGCCTTGTGGTTGACGGCATAGAATACAAGTGTCACCAACCCCTATCTTCCCGTGGGTGTCGTAAGAGGCGACTAAGGGATAACACGATACAAATACCATCTTTGGGTAGAGACGGAAAACTCGACATCAAACCCTATACGACTGCCTCGTTGGTCTCGCGGCATAAATGTGCGCGTGGGATCGGGAGGTCCCGGGTTCGATTCCTGGGTCGGGCAGTCTTATTGGGTTTTTCTGTCACGAAATTCTCAGTAGCAGCACGGAGTCTGGAAATGTGCCCGGTACGGCAATAGGCTCGCCCCTTATTACGTGGGACTAAAGTATATCTGATGAAAAGTGGGTGTAGAAATACACCTCTGCCTACCCCTTCGGGGATAAAAGGCGTGACGATATGTATGTATGTATGTAATTAAAAAGAAAGTATAAATTGATTATCATCTCTACCCTCCCGTGCCGTAACAATTAATGGCAAAAGAGCTTGCGACCTTTGCAAATTGATTAAGTCTTAACTAGGGGATTCAGTCGTTACGGTTTTTCTAGTCAATCAAATAGCAATTAGTCAGTACTGCAGCCGTGTTTCTACTTTTATTCACTTTTCTATTGTGACTGAACTTTAGGTAAATTTATTGTTAATTTTCTTATATTCTGAGATACTACTTTGGTTTATATCAGTAATGGAATTGTTTAATTAAATTCAATTTAAAGTCTTTATTTGCGAAATATTTCTATAGCTTTTCTACTTAGTACATGTTACATGGCCTGTAGTAGACTTCTCCACAATGCAATTTCCGTTAAAAAGCTTTCATTAGTGAAAGCTCTTTAATGGAATTCTTTAACCACGTCCTTTGGTTTCGGGTTCCTTCCTACTTTTAAAAGTAGGAAGGAACCAGAATACATGGTTAATAATGATATGCTAAGATTTGCCTTGTGTCTATCTCTTTTTGTCTCTTTGTTATATATGTTGCTCTATTTATATATGCATACATTTTTTATTAACTTCATAAGTGAAATAAATAACTTATCTATCATTGTAATTAAAAAGTATATAATTATGTTATTAAAAAATGTGATAAGTATGTCAATGATTAGCTGATATTATGTACAATTTAATAAAGTCAATAGAACAAAATTTTTTATAGCTCCGGCAAACTTATTTTCTGGGTAACTTTCTCTTTTAAAAGATTTTTTATTATACTTGCGTTCATAATTTCTATAACTGTGTCTCAAATTCTGCAAGCTTAGGTAGAACAACAGCTTATCATGCAGAGTTGAGATATTAAACTTTGGTTCAGGCACGCCGCAGTAAAAATGCTCAGCATTTTTACTATGAAAATAATATGATCTTCAAAGATTTGAAAAGGTTGTTTTCGTTAATATCATTATTTATAACTAGACGTCGCCAGCGGCTTCACCCGCGTCATATATATAAACTTTCCTCTTGAATCGTTCTATCTATTAAAAAAAACCGCATTTAAATCCGTTGCGTACCTAGTTTTTAAGATTTAGGCATACTATACTATGTAATGAATTTATAGCGGACAGTAGCATAGTGGTAATAGTATGAAGTTAAATTGCAGTGGCAATACTATTGTATGCTTTTATGCTCAATTTCAACAGAGATCAACATCGAAAGAGTCAAATGAACAAATCAGATTTATTGAGCGAAATGCACACTCACCTTTTAAGGATTTTGCGATGCGTCATCTATATTTATTAGCGACTTTAGAAATATGTGAAGGTGGGTTGGACTCCTTAGATGTCAATTCGTTAAACAAGACAAAGGAATTTCAAGTCTGCCCAAAAATATTCAAAAAATAATGTAAACACATTGGAATTCTTAACAATATTTTAACGCCTACGTTGCACAAGATTGTTTTGAATTCTGCTCTAGTTTTTAAGTATTCTTATTGGCATAAAATTTGTTTTTCGATTTCTACATACATATCAAAGCTATTTAGATGTTAAAATATTTTTTCTAGATGTTATCTGTGACATCAGGGTCGATAGATATCGTCCTTGTCATAATCTCATTTTTCAACACAGGTCTCGAAAGTCTGACTTTATTGTATTCGAAAAATATACAGAAATAATCGTCTTACAAGTGATTTATTTGAGTGTCAAATTAATTCACAAGAAACTCTTAAGTGAAATCCTTTAGCAATGACATTAAAGTTTGATTGAAAATCTGATAGATAAGCGTAGTGCTGATCAATCAGGCATTCCATCAAATTTTACTTGACCCTGACGTCATATTTGACTTATTCAGTTTCCGCATACTATCAATAAGTTTATGATCACAAAGTGATCGATTAAAATTCTTCGCGTGTAACATCTTTATATCAAAATCTATTCTGACAACCGAACCTCATATAATTCGCTATAATTGTTCTAAAAAAAGTAGCTAAAGGTTTCCGCAGCGTGGAGAATTCGTTACTTTACTTTTTTTATATGAATCGTGTTCTGAGGTCATTGGATTTCGGCGGCCTTGCGCGGTCGCCGACCAACGATGACACCGCGACCCACGACATTTGCAATACGGCGTCTCATCTTACAAATGATCAACATACAATTCATAACATATGTTATCTCTCACACTTAAGGCTGTATTTTGAATATATAATCTTACGGCAAGAATTTTGAGGCGTAGGTGAATGCGATCTAATATTAATACGAAATACCTAAACGCAAATTGGAGCATTGTTGTTTAAGATTCTAGAATGTTTATTTATCATATTGTGAATGTTTTTGTTATTGTAAACAAAACTCATACAGACAGTGTTTTGAATAAGCTAGACGAGTTTTGTGAATAGATGACTCTCTAGATAATCATGTGATTTCTATTATTAGGATCAATGTATTTATAATTTTTAAGTAGTCCCAATAAAAATATGTTATCAAGAATGCGTGAGCTATAGTTAGAAAATTGGTTGAAGCGAAACGAGTTGTGCTAATGCACATAGGCAAACAACATTCCATGGTTATGGAAATTTGCGGTATTTTGGCGAACGCCAGTAATTAATCTTTGTCGATAACGTCCTTGACGATAAAAGCCCAATTTTCAATACACACAAACAAATGAATATGTCAAACCATACACATGACCAAAAGTTATAAATTATAATAATTTATGATAAACTGCCTATACTGAATGAAGCTGACTCGTTATATAATAGTATTATAATCGATTTGTAAATCAAATATAGAAAACTAGATGATGTCTTGCAAATTTGTAGGTAAATAAGATTTTGAGACATCCTACTTTAAAGGTTAATGAGCAGTGGTTGTGATGTTTTTGTCAAATTTGTTATTAAATTAATTCTAAAGGGAAAAAATGTCAATATGTTTTTCTTTGAACTGATAATAAAGTAAACATTTCTGAGTCTTGCTTTACTTCGTGTGTTATATAGATACCCATTGAAGACCTAAATTTGATTCCGTGTGTTGGTGAATAAGTTTATTTCACCAATACACGGAATAAAATTTAGGTCTCGGTTCCCCATGATTATTATCCCATTTAATAGGCTTTAGCCTACTTGGCTAAAGTTTTCTAAAGTATAGGCCTAATCAGTCTCAGTCAGAACACATTCCACAAATGGCACCTAGGCAGTAATAAGGTAACTACATGGCTGATGTTCAATTAATTACATTAAAGCTAACACCGTACAAAAGCCTACGTCGTATATATAAATTTAGAATGGCCTAAGAACATTTCTAGACGAGAATCCCATACGTAGTTCCCAATTAATATAGTATAAAAAAATATATGACAGTGCTAGTTGTTCATGAAGTATTTGGCTTCGCAATTATCCCAGAGACCGTAATGCCTAAGGCTATGCCAAACGTAATACGACATGTTTCGATATCTGCATAGTACGCCTTGAAATGTAGAATTTAAGACGACATTTTCAGTCATACAAATGTAGAACAGGATGAAAATTCAAATTTGTGGATGGGATGAATTCAAGGGCTTTGTGGGTATTATTTACTGTGTAGAAATATTACTCGATAAATACTAGAGGTTGCTCATTTTATTTTAATTTGACCGTCTCGCCGGATCCCGAGATAATTTCGGGCAATCCCTTGTAAAGCCAGTTTCAATATTCGATCTATCCATGGAGATTCGAGAGACATGTTTGACATATTTTGTAAGGAGCTTATGTCAAATACACTGATAAGATACGTAACTCAAATCTCAAAAAAATGGATACATCGATTTTTGAATTCTGCGGTTTGTGCACCCATTTCAGCTGTCGGGCGCCCCTACTTTTTGCTGTGCGTTGTCTATCGGTGACGCAGGAATTTTATATTATACAAATTCTAGTGACAGGTGAAAAATTACACCTCTTTTTTCGTTTTACGGAAGAAATTCTGTTATGAAGTTTTCTCTCTGGAACTTGTGGCTCGGACTATAAACATTATAGTCCTACTATGGTATTTAGGACCTGGGCACTAATGCATAGACAATAGGTGATAAAATCACATATTAATTCTGAGTAGATATCGTTGTAAGTAATTTCGCTATGATACGTCATATCCTATTCTTAATGTTAGCGGTGTACGGGATATCCAAAACTTACCAATGATTCATATCGGCCAAAGGTAATTGACATATAAAATGTTAGACAAATAGTTTTTTGCTCCGTTTCACTCTTGGCCAGTTTTTATAACATTTGACCTAGACCTTTGCGGCACAATTTTTAGACAGAACAGACTACACTTAGTGGTTCTGACTTTAAATTTTTAAGTATTTTCTACGGTATTCATTTATTAAATCATGTCTTGACTAAGCTTCGACTATGTTCTATATTATTTAGAACGCTATATCGCTATCTCTTTGAGTTGCGGAGGTCAGACAGGCAGTTCCATTGTGGAAAACCTAATATTCAATCAAATCCGGTTAGACTTGTCAGTGGACCCCAGGTTAAAACCCTCTTGACTAAACTACGTCAATGCTCTATATCATTTGAAATGACAACGCCTGTTCTAGCGGTAAATTCTATATCGCACTTTGGCTAAAATAACTCTTAACAAAATATTTTTCTGTAGATACGAGGTTCGAACCCATTTTTAAACGGCAAAGTGGCCGCTTAAACCATTTCGTCACGACTGGTGTTGGCAGGCTGTAGACTAGAAAAACGAATAAAAATATAAAAAACCCAAATTCAGAAGATTTACGTTTCTACTGCCATTTTCATATGTGTGATGGACAAACATGACACGCAAGATTAAAAACAAATGTTAGCCTACTGAATCCTAATCTGTCACTTGTGTTAGAATATCTTGAACCAACGACACGATATATGGACATTCGTGAATTTAGCTCACATCATCTTGACAATAGAATACATTTTATACAAACACAATTTATTTGATAAAAAGTCTTTGACCGTCCGAATAAATAAATGTTTTGCTTTGATGTTCTCGGTATAAAAATAAGTCAAATCTACGCGACAAATAATGATAGTAAAACTTTATTATTAGTTCTACGCAGAAGAAAACAATTTAACTTTTTAACCTAAAAGCAATATGGATCTTATAATTTAGCTGGCTTGCCAATCTTTAATAATTGACAGGCTAGTCAAATTGTTAAATTATAGATCAAAATTTGTGATATAAATAAAACTTATTGTGTACCCAGTTAGAGAAGCTCTTCATCAAAAAGAACTAAAGAAAGTGAAAAAACAAACAGTCATTTCATTTAGTTACCTGTTCCTAAACATAGAGTTCACGTATATACGTGAACTCTATGTTTAGAAACAGGTAACAAGGTCGTCATTTATTACAGTAGGATTCCATACGGATCTGTTAGTCTAAAAAAAACGTAAAATACATCAATTAAAGAAATTATGACCGCATTTCATAAAAACATTAGTCACTGTACAACGATGCATTTTACTATTGGCAGACTATATTTTTTATACATAAAATGCTTATCTCAATTTGGTACATTAAACACATAACGGTATTTGGACACGGGTGCATGCATATCGATGTCAGAACATCGAAAACATTTACTTCAACAACAAGTACATACCTATCAATTAATTTTTTCCACATCCGACATAGAATCTGATTGATATCTCACTTCCAAATGACTAGTTCATACATTAATGAATAATATTCCAGTATATTTGAAAATGAATGTGTGTTAATCAATGTTTACTGTTACATACGAAGGTTCAAAACTTATAATTATCGCACATTCAAACACAATAAATTGGCCATACCTATGATTGATATTTTAATTTCGGACAAGTAACTGTTTATCGAATGCGTTGACCCGCCGAACCCAATTTCTATAGTAAAATGGTCATCATTTGAACAATGGCAAATATATCATAATGTTTAATGACAGCAAATGATTGGCCTATTACGCTTGTAAAAAATCACATACATTAATATTCGGCAGCAGAAACTGAGCATTGTTCTATAGACATGTATGTTAAAGAATCTCACCGTTAGGTTTGTTACGGAGATAGGAACACTTTGTCTTTGCTCAGAAGAACTACAGCGCTAAGAAATATTCTCGATTGAATCCTCTGTTCCGTTTTCTTTTCCTCAAAGAAACGACACGTGTAATCCGCTGAACTAATATGCTAAATTTTGCACCGATTTGCAATATTCACCACAAATGGTCAAATAATTTCCAATAAAGACATTTCTTGAAATTTGAAACCCGTACATATTCAATTCACGTTGTGACCAAGGAAGAATCTTAAACAATAATTTAATAGCCTTTTACTTGGTCCAGTTGTATAGAACTGTCCACAAATTCGGGTTATTAAGTGTTTATATAAAATCACTTTTTGCTGAACCAAATTTCAGCAGCCGTTCACTTTAGTGCGAGGATCCGGCTCGATTCTTAATAAAAACAGTTCGACCGCGGTCCATTACCGAGAACAGGAATCTGTAAGAATGTTCGGAATGTGCCAGCTATTAATTTAGTTTCGCGGGTGTATGTCGCGAAGCGTCGGCCGCGGTTGGCGTCAGACGCAGGCGCCAGCGGCGACCGAGACGCGCCGCTTGCGCATAAATATCACTGCCAACCTGCACCCTCTCAAAGAGTAAACAACAGTATTACGATTCCGTAGACTGGCCATTTTCATGTGACAAATAGAATAATATATTCCACATTCCATCAAAATCGAACTGGTTTTGTAATATCGATAGTTTTTTTCCTAAAAATTAGCATTATTAAGCGCTGACTTAATTAGTTTTAAGGCGTAGTTAGATTAGCTAAAATGAGCATCGTTTTATATAAATTTGATTAAATAATTTAATCATGATACATTTAATTTAATACATCTAAGACGATGTTTGAAAGATGTTGTGAAAATACTTTGTGACATGTGCTTGTATTAAAAACAGGGACATTAACCAATTAATTCATCGTGAATTCCGCGTGTCATTAAAATTTATTCAAAATAAATCTATTTTAAGTTTAGTAACAGTATATCACGAACATTAATCTACTTAAACCAGGAAACAATTCGCACAGCACATCAATCTTGAACCAATATAAATAGCTCTAATATAAATTTAAATAGCAAATTAACCACTTTTGATCATTTTCATAGTCGGCCCTTAAATTATCTCACTTATCCTATTCATTTATAATGACTGACGTAACTCAACTGATAAATTGATTTGTAAGCGAAACTAATGATGCTATAATAAATCAATTAATTGAACAAATAGTCGAACAGTGGTACATTCTCAGAGAGGTCATTTATTGTTGATACTTGGAAATTACTCGAGTAACATTGACTACAGTCAATTCAGGAAGATGCAAGTAAACAAGTCTTTTGAAAAGCTGACCTCGACTTGTCGGGATGAATTTATATCGATTCGAAGAAACCTTTACTTTGTGTTTTCGATAGAAATCAATAACGATATTGTAGCCGCATAGTTTGCCACAAAGTCGACGCGCACGATTTGCTTACAATACTACTATTAAATATGTAAAGTACAGTTGTGTTCCGTATTCGAAATAAAATGAGAAAATAGTGTCAGTTTCTTTAGCACCGCTCTTAATGTTATGAAATTATGATATCTGTCTACAGATACGCCTAGAAATAGCTATTTTGGCGTTGTTGTTCGTATTAAAAACTATACATGGACAATTCATACGCTTTTAATGTAAATCCTTCTGGTTTTTGAGCTAAAAATACATTAATTGGTTTAGATACATGAATTTAAACTAATTTCGGCGTTGCTCGTTCATGTTTGTTTTTAAGAAATATACTTTTGAACATAACAACGTAGTAATCAAGATGATTTGCCAAATTATTATTACTCTATACTTCCTTCTTTTAGAACCCTTGTTAAGATTGTAAAAAATAACAATAAATTTAATGGAGGTCACAAATATTATGTAGATCAAAAGCCAGATTGATTTACAATCAACATGTTTTTTTTAGTTTTTGTGTAAAATAACACGCAATATTACAAAGGCAATCTATCGTCGGTAAACATTATTGTTAAAAATGGGCAATAAACCCAGCGGGGGTATCCGTTATTATTATTTTAAATGAGTGTGGCAGGAGATCATTAATCTCATTTATTTATATAAAGCTGGACTAATTACAAATGTGCCATTTTAAAACAAATGGTCCATAATTGATTGAAATAGATTGCAGCAATAAATATTTGTTTAATGAGACGATGACGAATAAGAATGACTTGTTTGCCGATCAATTATCGTGTTCACGTAATAGGTAGGTAATCAATTTGTTGTATCTGGTTTCAGATAAAGATATAACAATCAGCTGCCACAACTTTAAAAAACACAACAGCTTAGTACGGAGTTTTCCTTAAAACACAGGTCTCTGTTACCGATCATAGAAGACCTATTGGGGATAATAACATTTAAAACCCATGTGATGAGCTCTTTATAATGTTGGTTGTACAAATTATATCATCTGTATTGCAATATTATACCCATATGACTATACCCTTAATTCAAAAAGCAACTTAATACTCTACATACCAAGGAGCAAAATACATAGCTCCTTGCTACATACCTACATACACATTTACATTTTAGTTTGTATTTCAGAGTTTTATTTTCTTCTTACGGCTTGTATACTAAAAATAGTTCCATATAAGGAGGTTGGCAATAATATCAAAAATATATCAATATTAATAACATTACCGACTTGTTTAAGTCCAAATAACCATGTCTAAATATAGCCGGAGGCAGGGGCGCCGTAAAGTGATTTGCCATAAATGAATTAAGTAGCGGTTTGGATACGATACTTTTATCGGTCAACTGTAATTTGGTTACTTGTTATTGCTGGTATTATATCAACGATAATACCTACGCACGTCTTTCTAATTTCATATTATTATGCTTCAATATTTTGCGGTGCCGACGATAAGCAATACATTTTAATATAATAAATATGAAGACACTTGTAGCATGTTAATATAATAAAACAGATTTCGTTTAATTTTGGTAGAATAATATCATCTCTATTATGTAAACTGCCCAACTAGTTGGCACGTGTCTCGTCTTATTGTGACAAGGGTTAAACCATAGTCTACTATGTAAGTGTTGATTGGAAGGCAAAATGACATTGTGGTGAACACTTACATATGCACTAACGTAATGAGTTCACAATAATGACTACCTGGTGTGGTTCACCTAAATGGTGAAGAAAATTAATCAAGACACGCGCGGAAGTAAATAGGGTAGTAAAAACTTCTATTCATAAGACGCTAAACTCTTCCTACTAGTACCATCACACTAGAGGCTACTGCTATTTGGAATTACTGACTCACGAACCTTTACAGGTCATATGAATACGACAAAGATATTTTCATGCCTCGTGGTAGGTATACCTACATAAGTATAAATCCAAGTATCATGTTATGATATAAGTGCCATATTTTTCAAACAGTGCTATGAAAGCTTGTCATGGCTCTATCAATTTTTTAAATTTTTTCTTTCTTCCATTCGGGTCTTTCTTACAGTTTTATTGAACCCAAATCGTTATACAGTTCATATATAGAACAAAAAGAGGGAGAGTTAAATAAATGTCATGGCGAGCGACACACGGTGCCAAAATCTCGATCGCTCGCGAAGGTCGCATTCCGTAGGACCGATTTGCTCTTTTTTACTAAGTGCCGATGCACCCTTATAAGGCAGTGTTTCCACCAGGGAGGAAACTAAACGCTATGTCAGGAAAACACCCATGAAAATTACACTGCGTTATTAGCCTTGTCCACTCATTTGTGGATGTTTATCTAACACACAATCCTTTTAGTACCTAGGAGAGCCACGCTGGTTACAGTATTGATGTGTCTTCACCAGCGGAGAAGGACCACCTTCTAAGACAAGATCTAAGCAAGATAGCAATCTTTTAAATTTTGCCTTTCATCTAGTGAGTAGGAGCGCTGCACGCTAGTGTCTCAAGTCTCATCTTCTTGCTCATCTTTAGGAGGTAAGCTTGCGCCTTTTTAGTAACGAAAAGAATAGAGAATACGATCAGGTAGAAGCTTTGGTTATAAAGGGCTGGGTCAACTTCATCTTCTCTCGTTTTCTACTATTGAAAACGTAAAAGCTACCTGGTAACAAGACTGGATTCAGTGATTTAAGTTTGCCATTTTATCAAGGCGTTTCGTTGGCCCACAGGAACCCTAAAGCCGCACTACAGTTAACCGCGCGCGATTTAAGCCGCGCAATTTTTATAACAAAAAAGGATAATTTGCGGGGCAAAGTTGAAATTGGCAAGTTACGTTACGTAGTAGATGCGGCAAAAAACGCGCGTTAGAAGTTAACCGTAGTGTGGCCTTAGGCTAACGGGCATGAAAGGCTTTCTCGCACACATCTGGTGCATACGCATCCTTTAAGACCGAGTTGAGAGGTCAATCACTTTTGCATTCTGGCATATTCACCGGGAACCAGTCCCGACACCTGTTCCACTAACAAAAGTAAACTTGTTTCGTTTTCAAGCAATATAAAACCATTAATGAGCTCATGATACTTACTCCTTATATGGTGGTCAAATATCGTTCACCGGTAAAGTTCTGCAGAATGGAATTAAAAATTTATTTTGTCGTTTACTTATTAAAAATATAATAAGTTAAATAATATAAGCAAAATAAGTATTAAAATATAAAAGCCGTATTGAATTAGTAGTTTGACTTACCTTGTCTAGTCTTGTAGGTAGTGTAAAGATCGGTTTTATTACCACCTAAGATATACGTATATGTGATGACCCCGATAATTTTTTCTAGATGTGGTTCATGCATCATCACCATCAGCCTACTTTAGTCCACTGCTGGATATGGGCTCTACATTGACGTGCCACTCAGTTCAATTACCGGGTTTTCGTGTCCAGCTGCTGCCCGCCACTTCGCAAAAATCATCACTTCACCTCGCCAAGTTGTCATAGAATTCCCATAATATTAGTGTTTAACAAATCAAGGAAGTTTAATTGGTATATTTGTTGTTATAACATCTAATTAAAAATAGTATAACATATACAGAACCCATAAATAAATATCAAATTAACAATATTATCAGCAGGTAATATCACAGTCTTCGGATTAACTATCATTACGCTGACTGATATTTAATATCGGAATGTTAACCGATATTTAATTTTACATTACCATTTCAGATATTTTTGATCGTAAAAACTTGATTGAATTAGGCAACAGCTAATACAATTAATATTTTATTGATCGAATATGTTTTAGGGTCTTTAATTTTTTTTATTGAGATTTGATATTTCTGTTTAGTTTTATTTTTTTAATGGTTATGATACTTCATCAATGAATGAAGACATCAAAAGAACTATTTAGGCTTAATTTACCAAATAAATTTGATTTACGAACAGTAGCTTGGCATTTAGAGATTTTACTATTTTTTTATGTGTCATGCAAATCTGTTTACAAACGACAGAGTTTTTCATAATATAATATTCGGATAGCTTTTTCTGCTGTTTCATTTCCTACATCAAAATTATGACGTACCTAATAAAAAAATATATAGCTGAAGCACCTTAATGAAATGTTAATTACTCATGATATTTTATAAAGGTTAAACCTTTATACGTTAAAGTATACCCCATGATGAATGAATGAAATGTAATCCATCATCATGCTAATATATTTTAAAGAGAAAAGTTCTGTTTGTTTGCTAGACCCTCGTGTGAAAAAGGGTCACGTGAATAAGGTGAAAACTTCATACATATTAGATCTAAATGGATTAAGGTAGATTACGATAATATGGAATTAATGCGATTGAATACTTTTAAAACAGATTTTCTGGCTAGATATTATGGCAAGGTGTCTTGACAAACACGTAGTATAGGATAGAATAGAGCATTATTTATTGAACACCAGATACAAGCTTATAGGTCATCTTGAATGGACAAACATTACCCTGTGTTTGAAACTCGTGATGCTCAGCGTAGTATTTAATCGACGAAGTGGCCGCTTGAACCACGACGTCGTCTAAGCAGTTTAGTAATACATTATGAATTTACCGTAATATTTAAAGTAAAATATTAAGTGTATATTTGTTAAACCAATCGTCGAATTTTTGTGTGTTGGGACAAATGTCAAAATCTGTATACAGAACAAACATAATCTCAGTGAGGATATTTTTAGGATACAATTAAGCTAATGGATAAAATGATAATGGTTTTACGAATTATATCACCGAATTGTATATATGTATATACTTACTACAATAGTTTATACTGGTATAAAATTTCAATACACCTATACGTGAGGAGGTTCTTACTTCTTACTAACTTTTCTTAAAGTCACAGCAGATTTTTGTTGTAATACAGTAAAAGCGATAATAATAACCTACTTTTACCTTTATACGAAGGCTTAATTATTTCACAAAATACCAAATCCAAGAACATATTATTATATAAGGCAAGTGTTAATGGGACAGAACGAAGGGCAATACCTAGGTGGACGTTCTCTGACCAGATTGGAATCATCCTAATAAAAAGGGCAGGTAAGAAATACCCTAAATAGAAGAGTATACATGAGGAATTTGTTGGGAGTGAATAAAGCAAGTGAGATATGTCAGGATCGTTGCAAATGGCATTTCGTAGTCTCTGCTTATCCCTTCGGAAAACATTCGTGAGTATGTGTATGTATGTATACCAAATCTAAACCCACCACCATCATCAACAAGAAATACTACGATCTCATTCTACGTTAAACAAAAAAGAAATTGTAGAACACAATACAGAGCATATTTTATTCACCTTTCGAGCGTATTGACAAAGGTTTGTCAGGTAGCCAGGTCACACTGACACAAAAATAAAACAGACGCCACGTCGACTGGTAATGACAGCATCAATCGTACCTATAATGGATTTTGCCAAAATAAACACAAGCAAAACACTAAACAGGTCAATATTTCAATAAATATTTATTTAGGAACTACAATTCAGATATCATTATTACGCAAAGGTATGATAACAAAAAATGCATCAAGTGGTGTTCTTAAAAAAGTTTGGAAGTACTTATAATCAAAAATATATAAACATGGATAAAAATAACAGCTAAAGATAGTTTTAATACTAGCTTTCACTGTGGTTTTACTTGCAGATGAAAAGTATTTATCCCCTTTCATAAGCCCCTGAAAACGTCCGTGATGGTACTTGAGGCGTAAAAACATGATAAATAATTATTCACATAATTGGTAAGTTAGTTTGTTGAGGACTTGTAAAGATGCATATAAAAGCTTTTATTATAAATGTTATGATGGATGAATTATAGTCCGAGGTTCACAAAATTAAAATAGTGTGGTACAATACCCTGTGGCGTAAATAACAATAAAATAGAATAATGACTTTCTCGATAATAATATTGAAAACAAAATGTTATAAATAGATTTATTCCATCCACTGAGATATTTATTTAAAAAAATCATCTTATATTCTGGTCATTCAATGGTCTCTACAAAACCCCAAATGTTTCGAGATTCATCTTCAGTCGTAGCCGACACAAAACGTGTTATTCAGACAAGTTGTCATTGTTTTAATGTTTTTAAAGTCCGCTATGACACAAGGATTAATCTTAGTGTGGGAGGTGTGTTCTTCAAGTACAAAATGAAACAACTTACACATTAATGTCAACATATTTTACCAAGGAAATAAACCTAAAGCAAGGAGGAGGTATTTTATGTTTGTTTAAAATCTGTAACCTTTTTATACAACATTTAAATTGACACAATTGGTATATAAATGATTTATCGAAATTCATTATTAGACAGGCGAGAGGTATTATCGCTTGCCACGTGGCACGGAGAGTAAACAAAGCCGTCGATGTTAGCTATCATGAAGATTTTTGATAGATTATGCGAAGCCGATAGCTAAATATGGTTGCGAAGGTCAGGCAGCAGTCAATCTGTGGAAAACTTATACCATAATCGGTTGTACCAGAAAGTGGACCCTGGCTGAAAGGCGAAAGTCGTTTATTGCAATAATAGAACTAAAAGTATACAAATCAAGAACTTTCTTGTAGAACAATTTGGCTAAATGGACAAGTCTCTAACAACTTTAGAAAATAATTTTGCATTAATAACATCGTAAAAATAGGCGTAAAGAAGGCGTTGAATTGAAGAATAACTTGCAAAATATTTATGATCTTTCTGTCGTTGTTCCTTGAGGGTCGTGACCCATTGAGGTGTCACCTTCTGTACGACCTTTTACCACTATCGTATATTTAGTAACTTGTAAAACGAAGTTTATTGTTATACCGTTGAGAATAACGTAATATTAATGGAACTCACCTTTTTTCTAGAACGCTGTATAGGGGTTAATAACCACCGCTAAGACGAAACGTTGCATAGACTATACAGTGCACTTTTAGTCTGGGTTTTGATTAAAACTGGTTGTGCTGGTGTTAAACATTCTATTTAAAACCAGTCACGAACCAATTCAGTCTTGTTTGCTTTTTGGATGAGCTACGGTTCAACCAGCTAATATTTTCTACTAAGATTCTATTGTGATATAGGTAAGATTAGATTTGTTACCTAAAAGCTTAGTTAACAAAGATCTTGGATAAACAGTGCGAGCACGAGGCTCTTTCTACATTCACCTTTGATTCAGATATTGGCTGATTAAAGAGAGCGTTATGTTCAAAAATGTTACTGACATATTTATAACATTGGTGAAGTGGGTAGATATGCGTATATCAAGATGCCTTACTGCGAGTAAATAACAGTTCTTGGTGTTATCATTATAATATAATGATTTGGATTATCGATCATTACTGTTACACTACAATCAATGCTTCTTTTATGCCTCCGTTGAAAATAATTTAAATTTATATAAAAAACTCTTTTTAAAAAAAATTATAAACATTATGTTGAATGTGTAAAGTTTAGACAAGCATTTTCATAATAAAGCTTCTCTTTGATAATAAAAACGATTGGCGCCTCATAAGTTTCGCACAAGACGAAGAAAAATTAAATTTGAATATTTTAGGTAAGTTATTTTATTTATATGAATCGAACATTTCTTGCCGATATTTCGAGGAAACGTTTCTTTGCAAAACTTAAGGAAAACACTGTAGGCACCGGTACCTACAAATGCCTGTCTGTTATAATGGAAAGAGGATTGTTTTTACAAAGTGTCATTTTTTGCATCATTAGCAAAGCGAAAGTTTAATGAAAAATCTTTATAGTATTTATGTTTAAAAAAGTGGCTGGTTCTCTAGTACTGTGCCAAAATTGTGATATGTTAGGTACAAAAGTACCTTCCCGCTGTGGGATAGCCACCTTGTCGTGGTGGGGGGGCTCAGTAACCGTGGCTTGGACACCCACGGTGAAGCTAAGCGGAATCCCGGGACTGGACGCTCCACGTGGGCTTGATGGAGGCCTGCGCAGGATGCGTCCAAGGGTGCGGGTGCAGTCGGGCGCGATGGCAGGAGGAGAGGCGTCTCGGGTTTGCGTTGCCGCGCGCCCTATCTCCCTCGATCAAATGGGGGCGCACCATTTGTTGCGCTGTGGTGGGGCCGCAGAGGAAGAGGAGATGCGGTGTTGTCAGATTGTCGTCCTCCCTATCCTCTACGGCCGCTGGGTGTTTTAGCGGCGGAGCACAACACCTTCATCCGCCGCCAAGGAGGTTGTGGCCTTCGGGCTATCCGCCGGGGTTCCAGGGTAGAATGCTAAGGCGACCCCCTGGCGCCCCCAAAATGGCGTGGAAGTATGCGCTGTGGTCGCACTCCAGCCGTCGAGTCCCACATACCCCCGCTTTTCACCTTACGGGGGGTAAGCTTAAATGCATTTCCACAGCGAGGAAAAAAAGGTACAAAAGTACCTAATTAACATTTTATACTAGCAGCACGAAGTCTCAGTAATGCGTATTTATTATAATTATTAGTCCTTGGTTTGACAATAGGTCTTGAATGCTTTCATTAAAATGTTAGTGCAATCAATCGGAAACAAGGGGATTAGAAAAACGTATAGTTAGTAAATGGTATAAATATTTCTAATAAAATATCATATAACAAGAGAGATCATCATCATTTTTAAGTAATGCGTCACACATGTCAGCTGTGTCACCTGCGAAATTATGTGAAATAATTTGCATTATTGATGAAAACTTGACATCAAGAAAAACGTCATATCTTCATTTAAGTTATGGTTTTGGGTTAATTAATTTATAAGAACATCTAAATAAATCTAAGCTATCCTAACGAATCAATTGATTAATGTGATAAGGCAGTCGACGCAGTACGTGGTGACGTATCGGCATGGATCACACCCACTGTGTTGTAACTTTTGTATCATTTTTCTTGATCGTAATATGACTGCGGCTGTTTTTTCTCTTGTTTATGAGTTCAAAGATTTGCCGACTGACCGCTCAAGAAAGCACATAAGTCTCGTCTCTTTAGGTCTTGAAATATCTCTAACAGAAGTTACAAAGAGCTAGTTAAGTGTACTTTATATTAATGAGCACCAATAAATACCTGCAGAATCCCAGTGTATCCAAATAATCTATGGTCCCGAGTCAATTTGCCACGTAAACTTTTCGAAACAATGTGCGTATAAATGTCACCAGAATAAACAATGATGATGCCGTAAGAGTTCTCTTTAAGTTTTATCCAAACATTTAGCTTATAACAAATCCCCGATGTCACTACACTTTTTCTTTTCCAACCTGCAAACGTAATCATTAATCCTTTCCTGAGTGAGTCACTGAAGGTTACTCCAAAATCGGTATTGAATCAAGAGCAAAAAAACACTTTACGAAATATCATGTTGCAGGACTGTTATAACTGTTGCTTTCCTCCAATATTTCGAATATTGACCCTCTGAGGTCAATGTACACTTTAGACACTTCCACGTTTTTGATCACTCCTTACACCTTTAAATTGACCTTAAAACATGACAAATCATGTTCAAGCCCAAAAGGTTTAAAAGTTTATTGAACATTGAGTGCAAGTACCTAAAGAAAACTCATTTGTAATTTTATGATGACACAATAAAAAGAAATGTAATATGATTTAAAACCATTGTAATATAATAAAAACATTATTGAAATGTACCTTTTAAATTTTTGGTTGTTAAAATATTTTTTACGTACTTACAGGTTCACGAACTCGGAATGCGATAAGGAAGGATATGTTTTCGCATTTTTTGTTTGTTTTCAGTGACAGTTTGTTAAAGCTTTTAGGCTGAGGTTAAAAGTTAAACGCTTTTTAAATACATGTTCATATTGTATATTTTAAAGACAACTTAAACCTCTAACTTTGTAAGTCATGATTTAATAACGTTTTCTCGTTGTTTATTCGTTGCGATTAGTTTTAATGTCATTTAACTAGCCGCTCTTTTAGGCTTAGACCTCTATAATAATAATATTCACCCCCTCTGGGGCAGTCGTTATCTCATCATGAGACTAATACAATCTCAGAGGGCAGAGTAACAGCTTTCAAACATTCTTTGTCTTGTGATATATATTACAGGATAGAAAGAATGCTTACAAACCGCAGGGCAGCTTTGTGGCGAGCTGAATGTGTGTGGAGACACTACGGTCCCGAAGGCTTTAGAAGGTCGGTCAGGGCCTCATCTCCGACTTGCCTTTGTTGGCTGGTTAGAGTGGATATCCAAGAACGCCTGCAGGAACTCTCCTCCTCCCAACTCTGGCTTGCTTTGGTCGGCCGGCTAGAGTGAGACCGCAAAAGCTATTAGCTCGGGGGTGGAAGTGTCATTTACAAGGGCGTAACTACGGGGAAACCAGCTCCGGGTCTCCGTTGTCACGAGACCCGCGATGGCGAAACCGGTGCCGCATCGCTCGACACCCCTAGCCTTGCTGCCTTTATGGCAGACTCTGTTAGCTATGGGCGGCTGTTTAGAGAGGGTCCATTTAGTGAGTTGGCGGGTCACCACCTGCCACGCGGACGGATGCTATAGGAGTATCACTGGCAGGTGCCGTTTGCAATCCATAGTACCATTATTTTCAGTCCATCAAACATCCATCGCCATAACCCAGTTAAATGAGGCTCCACTTCATCAGAATTAATAGTCCTACATGTTCTGCGGCTAGTCCATAGCTGTACTCAGTAGTGCAGTTGTGGAGGCTCCGCGGCATGTGTCCCATCCCATTTTAGATTAGAACTCTCTACGGGCCTCTGCACGTTGGATCCATATCCCCGTGTAAGCCTCCCAAAGGACCGGTTATTTTTCAGATACTAAAGTTAGAAGAATAGCCGTGAGGCAAGAGAAACATAATAATATTCTACCACATTCACACAACAGCATCTAGTCCCAAACTAAGCACAGCTTGTACTATGGGTACTAGATAATGGATAAACATACATATTACTATATACTTTTTTTTGTAAATACATACATATTATACATAGAAACACCCAGACCAAGACAAACATCCATGTTCAAGCACACAAATGTTTGTCTTGAGCGATAATTAAATTATATTAATTAATATCAATCGAGTTTCTGTTTATCTGCTGTTTCGTAATAATAATTCGTTCTTTTGCCAGGACTAAACTACAGATATTCATAATCTTTTCTACTATCCTCAGAAGGAATTCTCTTATAATAAATGCGTTTATCAATATTATTGTGAATTTTCAATCTTATTGGTTTTTGTTATCTACCATGGACATCGAAGCTTATTAGATTTAATAACCATATTCCAATTAAGTCGTAAATACATAAGCCGATGACAGATTACTCGTATGTTCATATTGATTATAATAGAACTAATGAATAAATTATTATTAAATTGACAAAAGATTGAAAATTAAACAAATAAGTTATTGGAAAACGTAATTAAAAAATTTATTCAATATTAATTGATGAATCGTTGCGTATTTTTAAATTATTGGCGTGTATCACTGCAGACAGGATATTTTACTTGGAACTTTTACGATAATTACAAATTAAACATTTTTTTATCATCACTATCTCAGTCTAGAGACATAGCCTTCCCCAAGGCTCTCTACAAAGAAGACCAGTATTTGTGGAAAGCCTTGGGGAAGCCTATTTCCTGCAGTGGACGTCTGCCACCTGCATCACTCCTCCCGCAACCTTAACCAGATCGTTGGTCTATGTTGCAAGAGGCCATCATCGTGACAGCCAAGACCGACGGCTTAACATGCTCTCCGAGGCACGGGGCAAGCCATGATTTATCAATTTAATACGCACATAACTCCGAAAAGTCAGTGGTGCCTGCCGTGTATTCTAACCCGATACCCTGCATGGTAGTCTGTTAATATCTTCCCTAGGCTATCGCTGCCTACCTGCCTAATACATATCTATTTTATAATACGTAACTATCACAACTTAATATCAGCTCAGTTGGAACATAAGAATAATTCTCTATCTACATGGAATGGAAATTATAGTATCCTAGGAAATGGGTGAGAAATTAAAAAAACCGGGAGTGGGAAATAAAAAAAATTGGGCAAGTGCAAGTCGGCTCGCGCACAAAGGGTTCCGTACCATAATCTATAAAAAAAAATCACGTTCTTTGTATGTATACTTAAATACTTTTGAAGTATCTACCTGTTTATTAAGATCGAGTAACAAATTGCTTAAAAATACCTTTGTTGTATGGGAGCCCCCCTTTATTATTTACTTTTTTTATTTAATTGTTTATTTTGAAAGGTAATATACAACTACATATTCTGTGAAAATTTAAAGCGTCTACCTGTTACAGTTAGTAATTTTGAGCAAAAAATACGAAAAATAAAACGTTTTTTGTATGGGACCCCCCTTAATATTTTCATTTTTTTTCATTTTTTGATTTTGTTGTTATAGCGGCAACCGAAATACGTAATTTGTGAAAATTTCAGCTTTCTAGCTATCACGGTTTATGAGATACAGCCTGGTGACAGACAGACAGACAGACGGACAGACAGACAGACAGCGGAAGCTTAGTAATAGGGTTCCGTTTTTTACATTTTAGGTACGGAACCCTAAAAACCGGGAGTATATTATGAAGACCCTGTTACCATTTTTATAAATACATAACGCGGATGATGCCTTACATCAGTTTCTGCAATATTTGGGCTATGTGTTTATGCGGATGTATTAACCGGCAAATCAATAACAAGTAAAATAATTCGTAGTTTATCAAAAACTATTTTCATTACAAATCGTTAAGGATTGTAAACATTTAAAAAGTGTATTCATAGAGTTTCATACTGACTTTTGGAACCGTACACGTACACTAAAATGGCAATAGTCTTCCCTTTATATGCATCACAACAACAAAAGAAGGATATGACCTGTCATACCACACTGGCCAGCTTATAAATTGCTGAAGATATGATAAGTGGAGGAAAATAAAATGGAATATACACACATCAAAAAGTCTAAGCAACACATACAAATTTCAATTTTACTATATGTTTTCGCGTTAAATCCTTAGTAATTTCTTATTTATATTTATTAACTTAATGCTTTTTTATATTAAACAGCAATATTTTTTTTTATAATCTTCATCTTAATATATAAATTCCTTGCGTTACTGACTGACTGACAGACACGCTACAGCCGAAACTATTGGGCACAGGAAGCTGAAATTTGGCATGCATGTTCCTTGGGGACCGCAGGGGTGCACACAGAAGGGATTTCCCGGAATTCCCACTGGATCAGCCAAAACGGGTAAATAAAAAAATGCAGGTGTAGCTGCTGGCGTCCTCTAGTTAACAATAATTACGAGTAAGTACTGTATGTACGTAGTACAAAGTAAGGTGCCTAATCAACTAAACTTAAACTAAAATTAAATGGTTGTACAAATATTGCATAATTTAATACAAAGTGTGGCCTCCTCTGTTATTGAGAACTTGCTGGCACCGATTATTCATAGAATCGATGAGATTGTTAATGTTATCCTGCGGCAATCGCTCCCAATGAAATTTTAGTAAGTCCATCAGTTGTTGGGTTGTTGTCACTCCATCCAAGTCCTTTAAAACACGTCTCTGGAGCATGTCCCATGCATGCTCGATGGGGTTGAGGTCTGGCGATTGTGCAGGCCAAGGCAATACCAGGATGTTTTCCCTTGCCAAGTACTCCCGTGTGTGCAAAGCTGTATGCGAACGCGCATTGTCATGCATCAACATGAAATCGGAGCCAAGCGTTTGTGCGAATGGACGGACATAAGGTCTTAGAACATCCTTAGCGTAACTTACAGCGTTCATGTTACCATTTACAAAAACGAGCTCAGTTCGTCTGTTCTTCATAATACCCGCCCATACCATAACTGTTGAGGCGTTGTATAGATACACTTCCTGAACATACCTCAGTCTTTCAGTATTTCCAGGACGACGGTACACTCTTACCCTTCTAGTACAGCCTTGAACCCAAATCGAGACTCATCGCAACATAAAATTTTATCCCAATCTATCTCCGGTTAACATCGGCTGGCGTCTTGCAGTCAGTTGTATGTATCGATCTTGCCGTGTGGTTGTACACCTACCTCGACCTGGGTGCTGCTCAGCAGGATCTCCCGTGTTAGTGTAACGCTGATGAAGATGGCAAATAACGCTTCTGTTCATACCAAAATACCGAGATACCTGAGATTGACTTCTTCCTGCTTGCAACATCCCTACAGCTCTTTGCATTTCATCTGCGTTCAAATGACGTCGCTCCATGACGTAAAAAATGTTTCAAAATCCAAATTTGTTCAAAACTTTTTCAAATTATTGTTTAAATCATTAAATTGATACAGAATACTAAATTTTAATAAGCAAATAAAACGCTATAAAATTCGAACAAATGCATTTGCTTTTGAATTTGTGAAAAAAAAAACAAATATGATTCTCGATTTTTTTTAACTCTAGATCTCTCTAGATCAAAAAAGTTTATATATGTATTACCTACTTGGTAAGAAATGATATAATTATTGATTAATAATTTGAAATAGTATGTGTTGCTTAGACTTTTTTGATGTGTGTATAACGTAAGAGTTCTTATTCAATAATGTAGGGATCATATTTTCATTGTTTCCTTAAAACTTACCTTGTATTAAAATGCTTACTTACTTTGTATTAAAATGGTGTGATTTATTATGTCTGCGTGCAATATAAGGCAATAACGATTTATGTGAACTTTTAATCTTATCGCCAATTTCGGTATACACGGAAAACATTATCAATATCAGAATAACAAAAATATAAAAATAAAATTCAACTCAGCAAAACCCTGGCATTTATTTATGAAATCCTATCAATTTTATCAACAACAAATATGTTACATAACCAGTTATTAATGACCTACGTCTTAATATTATAATAGTTGCAAATGTTCAAATATAACCTACTTTGTGACACCGCCGTGACCTTTGCCTGACTGTATTGATTTACAAACAAACTATTCAGGGTTTTGTGACATTCGACCATTTTAGACGCAGTTTTGCTACGAGAGCGCTGAAGATGACTATAATGAAAATTGTTGTGAAATGTCAAGAATAAAGATATAAAAATGTAATATAAAATTGTACGTTTATGTGCAATATGAATATTTAATAAATAATCCATATATTATCTGCTGATTATCAGTTAAAACTAAGTATTTTTGACAATTTTGTGACAACTGATATGAATTTTATTGGACTATATATTTATTGGATACAAATGTTATTGTTAATACTTTTTGAAACTTCGTTTCTATCCGAAAAACAGCGCATACTATGTATATAATAGGTTAGTGGAAGTCCAATATTTATTGCGATATTTGACGTTCCTACAGGATTATTTAGAGAATTCCAGTGGAATTGAAAAATACATAAAAATATTTGGATATATGAAATAGCTCACTCTTTGAGTATCATTTAAAAGAAAGTAATTTTTATAAGTGTTGCAATAGATTTTGTACTAGATTAAATGCCTTCACATAACTTTTTGAGTGCAAAATTGTAAATCACATCCACGCAAGGTGGATGTGAGTTACAATTTAAAAATTTTTTAAAGATATTTTTGTTCGTCCTTTATGCTTTATCAACATTTTTATTGTGTTGTGAAGACCAGTGGGTTCTTTAAAACCCTTGTAAACTGAATTTATGAAATTTTGGCAAGAATACAGGCTATGTCTATAAGAATGTACAGACATAGCCTGGTTTTTACCAACAATCCTTTAAAAATTGTTTGTTGCAAAGTTTTACGGCAATTTAAAAAATACTGCAACCGAGATGCTTATTCTTACAGTGCAATGAGTCGACGCAAACAATCCAAGCGAAAGCTCTGTTATTTCGTATATCGTGCTTAACAATGTCAGACAATTTTTACAAATAATGTAATTTCTCATTATACTTCACGGACTTCTTAGTCCATCTCACGACTCTCACGGAAAATAATAAAGATTTCTGACACTACTTCATTATTTTTCTTAACTTTTTATAAATATAGGTACATACAAAAGGATATCGGACAATGTTAATCAGCTCGCTTATGTCTTTTCATTATTGAAAAAATTACGAAATAGAAATATAATACGTACTAAGGTGAATGACTAAATTACAGAGGCTTTTCTTTTTCAAAACAAAATGAAAAATAATTGTAGTTTTAAGACTAGTAAGCTTCATTAACGAGATAACGAGTTTATCGCATTACATTTTAATAATTATATCTACATTGTTTATATAAATAAATTAGGCAATCGTCGTAGTAAATTAGTAGCATGTTGATAAAAAGGACCTGAAGTTCTAATCTTTATCATAAAGTACTCATGAACGCTTAATTATTAACCGTCGCTAAGTCTAAATACAGTTTATAATTGTTATAAAGTCTCACATATCGGATGTGAGACTTTATAACAATTTTATTGTACCATGTATGGATATGTGTGATGTGGATGTGCTTAATAAATAAATATAAATAAATAGAGTCAAAGTTGTTGTCTTAATTTGACTTCATGAATTGCTATCATCTGTACTGTACTGTGCTATGCCAGTAGGTGTATAGTGAATTAAATTTTTACATAGCACGACGCTTCGTTAAATCCTTATATTGCTGTTCCGTGTTAAGATGTTCTTTGCGTCTATTGTTCGAAAACTCCTAAACCACACAGTAAGGAGATTTTCTGGTTTAGTTGCACTTGTAATTACTTTTGATACTGTATATGCATAGTATTTTCGTTCACGAGAACTGAACGTGCCCTCTGACGTCCAGAAAGGCCTCAATATGCAAACAACGGTCATTGATCCACAAGTTGATTGATCGATCTTTCAATGGATTTGCCCGGAAGCCGTTTAGGCACGGGCGCTCTAAAAATAGTCGGATTGCTCTTTGGGTCGACTTTGGAAACTTTTTTATACGGTTAAATTGATTTGCGTTACCGTTCGTACTGTATAGTAAGTACCATCTGTGCATTATATTTTTAATTGGTGAATTTTTCCGGGTGTCATAAAAAGTTCTGAGATTACGTTTGTTAGGTTTCCATAGAACGCTACGTAATTCTTATATACTTATAATGACCATTCGACTTGACTAATTCAGCTCAGAAACCATAGGAAACAAATAAGCTGAAAATTTACAAGGATATGATTTTTTAAATGTAAGGACCGAAATTGTACTAAATACGACATGTGAGCGGCTAATTAACCGCAAATAAATTAGGCAATCGTCGTAGTAAATTAGTAGTATGTTGATAAAAAGGACCTGAAGTTCTAATCTTTATCATAAAGTGCTCATGAATAAAATTACGTTCAAATTCATCAAGCAGATTATTGTGATTCAGTCACAAACATCTCATCGTATGAATTTGTTTTTTTTATATTATTAATGTTATTCTATTTGTCTCATGATACTAAAATCAAATATATTTGATTGAGCGTACTTTCTTAGCTTATAGTACTTACGTGTAGAAAGTAGCTGTACAAATCCGTCAGTAAAATGGTCTCCAAGGCTTAAAAGCAGCAAAAACTAAACATATTTTTTAGTAAAACATATTTCTAAAATATTTCGTCTTTAAAATACAAGACAAATCTTTTATGTGACTCATATAATTCATTTTGTTCACATTTCCTCATTGGTGGTTCGCGGATTTGCGTTCAACTTAGGTAAACGTCTCATACGTGCGTGATATTAGCATTGACAGGCTACAAATCCTGTAATATACTTATCAATATATGGGTTTTATAAATCATCGAACTCAATAAATGATGTCTTTAAACTGATTGGTTTCCGGTATCGACGGTCTTAATTTTGAGAATACTGAATCATCGCAAGTTATTAACGTTATTAACAATAATTTGAGTGTTTGTTCGAATCCAATAAATACATCATCAGAGCAAATATTTAAACGGCGTGTGACGAGGTTACAATTCTTTAATTATAGTATAGTAGTAAATCAGTCATTTATAATTGTGTTATTAGTGACCAAGTCTCCAATTTATTTTGGATACTTTCTGTACATCATGTCTCGTGTATCACCTAAATAATGCTTTAAATAAATAATCTAATTATAGGCAACTATGATTCACAGCAATCTTAAGAGTAAAAACTAAACTTTACATCATTTAAAATCTCCACGTTGAACGACGGAGAGCTTTTCCTTAAAAAAACCGGGTGTTTATTCCGCAATCGCAATCAACTAAAACTAATATTCTGGATATGTGTAAAAACACATAACAGAAGTAATCATACCTGTTTGACGGGGATTAAAGCACGTATTCATTGACACGTCTTATGGTGCATCTACACTGCAATTACTTTTTGTTGTGCAACATTTCAGAATGCTAGAATAAAAATGAGTAATATGTGTAAGAGAGTACATTACCTTCAATCGGCTCGTAGGCATGCTTAGCAACCTAGTGGCAATTTAAATACAACATTTAATTTGCTACTAAATTTAATTTGATATATTTAATTTAATTAATAACACTTAACGCCGCTTGGAGTCAAAACTTCCTTAATTTTTAAAACCATAGGTGGCTATAAGCGTACTATAATTTAATTTCTCGACCATTAAATATGTAGATCTCGGTAATATTATAAATGGTTATGTTCTCGTTGGACCGGACTAATCGATTACAGCCATTTATTATAAGCAGATTTATTAATTTTTCATCGCGTCTTTACGTGTTTTATAATTTTAGGTGATTATAGTTCGTAATTGAGAAGCTACTGCCTAGACAAAATAAACGATGTCATAAACATTGTTATATTTTTTAGTATCTTTTACACGAGCTTGTGGGAGTGGTAGTGGAACAACTCGACTAAAGCACCATCAACAAGCAAAGGTGCTTTAGTTGAGTTGTTTTATGTTGCCGTTGTAAAATAATATTAATATTTAGTAGGAAATAAAGACGTGGTACAATTTAGGAGCCGGTACAATTTAGGTTACTCTCATATCTGCTTATGTCTTCCTCGTCATCAGATTTAGGAATACTTACTAGTTGGAATGTCCACATATTATGAAAAATTTTCCGTTGCCATCGACGTCATTTAATTTCCTTTGTCCTTGTTATTGATCCACATAATATGTATGTTATACATTTTGGCGCCGTCCTTTAGATCTGTAGAAAACATCTACGCAATATTTATGTTATTAAAATCAATTCACATTATTTCAATATTAAGTAAAAATGTAACAAGGTCTATGAGATGTGGTTGAGCAAGTTTCGACCTTATTATCTTTAAATAGTTTATTTAAATGTGTTGTGGTTCACATGCATCGTATTAAAATATGTTATGATTGTTGCTTACTTAGCAGCTCCTGCGCATCTTTTAATGTAAACGTAGAACAACAGGAACTACTTGAAAATAATACCAAACCATTTTGCCTCTATCAGAATTTTTAATGACTACCTCGTTTTCAAGTGGCATCGGCGTCAGCGCATTCACCATATTTTATAGGCTTTGATTGCAATTTCCGGGACGAACGATGTGTTTTATTTCTTTTTAATGCTGAGAAGTGCATTTATGACTGTCATTTGTGTTAGTCATAAAGAGCTAAGAACCTGCTGAGTCTGTGCTAACGAAGACAGACCAACAAAAACAGCAAAAATCGCAAATAGCTCTTTAGTTTTACATTTATGTTTTAAGAACGAGAGAAAATGCTTTTTATTTATATTGTTTTGATTGCTTTGAATGATATTTAAGATTTTTTAAGCATTATATAGGTAGATGTTATGATAATACGGGCACACACCTCTGACTTTTCGAAGTTATGTGTGTATTAAAAAAAAATGTTAATTATCGCTCGCTTAATAATGTGCCCGGTAGATGGCAATAGGCTCGCCCCCTATTACATTGGGACCGAAACATATCTGGCGAAGTGTGGGTGTGTAATACACCTCTGCCTACCCCTTCGGAGATAAAAGGCGTGAAGATATGTTTATGTATGTATGTTATGATAATAAAATCAGAGGAAAAACTACCAATTTGCGTCTTAGAGGTTACTACAACTCCGGAAGGCAGATTGTCTCAGTCTTTAGATTATTCTCAGCTCTGAGAATAATTGAAGTAATGGGGAACAACACGTTTACTGGTCCTTATCCTAAATATATAACACTTTATGTTTGCGTACTATATTTCGAATACGTTCAAAGAACAGATAATTAAAACTTAGCGCCATTGCTTATTGTCACTTTGATGTAAGGGAGTGGCATGAAGTTTTGAGGTATTTTGATTGATTGAATCTTGAAATTGGCACATAAATGCAAATTTGATTGATGAGTATAAATAAAATTATCATATCTTCCTTCTATCAATTTGTATTAAATAAAAAATAAACATCTACTCTTATGATTTAGATATTTGTATGTTTTATACTTTTGGCATGTGTTGTTTTAAGAATATACTTTCATTCATTAGTAGGTCAAAATAAGATTAATGGCGAAAGCCACTAATTGACTTATTTGGCTTCCAATAACCGTATAATTTATTACTTTGTAAACCTGTAATACATTCAACAAATAATATTTGATAAAATGCGTGTGGATGCTTTAGTTGCAACGCAAGGTTTTATACTAATAAGTAAAAATTCTAACCAAAAACGCGATGGATCTGAAAAATCTTTTCCTTTTACCGGATTATCGCTAATTCTAAGAAGCGTAGAAGTTCGGAGCTTTTGTAAAACACGGGCTTTAACTTTTGTTAACAGAAAAAAGCACTTAAGATTTTTTTATAACAATTTTATTTGGGCAAAGGCGAGGAAACAAGTAGATTTATGATTATGTTTGTAGGTGTAATTTATTGGACCAAATTATTATCTTTGTGCATCCACATGGCGTTAAACGTAGTATGATGTGAGATCTTTATTAGATTTTTTATTGTTTCGATGACTCCGCCTTTTAGAAAGTCATAACAGGATTTTGATATCACGAAATGGATCTCCTGTAACAGTAATCGTTTGGATAATTATGTTTTACGTGACTCAATACATATAATATGTGTGATGACATAGTTACTTTTTTTCTAGATGTATCTACATCAGCTGTACACTTATATTATAAAATATAAAATAGGTGTAGGTATTCCCTAAAGTATTATTGTGGTGGATAGCTATAATATTTTTGCATAAACCTAATTTTGGACTATAGTGGTATCAACACAGTGAATTACAGACAAGTTATAGATAATGTGGAAATAAACATATAGGTAACTTGGTTTTATACAACGGAATCAAAAGGGCATCTTATAAACTCTCTACAATGGTATGTATATGGTTTAATTAATTAATTTTATCATTTATGGTATTAATTAAATTCAGTCCACATAATTTTCATCATCGGCCCTTTATTTAAACTGTCCCACACTGTAACTGTCCAACACTGCTGGGCACGGGCCTCTTCTCACTATGAAAAGGGTATGGCCATAGTCCACCACGCTGGCCAAGTGCGGGTTGGCAGGCTTCACATGTCTTTCGAGAACATTATGGAGAACTCTCAGACATGCAGGTTTCCCCACAATGTTTTCCTTCACCGTTTAACAAGCGATAATTAACAATTTAATACCTACATAACTTCGAAAAGTCATTGGTGCGAGCCGTGGATTCGATCTCGAGACCTCTGCGTAGCAGTCCGTCGGTCTCTCCACTAGGCTATCGCTGCCTTTTTTTTACACACATAATTTTACTTAATATTTATTACAAAGTTATAATCAAGCAAAAGCCAAATTGACGACTTTACAATGTATGTTTATTACGAATTATATGGTAAGTGTGAAAGTTAAGTTAATTTATAATTTTAGTACCTAATTAATATTCAATGTTTCGTTACATTTTACTACATTCGAAAACAGGTTAGATTTAATACTTAAGGATCGAATTTGTGCGTTTTATATGATTGGTAAGTACTTGTATAAACGCCCCCTGGTGAGATCTCCACCTTGTCGTGGTGGAGAGGCTCAGTAACCGTGGTTAGACCCACGGTGAAGCTAAGCGAGATCCCGGGAGTGGACGCTCCGCGTGGGCTTGATGGAGGCCTGCGCAGGATGCGTCCAAAGGTGCGGGTGCGGGGGACAGTTCTTTCTGTCCCTCGCAGTCGGGCGTGGTCGCGGGAGGAGAGGCGTGTCGGTGTTGCGTTGCCGCGCACACTATGTCCCGTGACCAAATGGAGGCGCACCATTTGTTGCGTCGCGGTGGGGGCGCAGAGGAAGAGGAGATGCGGTGTTGTCAGGTTGCCGTCCTCCCCATCCTCTGCGGCCGTTTAAGTGCCTGACAGCGAGCGTTGGGGCTGCTCCCCGTCCGCCATAAGGCAAAGAAGCGGCGTAGTGTCCGCGCCGCCTCCCAAGTCATAACGAGACAGGGCTCGCCAACACCAACGGCGGGCCAATCCCGGGCGGAGTCACGGAAAAGTATGCTATCCACGAATCGCGTGATCCCGCCACTACACGGGACCCGTAGGGACACCGCGGTGGTTTTAGTGGGTATGCCCCGCTTTTAGCGGAAAGCCTCCACGCACCTCCTTCACCAGTCCCAAGCCCGGTCGATCACACTCTGGCCGGGTTGGAGTCGAGTTGAGATGGCTCATAAGGAGAGTTTCCACCGTAGAGAACAAAAAAAAAGGTAAGTACTTGTATAAATGTTTGTACAGAATTATAATCACTGTTGTAGCAAATTTTATGCGTGTATAGAAAAAAATATAATTGCTTGTTAGTGCATGAGTTGGTATCAAAATCATGTTGCTAGACTTCTAGAATCCGAGATCGACAGCAACACAAAAAATAGACTAAAGCCACGTTCATACGACAAGCATTCGACTATAATTTTTACGTATACAGTTACCTAGAGTACTAGGTATACGGAAAACTATGGCCGTGTAAAAGGGGTCTTACAGGGGCTGTCTCGTGGTTGCTGCTTCTTTTTAATAACTGTTTGGAATCCGCTTCAATACCTCGACTCTGGCGAAAATCAAAAGTTATGGCTATACTGAAGCCGGGCAAGCCAGCAGATAATCCAAAAAACTTCCGGCCTATATCACTCATGTGCCATACTTACAAATTGTTCGAGCGATTACTGCCGACCTGGCTCACAAACTTTGTCTAGCCGGTTTTGATTCCAGAGCAAGCGGGTCTCAGACCGGTGAAGTCATGTTGCAACCAGACACTGAAACTCACGCAGTAAATAGAGGACGGGTTTGAACTGCGTAAAGTAACTGGCGCCGTTTTTGTGGATCTCTCTGCAGCCTACAACACAGTGAACCTCAGGCGGCTGTTGTGGAAGGTCGAAACCATGACCGGCGATCACAAATTTGTCATGATACTCCGCGAGCTTCTCCATAACCGCCGCTATCAGGTCCATCTTTTATCTGATAAGAGTCGTTGGAGATCTCAAAAGAATGGGCTACCCCAAGGAAGTGTTCTGGCACCGCTTCTTTTCAATCTCTACACAAATGACCAACGCTCCTGTCCAAATACCTCCCGATTTATTTACGCGGACGATCTTGCCCTGACATCACAAGCTACAAACTTCGAAGAACTAGAAGCAAATCTCACTAAGGCTCTTAGCATCTTGAGTACCTACTATGAGGCAAACGCACTTAAACCCAACCCAACTAAAACCGAATCATGTGCATTTCATCTGCGTAACAGCCAAGCGGGTCGTGAACTTAAAATAGAGTGGCAGGGAATACCTATAGTTCACAACCCACATCCCAAATACCTTGGCATTATTCTTGATAGGGCTCTCACCTACAGACAGAACTGTGAATTATTGAAAAATAAGGTCCTTACTCGCAATAACCTGCTCCGGCGCCTCATTTCTGCTAAGTGGGGAGCTGCTCCGCATGTAATGCGAACTTCTGCCCTGGCGCTAGCATTTTCGGCGGGCGAATACGGATGCCCTGTGTGGAGTCGATCCACGCATGCAAGGTCAGTGGATACAGTACTTAACGAAACTTGCCGAGTTATCACTGGTTGCTTAAAACCAACCCCGGTAAAGCTGCTGTATCCGCTTGCTGGCATGCCGTGCCGTGGCGAGCTCGGCAGAGAGATCCAAAATGGACTGTGACCCACGGCACCCATTGCATGGTCACATCCCAGTGCAGACAAGACTGAACAGCTGCCGCAGCTTTGTCAAAAGTGTCCATCCTTTGACCCAGGAGCAATCAAAGGCGAGGTGCGACCTATGGCGTGAAAAGACCCTACTACCATCTCCTTTTGTGTCACCTGCCGAGAGTCCTCCACCTGGGCATGGCTTGCCATGGTCTGTCTGGAAGTCGTTGAATAGACTCCGAACCCAAGTCGGCCGATGCAAAGAAAATATGTTTAGATGGGGACTCTCGGACGGTACCGATTTGGCTTGTTCGTGCGGAGCAAGACAAACGATGTCCCATCTTACATCGTGCCCTGCGTGCCCGGAAACTTGCACGTAGGAGGAACTTATGACTGCCTCCGACCATGCAGTCAGCGTGTCTACTTTCTGGACCTCAAAAATATAAGTGTTTGCCAGCGATACGCTAAGAATCAGAAGTTCTTCATAATTTTTCTAGATATCGTAACAAAAATTGTTTTACTTATCGTTATAATTAACGTTAGTAACATAACTGTTTTGGTATAATTAGTCACGAAGTTCCGGAGTTGATATGGACTTGGTGCCTACAAATTAAATTAAAATCACGCCTTCATATAAATGAAATAATTTTCTATTGATAATATGATATGCTCCAAAAACCTTAATTTTAATTGTAGATTAATAAATTTATTTTATGATATGTTTTTAATAAAGTAACTTACCATTAAATATATTTTGGGCAAAAACGTGTGGGCGTTTGTATGATTTATTGTGGTTATTTAGTTTTTAGTACTTTATTCCTTAATGGCCTACCGAAATACTCACTTACTGTTATCCTACAAACAATTTGCCTTACAGTCACAATAATTTGAACTACAAGACATTTTGTCTAGCGATAGGAACCTAAACATAAGGCTTATCTCGAATAAGTAGCGTCAACAAAGTCAGAGATATCCAAGTTTAAGGAAAGGTTTCTTTAAAGACATCACCTATAGCGGAAACTCTCATACAAAGTCGTGATTTACAACAAAAATAAAAGGAAAGGGACCGTTCTTCACACGGTAAAAGTAAAAATACGTAATAACGCACAATAAAATCTCATAAGTACAAAAGAGATACCCTTAAGTGCAATAAAAAGTATATGGCAGCTGACCAGTGGCCCAATATATTATTGAAAGAAATTTGAATACCACCATAGACCTCTGAGGATTTAAGGTACTCCTGATTTGTATAGGACTCTGCTAAATACATTTATGAAGGATTTTAATGCGATTATGTGAATTTTTGTGCAGTATGTTCGTATTTTGTCATTATGCAACGAAGGCCGAAACGAACCGAACGATTGACTTTACGACTTACCCATATAGGCATTCAGGCGCCCGAAGAGCATTTTTAGGTTATTTTTATCAGGGGAGTGGGCGTTTTATGCATTTTAATACTTATGCGACAAGTACTAGAGACACAACAGGTGATTCCTCAGCGATAAGGTTTTCTTATATCATTCGTGCACTTGCGATTGTTCATGAATTGTTATTGCTCAACGGCAATATAGTGGTTTAGGGAAATACAAGCACAGTAATAGATTCTTGGTGGCAGACACCATGATAGCTTCCAAACTCAGATTTCGCTCAAGGTTCTCCCTAATCAAGGTTTCTATCAAGGCGAAGACGGCTTGCATGATGCCATGGAAAATACGCGGACGTCGAGGATAAAGAAATGCTATCTAGTATAACGACGACCTGTAAGTTCAGTCCATCGGCGCTCGCAAAAGACAAGAAAAGTAACTTACTAAGTATGCGAGTAGCGAGTAATTTGTTGCTTATTCAGTATACAATATAAAATACGTTTTGTAAAAGACTAGCTGAATGGTTTAAATGTCGTTGTTTTTTTCACATAATTATCAGTCACTTGTTAATGTCTTCTGGGTTTGGACTGTCAACATCGCAACATTCTATTGCATTGATGGCTATGGTCAGACCAACCTTCTGGTTAAATGAGAAACTGCCTCACGCGATATCAAGCAATAAAATAAAATCTCTCAGATCCTGTAAGTTTAATGGTTCAAACGATTAAAAAACATTTCTTAAAGACTAAAGTATTATTTGGGCTGTTTGAGTTTCCACAGTTGCACCATAGCCTGCTAAGTTTAACTGCCAAAAGTTTGTGCGATGGGTTTGAACAAATCACTAAAGAGACTTGCGTAACTTAGTTTGCCTTTCGTGATAAGTCAGCGAAGTTAAGCAACCCTTGCACAGGTCACCACTTGGATGGGTGACCGAGTGTGATATTTACACCAGAACGCTACCGTGCTTCGTATGGCATTGTCGGCACCGGTACTTATCTCACAACAAGAATAGTTAGGCCATGTCGAAGGTCTTCGGGCGCTCTGTAAACTACGACACCGGAGTTGGCCACACACTCACACAAAAAAACAAAAACAAAACTAACGAGAGTTCAATCATCTACAGTAGAGTTGACTGTAGAAGGTTGAACTCTTTTCAGTGAGTCAGAGCACCGGCGGACCAATTATCCTCTGATTCACATTTTGATGTCCCTGTCTGTTCCTTTTTCATTTCAACGTTGATGATGACTTATTTCTCAAAACACAGTGTCATAAGAAACTAAAAAAATACATGTTTGTACCACCGACTCCAGTAATAAGATGCAGCATTTTTTATTACATCAAAATATATTTTTTGTAAGTATAGCAGTATAAGTATCTACATACTTCACACCATTCTCCTACTCCTCCAAATCCTCTAGATGTTCGAATGCCGATCTATATCGAGCCACTGACAGTGCCGTTACTGTGGACACTTATTGGACTGGTGCCATTTGATCTCTGTACCATCGACTCGAGAATAAGAAGAAGAATGCTCCTCAAAATGCATGCCAGCTATCAATTAATAAATTTTAATATACCTACTTTAAGATAGTGCCAGATCTCCGTTACATATGTATTGCTCTCTAAAAAGAAACAAAAAAAAAATATGGCTACATAATACACTTTTCCTGATATTTTATAGCAGATACTACGTTTAATAAATTATTATCATAAACATAATTATGAAGGTTAGTATGTATGCATATAAAATATGTTGTCTCTAGCCTACCTGTTATCACAGAGCCCAAGCTGTTGAATCTAGAAACAAAAACAGTTTTCTTATATTCTACTCTTATAAGAGAAATGTAGTGGTTGAAAATCTGTTTGTAATGTGATTGAAGATAGCACTACGCGGGCAACAGCAAGTCTTTCATATTTAAACAACTTTGTTCACGACTCTCTTCATCATTAATAATGTCCCATACATGTACGAAATTCACCACGTTCACAAAAGCCAGTCAAGGGCACGAACCAATTTGCACCGACTTGCCAAAAAATGAAGATACTGTACTTGTTATGAATGATGATGATGATAAAAGTTTCGTACAAAAAGCCGCTTTTATATGGAAAACTGTTTCCTCGTTACCCACCTTTCTTGTTACTTTGTCACTGAATACTTTACGGTACCCGAGTAGCCCCTGCGGAATAAAGTTATTTTGTAAGCCATCATAGAGCGCGCGAGGTGTCTTAAATTAATATAGCTGCTTAGTAATACTCATAAACAAAAAGGATTCATTTTTATGGATAAGGTAGAAGATTAGAAATGGGAACGAAAATTTGGAAAATGTATTAACAATGTGCCTACCTAATAAGGGATTGAGAAAATAAACTGTCGCCTCGTTACTCATTACTGCGTCGCACTGTAGGTTCGCTTCTCAACCAAAAATGTTATCCTGGATAGTTTGTGTACGGTAACGATCGAAAGTCTGTAAATAATATTACAGCACATGTATAAATCCTAGTGTGGGCCCATAAAAATGGGTCTTGACGGATTACGTTTACTGTGTGTAATCGTAATAAATATTAAGTACCTACCATGCATGCTCGAATAGCTCACCGCAAACATTGCAATAAAATAGCTTGACCGTAATGAACTTCTGATGGTAGCTTGTAGCGGCACTAGTACCACATTTGCAGTAAGCTGTTATGAAAACTAATAGTTAGTAGGTTACCGGCCAGTAGTTATATTGATTAGGTACAGCAAAAAAAAAATCTAAATTAATTTAAAGTTAATATTAATGTTAAGAACTTGTTATATTTTATAACTGTTTTAATAACAGCTGTATAATGAAAAATCAGAATAAGAATGGCCCTATAAATATTCCAAAGTCATTAAAATTTTACGTCTTCCTACCTGTATATTTTAATGCCTTGCCGCATCTGATAAAACTTAGAACGTTCTAGACTGAAAAAAGTATATTAATGCAATCTGGAACTATATTAATTCTTACTTAAGTATCGCCTTAATGAAGTGCAAAACTTAATTTGTCCCGATTTTATAGAGGACCGAGAAAAAGAGGGTCTTATAACCGGAAAATCTTTTCAAACTTTATAAATCCATTAGGTAGGAAAGATAACTGAAGTCGCGGTTTATTGCAATCATTAGGCTCCATGATTCAAAGATATCCCCGCCGATTTCACAAGAAATAAAACTTTTGTATTTAATATGCGGTTATGAAATCGCGTTGCAATTAATTCGACGAAGGCTGCATTGTCATCGGGCGTTTCGTCCGATATTATTGACCCTTGAAAGAATTCACAAAATTGTAAACCGATTTAAAGAAACAAATATTATTGAGACCTTAGGAAGGAAACGATAAATAATTCGTCATATTAAACCCGGAGTAGTAAATTGTAATAAAATGACCAAATTTATTTGAACAAATATTTTATCACTGCGCAACAGGTAAACCACCATGATTCATAAATTGTATTGTCAAAGCTTTTAGTGATTTCCATGACAGTAATTTAAGTTTATCATATGTATACCATATATTGAAATATATTATGTTAATAGCAGCTATTATTTACTTAATATGCTATTGCTAGAAATATTTATATCCTATTGTTTTTCAGCTAAGTTATAAGTTATTATTAAGTAATGTTAAGCTTAAAAGGTTTTGTAGACATATAAATATAATAAACCAGGTAAATGGACATCAAATAAAACAAAAGAGGTAATTCATATTCAAATTATTTGTTTTGTTTGGTTCAATATGACATTATATTTCGGGACTAAAGATAAAACAAAGGGTTGTTTTTTTATTCAAGTCTAGCCGCGTGTTTCCTCCCTGAATAGTGCCAATAGAGCAATAATTTCAAAAGTATAGCCTCATTTGGCATGTCCCTATATTTTACTTTTTTCATAAATTAATTATTAAAAGAGACAAATGTTCAAAATCCTTAAAAGTTGGTCAGGTTTTCGCTGTGATCAAATATCCAGAAATAAAATTTGACTAGATTATATAAAAAAAGGAATACCTACATAGGAAGCCTTATTTAGTTCTTGATAAAAATAGTAGTTAAATCGATCCAATTTTGGAAAACGATTCAAGGGACTACAAAAGGTTGACTTTGGGTTATCTTTTCTCTTTAAAGGCATTTTTGCGACAGCCATAGATTTTACAATAACATATTATCACTTCTCTCGCCCTTGGTCTTACCTCTCAAAAGCTACAAGTATAAATTGTTTGAGGTCTATTTAGAGGTAACCAGATGTCTATGTTTAATGTGGTTGTCCTACTCGTTAGATGTTCTAGTGCTCACTGTTGTTGACTGGCTACAGATCGGCAAAGTAAAGCGACGATGACAGAGGTCAACATTTGGATGGCAGACCTCCATCCTCCTCTTGTGGTAGTTCAATCAGAGCGGAGACTGTGCTAGCGTACGTAGAATCGTTGGTCCTGGTTATTGTCTCACAAAAAAGAATCATTCAAGATCCGGGACTACAGATGGCCAGAACACGAAAAAGAAAAAAATAAGTTTATATCTTAATTGTGAACATTTATCATTAACTTAGGAAAGTTGTAACTCAAACATGAATTGTTTTATTCTAAAGCCATTTACTGAAAATAATATATTTAATACTAACGTTAAAAAGCTTTAAAAAGTCAGTAATGTGACAACGCCACAAACGCAAACACCACGAAGTCCCCATTACGCCAGAAACCTATAATGTAGCCGTCAAACCGTATTTTGCAGGCAATTTTAAAGAAATACTCTATTTATGTCATTACTACCTTCAAAATTATTTTAATTTTGAAGGAATGCCTTATTATTATCATAAATGCGATACCTTGTGTGGATGGATGGGTGGTTGCTGCTCTTTTACGCTGATACTATTGAACATCTTAATATATAAAATCCTTGCGTTACTGACTGACTGACAGACACGCTGCAGCCGAAACTATTGGACGCAAGAAGCTGAAATTTGGCATGTATGTTCCTTGGGGACCGTAGGGGTGCACTAAGAAGGGATTTCTCGAAATTCCCACGGGATCGGCCAAAAAAGGTAAATTAAAAAAAATGCAGGCGTAGCTGCTGGCGTCCTCTAGTATTTTCATAAAACTTTGCAATAATACGGCCTATATACAAGAGTAGAACAGGGCCCTTTGCCCCGATCTTCGACCCCTACGCGAGCGTGTACTCTTTCACGCAAGTATACAACTACAAAGATTTTGATGAAACTTTGCAGAAATATAGTTCAGAATAGCACATGGGTTATCCCAAAAACCGGCTGAAACCGCGGGCAAAGCTAGTAAGCAAAATTCTTAAAAAAATACCGTTTTTAGGTAAATACTAAATATTTGTCTACGTGATACTGATCATGATGGCAAAAATAAAATACCCAAATTACATAAATATCCAAAAAATATTTCGCGATAACCATGATTCACCATGCATACCTTTTAAAATAGCAGATTTAATTTACAGCGAACGAACAATAATTGTATCATAATTTTAAAAATATTGGTTAATTAACCAAAAAGAGCCTGGTTCATAAGCTGCGTACTGCTCAAGAGGGTATCATGTTCAACCTATAAGAGGTCAGATACTTATCGATAAAACTGCATCTTAAAACAATCCGTATACTGTTAAAATTATTATTCTTTCTTTTCTATGAGGGTGTGGCTGTGTGGGCAACTCAAGTGTCGGAGTTTACAGGCCGCTGATACCTCCAAAATAGATGAACCAATGACTTTATATTTACCTAGCGAAGCACGGTAGCGTCTTCGCTACTTTGCTAGAGAGAGCTTAGTCCTCTAAGCCTAAGGCTGCACTTGCACAGTTACAACTGAACGATTTTCAACCGCATCAGGTGTAACATGAAGACTCATATACAAGCGCACGCACTCGTTTTTTCTACGCGTCTGATTTATTAGAAATAATAAAATCAGATAATAAACAAAATACATTTTTTATACCTACTTTAAGCCTACTCAGGCTGACAACTTGTCTTATTGTTCTTGTTATTCTATTCAATTTTATTATCATATCCACGTAACAATTTAAATCATTACATGCCTATATGATTCTCTATTAGGTACGTCTCTAAATGGTTTTACTTTTACGTTACCATTCTGTAGTATTTACGGATGTCCGACTACTACTCAACATTTGACGTAAATATTGTTATGTTTATCGAATTCTTAGTTAAATCAAGGCACTAAAATTTTATTGGCATTCATAAATATTCGTCTATTAGCATGTTGACTTTTCTAGAGCAGAACTACAGGAATTTTCTATACCGAGGCGCCTTCCTAAGTTTGTTATGACTGTCCGACAGCATAACTTTCCTCTAATCTGTATAATTTAATAAAAAAACAATTCTATAATCTCAAACACTATAAACTTTTATGTTTATAGCGTGAAATCAGCTTCCACAATGTTTTGACTTAAGACTCAAGGAGCTTGCTATGTTATCAATGACCCTTCAATAAGTAACTATGAAAATCCTATACTCAGCAATACCGTGCCTCAAGTTTATAAATCAGTACATAAATAAACTAGTGGACCTGGCAGACATCGTCAATCCAACAACGACAATTCCTTTCCAAAATTACCCATTTTGTATTAATTCTGTACCAAGATTTTAGCCTATTCGATTGTCCCTTTAAAGTCTTAATTTTGGATTCATATTGAGACGAAATAATATTTCGAATCGGAACACAAGTTCCAGTTTTAGCGAGACAAATTTATGTATAGTAATGAACTCTATCTATATAGATGTTCTATATAGATAAAGTTCATATCCCTCCACCACATGCATCTTCCACTCTTTCTATTTATGGCTATACAGCTTTTTGGGCGGCATCGCACTTACCATCTACGGTTAGATCAGACTTCCCAGAACATTGATTTCCTTAAAAAAAACTCTATCGTCTTACAGCTCTGTAGTTGACTGAGTCATCAAATAAGCATACTTGAGGTCAGTCTAGTGCATAAGGAAGGTCAATGGCCGGCCAGTGCAGCCTTACTCTCATGATGAATCAAATGTACTACGTGAACCTTTGCACATACAATCAACAACAACATTAAATTGTCTGCTCTAAAACAAACAAAACTCAACTTGATTACTAAGTAATATATGACTTGAAGTGCAAGGGTCTCTAATTATACAAACCTCAAAAGCTGTATAAACAATCAAACCGATTTTATGAGTCCAAATCAATGGACAAGCAATTAGTTTGCAATATTTGCTTCTGAAGATCCGGCTGGGAAATATACATAAGGATGGAATGCCGAAAGAATGCGACATTACACCTAAAGTTACGTTTTAGAAACTAAAACAATAAATACGAGGCAGTCCATTCAGTGAATATCCATTAATTAGTATTCGATATTGGAAATAGATCTATCCAAGTCTAATCTAGTTTGGATCAATTCTACCTAATAAAATCTTATGACAAAAGTATGTGGCAGACTATTTGTGTGTTAGAAAGTTGCTACTGTTTATTAAGATGTCTACACATATTAGTGTAACTGATTTATGAACTTTTCTGTAACAGGTCTCTTGATAATGTTGTATTTGCATAAATATTTATAAAGATCAACTCAAAAAGAATTTCGGATTCTGCAAATATTTGAACAAGCGAGATTATTATATATATTTCTAACAACAGGTGCCTTAAACATCTCTTTAAGGCACCTGTTGTTAGAAATACTACCTTTAAGTATAATGATTATCACTTATTTAGTATTGATTCTCGTCGCATTTCATAAGTAACCACCAGTACCATAGCCATTCTTCTCTCTCCCTGTTACTCTATGGTATGTGGAAGAAAGGATGGCGTAGAAACTGTTCATCGTATTCTCCACCAGGGTTTACCAGAGCAGGCACAACCTTCAGCAACGAAGAACACATAGAAGATGAAGTAGATACTGTTTCTCCATGCTTGTGCCCATAATCTTCAAATCTGCACCTTGCACGCTCGCTAAGTATACTTAAACACTGTACCATTTGGCTTCAACGTAGCAACAAATTAAGTACGTCTATTAGTATTGTGATGGTAGACTTGGTTAATGTCAGAATACCCTGTTCCACACTTGGTCATATTGAATAATATATTATATTATTACGTTTAACTTTAGTAATGGCCGTCATAAGTCATCAAAACGCGATATAGACTGTTCAGTTTTGATTCATAATATAATTTCAATTTAATTGTGACCAGACTCAATATTTCAGATAAATCGTTCTCTACTGAGATAAATTCATTGGCCGTAAAATTATCGTAGATCAATCTCTTTCTTTGATAAGATAATTTAAATCACTGATGCAAGAAATGAATCCAATCTGTTTTAACCAACTATTGGAAAACTATAATGAATAAGGATCATTTAACTTTCAGGTGTATTCTGATGAAAAATAATATTACTTTGCGTATATACCTATAATATAATAATATGCTTGTAATAATATGATTCATATTTTTATTAATGATATTAAATTGATGATGCTTACCTTTTTAATTTCATAAGACTGTGTATAATATTCATGGCAACTATATGACATGGTTCACAAAGTTTTTAAACCTATAGGAATTTATAATACTAAACAAGTATCGCACTACGAAGTATATTAGCTGTTTTCAGTTGCTCCAAAACCGATGTTTAAGGATAAATATTCAAATATTCATTACAAGGATTATTCATTAGCTTACCAGGTTAATAAAATGAGAAACAGATAATAATATGGTAACAAATTTGCCTTTATTGGATGCACCTCTATTTTTAGGATTCCGTACCTCACAAGGTGAAAAAAGGAACCCTTATAAGATTACTTTCTTGTCTGTCTGTCTGTCTGTCTGTCTGTCCGTGTGTCACCACCGATTTTCTCAGGAATGGGTGGACTTAGCAAATTGAAATTTATACCGGATACTGAGGTCTATGGTTCCTAGGGTCCTGGGTCAACCTGATAAAAAGATATGGTCAAAATTAGATTTTTGCGAAAACTTGTAAGTACCAAAATTAACCTTAATTTTCAACATTATTAATTTTCGTAATTTTTCCTTTACTTGTGTTGTAAGACCTTGGTTTTAACCAAAATTGACAATTCTAGGTCAACCGTAAGTACCCTATGGTTTTGGGTCGAAAACCTATATGGTAGTTCCCGTTGAACTAGAATCACGAAATTTGGCCAAAAGCAGGGTCTTACAGCACAAATAAAGGAAAAATTACAAAAAATAAAAAAGTGGAAAATTTAAAATTGAAACAGATTTAAAATATTTGATTAACTTCCGATTGGCAAGATAACAATTTCATGTAAACTTAAAAAGGTTACCAGTAATTAAACATATCATTATTATGAGCTTTATTACGTCGTCATACTTACAACGTCGTTAAAAAATTAAAACCATTTATGCACGTTTAAATAAATTAGAAAAATAATTTATTATATAAAATCCATTACCACGAAGCAGATGTTACACATACCAGAGATGGATAAATAAAAAAATAATACAATAAATTATGTATGGCTAGAGATCGTTGGCGCCAAATCTACGCGTCACCGGCGCCGGCTGATAAAAATTTCCCAGGAATGCCATACAATCATCGAATAATTAGGTGTTTAGGTATTTGGTGACACAAACAAACAAAGCTACTTCGAAGAAGAAACGTCAACATTATTATAAACCGGACACATATAGACACATTTGTATTAATGAATTGGTTCGATAATGTTGTGACGTACAGATGTTCGAGCGAATTTTAATGACGTTACACAGAAGCTGTTCTACCTTTGACCTCTTGTTATTGAAGGTGTTGAATCACGTGGAAGTTTATTTGAAATTATTATCTTTTAGTGTTTTCTTGGTATGATATCTGATTTATATTGTTCTAGGAATCCTAGCATAACATGTCTTGAACAGTTCATACTATTTTAAACAGAAAATATACACATACACGTCCTATTTTATACCTAAAGAGCTTTCGCATGCGTATAACAGGATGAAAATCTATAAGACTGTGCTAATAGGAATTATCTAACGGGACATAATGCATCGAACTAATTCCGAACTCACAAATGCCACTTGCCCTCGCTTCTAGCTTCCTCAAAGAGCCTGTTGTAAACAATCTAATTTTATTTAATTTTATGTAACTCTCATAGCTTGTCATGACTTGCTGTTCAAAATAGACCGACAAAGATGAGAGATTTCTGTATTGGTCAACCTTTGGATGGGTGACCATTTGTTGCGATATTAACTATTTAACATGATTTGAAGGGCACGTAAATTTGTCGGTCCGAGTTTTTCACCTTAGGAAGGAACACGCGCTGAGGAATTGTTTGGGTATGTCGGCGGCTTCTGACTATAAGCTTCTTCACCAAAATTAGCCACACACTCCTAATAGAAGAAGCGGCGATAGCCTAGTGGTGTACGCAACGGACTGCCGTGACGATGGTTTCGGGTTCAATCCCCAGGTACCTTGGGCACACACCTCTTAGTTTTCGAAGTTATGTATTATAAATATTAATTATCGCTCGCTTAACAATGTGCCCGGTAACGGCAATAGGCTCGCCCCCCATTACATTGGGACCTAAACATAACTGGCGAAGTGTGGGTGTGTAATACACCTCTGCCTACCCCTTCGGGGATAAAGGCGTAAAGTTATGTTATGTTATGTTTTATGTTAATAAAAGACTAAAGGCACCGCTTCTTTTATTTTTTAAGACACCAGTAAACCCAATGTTTACTTTTTTACACACGTTATTCTAATTTAGAAGCTTAACATATCCATTTGATTAACACGAATATTATTCTTATAATCCTCTTAAAGAATCAATCGCTCATCCTATGCTATTGATTTATTGATACGAATAACATTATAATTTCCACGCTTCCATTATAATCAATAAAAAACGGATAAGTGCTAGTAGCGATCACGATCTGGAGGTAACCTATCATTAAATTAAAAAGAAATTATCGATAAATACGATACTTACGTGGTATTCATCTAGATAGATCTCTATTTCCAGGTTAATAACTTTAGCCTAGATACGAGGACAGGCAAATTGAAAGAATTAAGTGCAACAAAAATACCTTTTGCGTCATAATAATCGTGAATGATGATTTTAGTAATTTATTTTTATTCTTAGTCATTCCCTATCTCATAGATAACATATTATTATTATGATTCAATAACAACTGATTTTCATTAAAATCAATTGTTATATGAATGCATGCAAATCAATTGTTTTAATTAATTTTTTTCGGAAATTAAGACTATTAATAAATCCTAAAAATAATAATATGTCAAGTTCTTCCCAAAGTGCTTTACCACCAAAAAGGTATTGGGCCTATCTCATGCTTACCTAATGCTATATTTAATAAGGGTGCATTAAGAAGGGAAATCCCGAAGTTCGTAAGGGATCGGGCAGAAACGGTGCAATTAGTATAACATAAAATAATTAAACAAAACTTTTATCATTCAATTCAATACGTTCTTATGTAACTATTATTTTTCTTTATTTAATCATATTATGAGATCTTCAACAAGTGTCGATTCAGCATTTCATTTCATTCAATACTATTAAATAAAAATGAAACAGTGTTCTTATTCTTAAAACACTTACTCAGCTGATATTTATTTAACGTCTACTAGGTTTCTTATCTCAATGAGTTATAGACAGATATTGACCTAGGACTTTATGATGTCGTTATTTATTTTATATACCAATAAAACGTTTTCATGTCCAATACTTATGATAAAGCAATTTTTTGCTCTATGTATTCTTGTAAACGAACTTTATGACAAGGTACACAGTTTGTCAACCAATTACTTATCACAGAAATGTCATTGTTATACTGACGTTTTCGAAAGCCTTTCTTGTGGTGCACGATTTGATTCCCAAGTAGTCCAGAATAGGATTAATTCGTCTGCCAATTAATTGTCAACCTTTTAGCTTAATTCGGTTATATTTTTTTATTTGATAAATTATAGGTGACCAGATTAAGAGCAACAATTATACTTAAACATAATTGATTACATCTGTTTCTGAAGCTAGATTTAACTGTAAAAAGTTCCGAAAGGCTATACCACCGCACTCTAAATACGATGATTAGTAAGAAGTAAGTTCTATAGCCAGCACATAATCATAAAAAGCTAAGTATAAAGGTATCCTTTTACCTCACGTTTACGGTGTACCTAAAAAGATACTCAGAATTTGCAATGCTTTTTATAAACACGAGCGCATAACTAGGTCAAATTACTGTAAATCATGTGTGCTTATTATAAGAAATTCCTTCTTAGGCACTTATTATTACCAAGTTAGATAAATTAAAATAAAGATTGACAGACTTTATAAAACTGTTTTTGTACAATCACTTACGGTCTATTTTGATTCACTTGACAGCATAAATACTATCTACGCTTTTCACAGTCATTAAATTATTTCTGTGTCATGTTATGCCTATAATTTGTGTTAATATTTTGAACCAAACTTTTATCCACAGGAACTTAGATGTCTAAAACCGTATTAGTGTTGGTATGTAGTAAATAAGTACAGTTACCGATACTTGATACATACCTTTATATTATAAGCCTTAAACAGTACCTAGCATAAAATAAAGCAAATCTCATTTTTACTTAATAATCTTAATATATAAAATCCTTGCGTTACTTACTGACTGACAGACATGCTACAGCCCAAACTATCGGGCGTAGGAAGCTGAGATTTGGCATGTATGTTCCTTGGTGACCGTAGGGGTGCACTAAGAAGGGATTTCCCGAAATTCCCACGGGATCGGCCAAAACGGGTAAATTTAAAAAAAATGCAGGCGTAGCTGCTGGCGTCCTCTAGATATATATATATACACGTGGGCTGGGTTACAAGATTCGGGATTATATTTAAATCTTATTCCAAAATATTTCGTCATCTTATGTTACTAAGATGCGCTTCTGAATGCCGGATGTCAGAGGACACGACCCATGATACCTTACAACACTTTCTAACAATGATAGGATCTTCACCTAACAGAGTGCCGTGTATTTATATTATACATCGCTATAAAATATGTCAAAATGTTAAATAATACAGTAGCAAGAAAGTAAAATTGAAGAACTGTTCGTAACACTACTATTAAAACAACAATATAAAGCGTATTAATATTGCAATAATGGAATATATTCGTCAGTCTTTATAACAATGAGTGGATTTTTATAAAAATGATGATAACATCAAGCAATGACAAAAAAAAACCAGCTAATAATTTTTCAATATCTTTATTTTCACAGAAAATAGACTTAACCAAATTTTACTCCATAGTTATTAATTACAAAATGTAAGCAAACATAAAATGAATCTTATTTGTCTAATACATAAAAAGAGGCACAATAACAATCAAAGAGTATTACAAAAACAATACTTAGTTCTGTTATAGGTTTTGACAACAAATAAATTGAGAAATTAACACGTTTTTACTTACCTACCTCAACATACCATCTGGCTGTTCATTAATCAAAGAAAGCCAACATTCTAGACATAGAATTTATTTTATCTAAATAAGACTCACACAAATACTCACAGAACAGAAAATGAGAAGGACAAGTGAAATTATTAATCTTCTTTTTTGTAACACAATATATCCCATACCTATTGCATAAACATATTCATTTTGAAACATTTTTGCTGATTAATTTATTAGCAGAAAAAGTGTTGGATAAACCCAACTTTATAACTATAGTTGTAAAATGCTAATAGCGACACTGAATAATGTGAAATTCTGTAAGTATTGGAATGCAGTCATCATGTCTAAAACATCTGGTCTAAATAATCATATCCTATTCGAATTCTTTGATATTAATCAGTTACACGGATCTTAAACATGTTTTATGTTTGGGAATTTCGCATACGAAAGTGTTTATCAATTTTATCAACACTACACTAGTAAATATGTTTATATTTGGTACCTCGAAATATACCTATTTAAATACATTTTGTTTACATTTAGAATTAATATATTCTTTTAATGTCAACTTGGAATAATTCCTGAGTTGCGGAGGACTTTACAAACATTCAACCAACATAAAGATCACCCAGACTTGAAATAACACTTTGTAAACGAAAAATTACAATATTATTTATTTTACTATTTGAATGGAAGAAATTAATCTACAGCTCTATACACTGATTGACAAATTACCTACTTTATTTACAGTAACTAATTATCTGTCTATACACACATTAGACATTAATGATACTGTTATACGTTTAGTTTGACAAATAGCCTCAATATCACTAACAGTTTATACAAAGAACAATTATGAAGAGTAAAGAAAACCGCTCCAAGGTCGAATCAGAGTCAATGGTCTATATTAGCCCTAATAAATGAGGCGATCTTACAAGTCACGATTTTCTTTATTATAATACCAATAGCTAGGTCATGTTAACAAGCACCGTTAACCTCAAGTTCAATAACTTTTGCTAATATTACTACCCCTTTTATTCAAGATATCTGATCCGTAAAATATAACATTCTAATTATGGCTACACAAAATGTATATATTGGGCATTCAACGAATAAAAAACATCAACCAGTCCTACAAAAAAACACTATTCAATAATGTTGAATCCTTGTTTCTGATATTTACAAAATAGTTCTAAATATTTTAAATGATTTACTACACGGAACATATACATTAGTAGTGATATCACGTAATAATTTTTCTCAATACATCTTGCAGTTAAAATAGTATTATTCTTATTCAGTTTACATCATCATAAACATACAAACTATATGTCTATGTCAAGTTACTCACTTACCTTCTACAAGTCAAGATCCTCTTTAATAGAACTGCATAATTGTATATTAATACATTAGAAATTAGCCCCACTACTTCACGTAATTATTATGTAAGCTCTAATGCAAATACCACTTACAATAACGACGATTAAAACATCGATCGCACTGTGCACTGAGAAACCACACACTAAAACAATTTTGTATTAAATAAAAATATATTAATATATTCGCTGACAAAAATAACACTTGGAATCTATGTTTTAAAACATTATCATAATAATCCACTTAGACTTATTTACTTGTAACAAAATCCATAAACCACTATTTATATCAAACGTGAAATAAAAAAATATTTTTGTTTATTGTTGTATAGTAATTGCACAAGAATACAGATATGGTAGGATTACGCGAGTACGACAAAAATATTCGTCCCCACAAAGGTGATTCAAATAATTTGAAACTATTTTCTTGGACATTCTATTTGTGAAAAAATCCCCGTATCCTGATAAGAATTGGTGTAATTTTTCTTTCAGTACACTGTCTAAGTAAAATTTCACGTACGTTGCAATTAGTTAAAGTGCTTTTGAGAGCCGTCTTTGCCGAAGATAATTCTGTATATGACACCGATACCCCAATAAAGTAACTCGGACCAACAATGGTATGCAAAGAATAAAAAAAATGCGTGAGGTATATGTGTGTGACGGTGACGTGTGACGCACGCGCGCGCGTATGTGTTTGTACTCCTGCAGAAGAGATGAGTTGATGTTGCAAATGTATAAAAGCGAAGCGTCGATTTCGAAATCAACATAACGATTTGAAATTCTCTAAGGAGTGTACACACGGGCAGAAGTGTGACCGTGAATTAAATTTCCGCATTGTGATATAGCGTTTGGTTGCAGTGTTCAAGTGGCCTGAAGAACTGTAACGTTCCAGTTGACAATTATTTTTTTCGAGAAGCTTTCGTGAAGTGATACAGGATGTTCACGTTAGAGGTACGGTTTAAAAAATATTTTATTTTTAATATATGTATTTTGTTAAATTTCATTTATTAAATATTTTGAGTGATTTTAATTTTTTATTTCAGATATATTTTAAATTACAATTAAAACTTTGTAGATTTTTCTTAATTCATTAAAAATAATTACTCTTTTTATTGTTTAACTTCATAGATGTTGTTTACTTATTTTGTAAAATATTAAATTCATTTTAATTTTGTTTCAGTTCGTGCTTGCCCTTTGCTTTTGCATCTTAGCGGTAGTAGGCTCACCCATCGAGGACGGTAGATGGAATCCCTACAAATATGGCAACGACGGAAAGTAAGTATCGAAATGCCAATGCAAATTGTTAACAATCGTACAGGTACCACCCACTACATTGTCGCCATATAAGATTATTTTGTTAAATCCGTCTCAAGAAACATTTACATCGAAAATTTATATTTTCTGTGATAACATTCATTGCAACTTAATCTCTATTTAACTTACTAATAGTTATATTAAATGTTACTTTAATTTCAATGAAGCTGATCTATATCTAATAAGAAACAGATTAGAAAAAGATTCCTTATCTTTTCAAAGTTCCCAGTTAACTAAAAATAAGCTTTATTTTTACCTAAATCCGAACTATTCAATAATTTCAACCAACTTAATGAATTCCATTCATAGTAAAATATACTAAGATATTCTAATGAAATAAAGTAAATAAGATAAAACATTAATGTTATTCTTGTTTACAGATACATTCCAACCGATGAAGGCAAATACATCCATATCCCGAATCCATACATTCATATCGACAACCCCTATGATGGTGGATACGGGCCGTATGATCACGACTACGAGCCTTACGTCGGCGAAGCATCGGTAGACCAGTACAAATTGGTGCAACTCCCTGCTCAAGAAAACCCTTACTACAAGGACGGATATTACAAGAACAATGGCATCAAGATCATTAAGCAGAACCACAACTACAAAGAGGACAAATATGATTTCGAGTGAGTATCTTTTTGGTCAATCTATATACTTATTTTCAACAACATCGTTATTTTGCTCTTATTCCGTCTGATTATTTACTTTTGTTTCATCAATATCTGTGATTCTTTTAGTCCTTATACTTGTTAGGTCATTAGCCGTATTAGTTTATATTTATCGCTCTGAGTCATATTGTGCAGACAGATTAGGTAAAATAACAGCATGACATTCTTCTTTGAACTAGGCTGAACAATAGATAAATATCGAATGCGACCTTTTAGTCTAACAGACACAAAGAAGCTACAGCCTATTTATATTATTAATTTATATCCATAACAATAAGTATAAACAAGCAATGCAATGCAAGGTTTTAGATTACAACGGATTGGAAAAGCTCTCGTTTACATCTTTTGAAACAGTAACCGAAAACGTTTAAAACCGATTTTTCTAAAAAGTTTTCTGAATAGTATACCAAAAACCTGGGCAACTGTTACGTAGACAGAAACGCTAAGTGATTTATGGCATTTTCTAAGTTTCAACTTATGCTAATAAAGTATTACTTAACATAAAATATATACATTATATGTAGCTTCCCGTCTCTCAAATAGAATTCAGCCTTGCGTCTTTGAATGTCAAGCTTTGTGCAAGTGCCTATTTGCATATGATATTCTTCAGCCACCAGTTGTAAATCGAGAATAGAATAACGACATTATTCATGCCATAATAATATTACACATCCACGAGGCAATATGATAATAATAAAGCGAGCTTGTTAATAAAAGCAGCATTGATTTCTAATTATCTGGATATATAACAAAGTCAGCATAATTTTAGCATCGGTAAATCAAATCATCCAGCTAGTAACATTTGTTTAAAAAGAAATACAATAAATCTTTAGATCGTAGCAATTCAAAGTACTTCACTTCAACAATTCGGAATCTGTTTCTCAGTTAAAGCAATATAAAAGGCTTACGAAGCTTGATTACAGTCCTTGATAACACAATTGGAGAACACTGGACGCAAGCCGACCGGCGGCGCCGGCGAGTCATAGTTCAAAACTATTTATAATCATTTACTGCTAAATTGACATTATACAAGCTTCTGCCAAATCATCAAACGAGAAATTGGATTACGTCTATTAAAATATTGGTGCTTGAACCGCGAACATAAAATGTTAATCTGTTATAAATATCAGGAAATGCTAGTTCAATTGCATTTTATGTGACGTAGTCACTTATAATACAATCATACCGTAAAATCAATAAAATATTAGGCAGTAATCAATTATGGATATAATCATCTATGCTGTAAGTAAAGCCTTGGTGATGTAGGGTAATGTAGTATGTAATGAAGGGACTAATTTCATTTCCTCTTTGCAGTTTTGAGACTGAGAACAAGATCCGTGCTGAGGAAAAGGCCATCCTGAAGAACCCTAACACCATCGATGAAGGCATCGCTTCACAGGGCTTCTACGAGTATATCGGACCTGACGGTTTCATGTACAGAGTAGACTACACCGCTGACGAGAAAGGTTTCCGCCCCTCAGTCAAGAGGCTAGAGACCCCATACTCCGGCAAATGGATATACGAGAAAGTGAATTAAACAGTCAAACCAGTCATAACCACCAACACTTCACAATCAGTATTGAAATAAGTAGACGATATTTTTTCCATTGCTAACCTTATCCAACTTCCGACTGACTGCAATTTATTTAACGACCCTCTTCATGTAGGTCACGATCAAAATATCGTTCACGAATATGACATTTCAATTTAACATTCCATGATTACTATTAGATGCATTTGATGGACAGATCAACCTTGATATATTTGTAATTACATAAAGCACATTTTTATTCTCTAGATTTTTCTAAAGTACAAATGTGATAAGTTATCTCTCGTTTATGAATGCCATGTCTGCTTAGATAAATGTAATTTATATATTAGATGTAAGACCTTAGTTGCTTATTTTAAATTTAGATACTTATTTATGAAATGTGATAATAAATTTATATTGCGAAACAATATTTACTTATTTTTATTTCTATTCTACCCTTATAGCCTTCCTTAATCTTCACTTCATCTGCAGTTTCTTCAGAATTGGTTTTATAAACCCACGCAAAAGTTATAACCAATCGACGCCAATTCTAAGGTTAATTAGAGTTATCTACATTCTGGTCTTATGAATGGCATTCCAAGCATACTTTATTTCTAAACAACATAAGGCCATCGGCAGACATAACCGCATACAAATGTTGCTGAATTACTTTGGCAACTAGTTAATTAACGCTAAATCTTTATAATCTTAGCGATTTCTGACGTAAATAGTGATCGGATCTCTATACAAGGATTTATTCGTAACTAGTTGGTTACTCTGATTTAGTATACAGTAGGTACTGCCGAATATCGGGCTCAGTGGCGTGCCATTGGAGAGGTCTATATCCAGCAGTGGACTACGGCAGGCTGATAATGATGATGAGGTGCTGCTTTATGGTATTGAATATACATAAAATGAGCAGTGAGAACAGGCGAAAGGTTAAATACCTATATCCAATTATTTTCATTCCAACTTATTGTTATGTTATTGTATTTATATTATAGTTATTGTTATGGAAGCACATCATTGTCGATTCAAGAGACTATATAATGGTACTACTAATATAATACTGTTTTAATATCTTAATAATATATATATATATATATATATATATATATATATATATATATATATATATATATATATATATATATATATATATATATATATATTAATATATAAAATCCTTGCGTTACTGACTGACTGACAGACACGCTACAGCCGAAGCTATTGGGCGCAGGAAGCTGAAATTTGGCATGTATGTTCCTTGGGGACCGTAGGGGTGCACTAAGAAGGGATTTCCCGAAATTCCCACGGGATCGGCCAAAACGGGTAAATTTAAAAAAAATGCAGGCGTAGCTGCTGGCGTCCTCTAGTTACATATAAAACCACAGATTTCGATATGAAAAGATATTTGTGATATTATTAATTACCTGTAAAACTCATACAAATATTGTACACCGGATATAAGTAATCCATAGGCAAGTCCTTATTGACATTAATTTCTTAAAAAGCTGCTTTTTACGTAATAAATGCCAATAATGCTGCATTATTAAAGAAAGTTATGTTTTCCTTTCTACGACTAGGCGTAGTGCACATAAACATATTAACATGTTAGATTAGAAACTAGACTACTTACGCAACTCAAACCATACATAATAAATGTCTTAGACAATAAAATGCACACCAATCAAATTATAAATCTTTTATGGACTTATAAAATATTTTGACACATACTCGAGAATTGTATTTAAAATGTAGCTATTGTTTGTCTAGCGCCATACGAAAGGCTATGGTAGTAAAATCCTTAGCTATAGGTGCATTAGACGGAACCAGCATTTGACCTCATGTTATCGAGGTCCCAAAGCCAACCCAAATCACATCGTTCTGATGAACGTTCGGTGTAGGAATCGATAAAATTTATTAATGGCATATTTTTTGTGGGATTGATTAATCGGAAGCAGTTCATAACTTAGCCAAGGTTAAATTTTCTACCATTCAGAGCACATCGGGCCCGCCGAAATGAGGGTGCGATGGGGAAATATTTACAATGTCTACTTGAATAATGCAGTGTTAGTGACATAAAGGGAATATTACGTTTTAAGAATATTTTAGCAGGCATTCCGAAGAAAATAGCTTTTTTTCGTAGTATTGGACGATCATAACAAACTTTTGCATACTTCGGGGTATGTAACAGATACTCATATTTTTAACACATCTGTTTTATTTGCCGTTATGATTTGCTGTACTATCTTTTTTTATTCAATTAATACATAGCTGTATCTATTCGTCTATGTTATCATATTATGATGTCATCTCAATGATAATACAATACTATCTTGGAGCCAAATCACTGGTATGGTTATGTATTACGGTAACCGGATAACTGATAATCATACTTATATATATTTTTAAATAAACATGAAATTACACTTAGACATAAGTCATTTTGCTCATCACACAAAAAATGCTCAGGTTGGGAACAATCAAACCCAAGACCAGCTTATAAGTCAGGCTTACTAACTTCTATCAGTCACAGATCAGTCAATATGGTTTAATATACACAATTAAATTAATACATAATATTAGATCATATACTAAATTTTTACTTCTCAATCGGTTGCTTAGTAAAATTGTTCCACGGGTAGCTTACATTAATGAGTACTCATAATATCAGCGATCAAATTAACGATTCTAAAAATAATTAAATTCTTAAACAATAATTATGTAGCGCCAGAAAAATTAACTGCTGTAAGAGCTTGTGTCAATTGGAAAAATTATAGGGTCACGCCACATCAAGGTGAATTCCTGTCTTAATTTAAATTGGACGATCAAGTTAAGGCATTTAAACCAGCATTTCGGCAATAAACACAAGGATGTGAAGGAATATTTGATCTGATAACACAGCAAATAAATACCAAGCGCCTCGAATTTCAATAAAAATATCACGAGTTGTACCGCTAAAAATAAATGAGCCCATCAAGTGGAGAGAGAAGCGGAAGGATCGTAAAATCATGCGTGTTAGGGCACTGGCAAGAAATTTGGCGAAATTGTTTTGGCTCAAGCTTGTGGAGGCTTTTATGGAGACAGAGGACGTTGACCGAGAGCTGTGCCAAGTGGCCGGCGCCGCTCTGCCCGACGCACTGCGAACCCGTGGATGCTGCACTGCGCACCGCCTTATCTACCCCGCGTTTCCTTCTCCAAATAATTTAAAATACGCGATACGCTGCCAAATAGGTCCTGGTCCTGTATTTCGCCTTAAACCAACCGGATAAAAGATTTACAACATTGCACCGAAGTGTAACGTCCTCCGAAGTATTTGAGTAGAAGGACGTTCCAAGGCAATCCGAAATATAAAAGTGATCTTTTTTTAATTATCTTCGGATGATATTTATATGGAAATGAGGCTGGAGTTCGATTAGCGTGACTTGTTCAGGCATACGTTTGCTGCTACTAAGTTACGCGAGCTTGATTTCTTTCGGCCCGAATCTATAATGAGCTTGATGACCATTATAATTGGTATTACGTGATATGAATATTAATGCAATCCTTCTCATTAGCGTCTTATTTTAATGCATTTTTTGCATTTGCATAGCATTTTTGTCATTTGTTACAATTTAAAATGTTTATCCAAGGTGAAATATGAATGATCTACACTTCGTCTATGAAGAAAACTATATATTTATAATTTTTAAACTTCGTGCAGATAACCAAAAATGTATTCAAAGGCGGACTTAATGCATAAGCTACCAGTAAACTTTTAGGTGGTGGTGGTGGAAACTATATACTAATTGAAATAAATTAGGCTCTAGTAAAAAATAAACACGTAGTATATTTATGCAAGATGGTGAAATCCTGAAGCAGAAATTATACTTTTTTGTCATAAACCACCTAAGACTACACCCAGAGTGAACTACATAAAAAAGAACAATAACAGGACGAACATCATTATCTGACAGCCGCAATGACCCTTAAATACGGCCACACCTTTTGGCGACATTATTTACGAGAACACATCAGAACTTAATTTTCGGGCACAGTTTTTTTAATAAAACTGGATCATTGGCTGCATTCCATCTCATGCAAATTGAAAGGGTCAAAAACCCCATCCTATTTGTGGTCACTGAAGCGGATGCATCTTACTATTACAATCTCTGAACTCAATTTGGTTTTTACGAGCGTTATGATGTAGTGATCGTACAAGGACCGCAGTAAAAGTAGCGGCTTCAAACCCAGCGTGAGAGGATCCGGGTGATGCCTAAAATATTTTTATGAAATGCACTTCAAATTCCTAAGCAGTGACGGCTTAGGAAGAACACCTAAGTATTTACGAAACACGTAGGTATGTCTTTCCTTACTAAGGCTCTATTAAATATCTGAGATGTGTACCTAAATAATAAAAAAATTAGGTCTACAGGTACGGACGATGTTTACTGTTACATATGAAGACAATAATTTAAAACCCCTTTTTAGATTAGGATAGATTTCCATCAATTGTTATTTTATTACCAATCGAGACCCGAAGACAACATGAAAATGACTTTGTAATAGTTGTATCATGTAAATCAGTCGTTAATAATTATATTTCTTTATAACTTTATCATGTAATATTTCAATTAGCTTTGTTTTTAAAGTGTTTCATATAATATTATGCATTTTAATTTTTTAAGAAACATTTTTAGTACACATTTTGCTGGACAAGTATAAAACAGCAAACATTATAACTGTTTTTTTTTCATAGACTCACGCCTGTAGGTATATCCGTAGCGATAGGCAGAGGTGTATTACCCACCCACATTTTGCCATAAATTTTAGGTCCCACGTAATAGGGGACAAGCCTATTGCCGTAACCGGGCACATTTCTAGACTCCGTGCTGCTACTAAGAACTTGGAAAAACTCAGTAACACTGTGCTTGATCCGGAAATTGACCTCAGACGCTCAGCGATCCCCGATCAGCAGACGCATGCACTATCCACTGGACCACGGAGGCAGACATTTTAAATATCTTCGAGAATGTGCTACGTTTTCGCCTAATTTCATTAGCTCTAGCCTTTTTTATATCGAACGACTTCGATTCTTTCTGCGAATACCGAAAAAAATAACCACGCTCTATTTATTAAAGAAATGCAACTTAATCCTGCGTTTCAACACCATTTATATGTTTTGAATAACCTATATCCAAAAACAGAATATAACAGTGAATAAGTCAATTATAATCACAACAAATACAAAACAAAACAATGCAATATGTTAACACAGCACAAAGGATTCATTGGATTTAACGCTATGTAATTCATATAATAAAGATTGGGCCAGCGATTTGTCGGTGAACCTCCGGGAAGGGGAACGTTGGCGCTTGCTGGCTTAATTGGACGCCGACCAACTCGCCAAAAAGACATCCACGTGTTCTTAAATGAAAAAAAAGGATAGAGCAACTTCATAATATTCGCCACTGTTTTAGGGTTATGCCGCGATGAAGAAAAAGCTTTTGTTTTGAGCTAAAGAATTAAACTGTAGACTTTTTGTCTATTTCGTTTAATTATAGAATTTGGAACTGGATTTCATTTTTAGCTTCACTATTTAATGGAATTTGCCTACCGCTAAGCTTAATTAGCTTAGAATTTCATTTACATCTTCCATAGTGGTGGTCTCAAAAACTAACAATATTTTTGATCATATATTATCATAGAAGTAAAATTAGTAATTATTTTATAAAAATAAAATAGAAATGTCACCACCCCATATCATCCCATGGGTGTCGTAAGAGCCGACAGAGGGAGCTGTTATGCAGAGAACAGAAAGCTCTCTAAGAGAAGGAAAACTTGATACAAACCCTATACCAACCCGTTTGGCCAGCTTGGTATAGTAAGCCAATTCCTCTGTTAAATGCTGATGATGATGACATATGTTATTTTAGCAAATTCGGTACCAAGAATTACCACCCTCTACACGGTTACGGTACCAATATATACGCAAATCATTGGATCCAATAACTGATATTATTAGAACTGTAGGAAGTTTAATGTGCATAGAGTATCTGCCATTCCCCGTATTCTGAGAAGAGAGGCGTACTCAAAGACCGTATACTGTTTCAGTGGTTAAAATAAAGAAAATTATTTGCCGCCAGGTTTGAATCTTCGAGTTTGAAACTATATTATGTAGAATATTTTACAGTGTGTTTCTTGAGGCAGCGATTGCCTAGTGGAAATTCTAACGGACTGCCATGCAGAGGGTATCGGGTTCAAATCCACGGCGCGCACCACTGACTTTTCGAAGTTATGTGCGTATTAAATTATTAATTATTGTTTGCCCCGTGCCTCGCAGAGCACGTTAACCGTCGGTCCCGGCTGTCATGATCATCTTTGACAGTCGTTACGGGGAGTCAGTACCCTCAAATAAACGGATACTGCTCTAATCCATGAAATATCGCTATCCCTTTGGGTTGCGGAGGTCATACGGCAGTTGCTCTGTGGAAAAGTTGATATTCTGTCATATCTGTTTAGACTAGTTAGCGGACCTCGAGCTCCAACGCGTGTAAGTTAAGGATGCAACCGGGATAGCGCTAGGACGATGATGATGATTTTACAGTGTTTCTTATACTTCGTATTTTACCTAGTTATAAGTGCTAATTCTACTTTTCTCAGTAAATCTTTATTTTTTATATTCAGTACAAAGTCGTCAATAGATATCGTTGTACCATTCATCCATCCATTAACTCCATTATTTTAGGTGAGCTTGTCTAATGGAACCTGGCAGGGATATAGCGTAGACACAAAATATGAAATGAAGCAATATTTATTTATTATTATTATTATTTTCAGCCTGTAGCGTCCCACTGCAGGGCAAATGAAGAAGGATATTATAAGTAGTCGGTAATTTTACTAAACGTTGGTACTGCAACGATTGGTATATATTCTTATATTGGTAAATAATTCTAACAGGATTATTTTGTTTATTTCGTAATTGCACTGAAAAGGCGATTTTTTTATATTATCCAGCAGACTCTGAGTAAAATATACTTATAGTTACTTTAGACTACGGTTTCCAATGATATTAGAAAAAGGTAGATTCGTCACCTACGTAGTCATCAATCCGTAGAAACGGTACACTAACGCACACATCGATAACTCTGAATATTATTTTAATTTCGGTTGACGAGATGTGTCAGTTTCACTTTGACGCCGGCTCGCGACGTCACACACACATATGTCAGACTTGCCAACTAGCTTATGTTTAGCGTCCTGCTTTTGGTACGCCTAAACCGTATCCACTTCTTTTTATGTAACATCACTTACGGGATCTATTCAACTAAACGAAACCCGTAACTCTTAGCAAAATGGCCACCTAAACTTTATTCAAATATTCATGCATGCAATTTTCCAACTAAAACAAGTACGCCAATTAAATAAAAGCTTTCACAAAACAAATGATCGATATGAATAATTAAATAATACTCGTAAATAAAATGCACCCGAAATTTGTTAAACTAAGCGTTTGTTGAATTCAATAAAAGTTTTATAACATTATTGTACCATAAAGCTACAATTTCGTAGTCAGCGTTCAATAAAGTAAATAAAATAAGATGAATTACATAGAGTCTATCAAAAAATACCAGACACTGTAATGATGCCTCGTTTGTACAAATTTAGCAAAAAAGCTATTTTCTAGTCTACACCTGTTAAGTATTTTTTGCCACATCAATGCTTACTATATTTTCAAGCTGAGATATTTAGTAGAAATGGTTAGAAATTATTTGCATGTTTTTGCTGCATATACATTTTGTTTTATAAAAATAGTTTTATTAACCGACTTCAAAAAAAGGAGGAGGTTTACAATTCGTCGGAATCTTTTTTTTTTTATGTATGTTCCCCGATTTCTCTAAGACGCCCGGACCGATTTCAAAAATTCTTGTTTTGATTGAAAGAGTATACCTCCTAGTTGGTCCCATGATTATCAAGTCAGGATCTGATTATGGAATCCTGAAGAAATCGAAGGAACTCTTCAAATTTTATAAGCACACTTGAAGCGATTTGACGATAACAACCCAATGCCATTGAGTTTGGGCTCGTTTGAGTCGTCTTTACATAGACTTTGATGCTGGATGATTACCATTGTCTGATGATAGAGTTGGAAGGTAACCATGAGATGTTTGTGATACAATAACCCAATCCCATTGAGTTTGGGCTCGTTTGATTGGTCTTTACATGGACTTCGGTACTGGATGTTTTCCAAGGTCTGATGATGGAGCAGGAAGGTGGCCATGGGATCTTTTTAATACAAAGACGCAATCCCATTGAGTTTGGACTCGTTTGATTCGTCTTTACATGGACTTCGGTACTGGATGTGTTCCAGGGTCTGATGATGGAGCAGGAAGGTGGCCATGGGATCTTTGTAATACAAAGACGCAATCCCACTGAGTTTGGGCTCGTTTGATTCGGCTTTACATGGACTTTAGTGCTGAATGTTTACCAAACTCTGATGATGAAGCAGGAAGGTAGCCATGGGATATTTGTAATACAATTACGCAATCCCATCGAGTTTGGGCTCGTTTGAGTCGGCATTACATAGACTTTGAAGCTGGATGATTTCCATGGTCTGATGATAGAGCTGGAAGGTAACCCAATCTCATCGAGTTTAGGGTCGTTAGATTGGTCTTTACATGGACTTTGGTACTGGATGTTTTTCAGGGTCTTATGAAGGAGCAGGAAGGTGGCCATGGGATCTTTGTAATACAAAGACGCAATCCCATTGAGTTTGTGCTCGTTTGATTCGTCTTTACATGGACTTTAGTACTGAATGTTTACCAAAGTCTGATGATAGAGCAGGAAGGTGGCCATGGGATCTTTGTAATATTATCTTTGTACTCATCGTGTTAAGGCTCGTTTGTTTTGTCTTGGCAAACTTTGGTATTGGATGATTTCCGTGACCTGACTATGATCTAACTAGCCTAAACGAACGTGTTTAGGCTAGTTAGTTGAAAACAAAAAAAATACTTACTGAAATTGCCAGAAAGGTACAGGTCTACATTTCAGAATTGAGGCACGTAAAGAAGGTCTCCCGATCATGTCCCACCTTTTTTTTTTTTGGTGTCGTGTTGGAAAATCCTCATGGAGTCCCTCCGCCCTGGAAGAAGGACGAAGGGGACTGACAGACTCTTACTGACTAAAAGCCAACCCGTGTTCCTCACGTACGCGTGTGTCGGAGGGTCGGGTATCGCTGAAGCATTCCTCGCTACCCTCCGACGGGTATTGGCCCGCCAGATGGTTAGGCGGGCCCCGAACAAAACCCGCTTGGAGGCGGATGAAGGTGTTGGGCTCCGCCGCCAAAACACTCAGCGGCCGCAGAGGATAGGGAGGACGGCAACGCAACACCGCATCTCCTCTTCCTCTGCGGCCCCACCGCGACGCAATGATGGTGCGCCCCCATTTGTTCGCGGGAGATAGGACGCGCGGCAACGCAACACCGACACGCCTCTCCTCCCGTGACCGCACCCGACTGCGAGGGACAGTTCTTCTGTCCCTCGCACCCGCCCCTTTGAACGCATCCTGCGCAGGCCTCCGTCAAGCCCACGCGGAGGGTCCCCTCCTGGATCCCTCTTAGCTTCACCGCGGGTGACCAATCCACGGTTACTGAGCCCCCCCACCACGACAAGGTGGAGATCCCACGGGGGGGATCATGTACCATCTACACTTTCTTATGTACCTATTTACCACCTATTACTATTTTTATTAGTATACCACTAAAAAGCAAAAAATAAATTATTTTTAAATAAAAAAGAACCGACTTCAAACACGCCAAAGAACTAAAAACCAAAAAATAATTGGTTACGGAGCAAAACTTTTTGGAGTCGGTGCCAAGCCAAGTATTTCTTAACTACTACTACTATAAAACCTCTACACTTTTTTATATAACTTTCGTTGTTGATAGAGTTGGTAGTTTGTAATTGAGTAACTATTTGCGTAAGGGCTTGGCACCGACGCCAAAACGTTTTGCTCCGTAACCAATTATTTTTTGGTTTTTAGTTCTTTGGCGTGTTTGAAGTCGGTTCTTTTTTATTTAAAAATAATTTATTTACTTCATATTTTTACATACTTACATAGACTCACGCCTGTTTCCCGGAGGGGTAGGCAGAGACTACGGAGCGCCATTTGCAACGATCCTGACATATCTCTCTTGCTTCATTCACTCCTATCAGATCGTATTTTTTATATTTAATATTTAATTTAAGTTAAAACATTAAAGTAACATAATATTATAAGTGAAGCTTAATCTAATCTAATACAAAAACCATAAAAACAAATTTAAAAAGTTAAAATATTTACATGGTTTAGGCGTTGTAAAATGCCTTCGCATCAATGTCATCGGGTAACGTGCCCAAAACGCTGGCAGCATTGCCACGCTGGATGGCAATGCTGATTTTTTGAGTAGAGAATAAACCAGCCTTCTGGTCACGTGAGACGTCAATTAACCGTTGAGAAATTTCCCGGAATAGAGAACGAGCGCTCGGACCCCATGAGCCTAATGTTTCCACTCCAAAGGGCTCAAACACGTAATTACTTACTAAATTACTATGTTTGCTCCGTTTGAGGGTTTCCGCAGTTGCAGCAGCAGCGCCAGCATGGCCTCCCGTGCTTGGAACATGTGATGGCGCGAGGGTGTCTACGCAGGTTGCGTCCCACACCAAAGGCCTACCCATTTTCAAAGGCAACAATATGTCAGATTAATATTAAATAATTCATAATATGTTAGATTAATTCGCACTGTTAGTACTGTCGATTCTAGGTAACTTTAGTAAAAAGGACTCGCACGTGAAAAATACTTAGTTTCTAATGATTTTGAAATACAAAGGTCTCTAATTACAAAAAAATTATAGGTAGGTAAGTTATCTTCTGACCCTATGTATCAATTTCTTGCTTTACTGACTGGCTGACAGACTACGCACAACCGAAACTACCGAAGCTGTAATTTGACATGTATATTCCTTGGGAACTATAAGGATGCAATAAGAAGGAATTTCCAGAAATTCCCACGAGATCAGGAACAAACGGTTAAATTAAAAATAAATGTGCGGGCGTAGCTGCGGCCATTTTCTAGTAAGAAATAAAGTCTTTTACATATTTTTTTATTGTTTTAAAAAATCAGTTATTATGATACGTTATTTTTTTAGAAGTGTTTTTTAAACGTAAACAGGGACGTTGTTGCTTAAAGACCACCAAAATAAACTATATTAGGCTCATTATTATGTACATTATGCAATATGTAAAATCATAGAGCAACCTGAAACATGTGAAGCACCTTATAGAAAGGTCTTCATCTATGCCATTCATTCTAATAATCTAGGTCATAAACCCGATCAAATACACTACGTAATGCCAAAATTCTAGGAATATGGGATTTGAAGCGGCTCACACATGGCTGAGTTCGGTCATACACCTAGTTTTTTTGTTTGCTTGGATCAACGGAACTGACGGTAGGGTTTGGCGATTATTATCAGTGTTTCCTTTGCAAAAGATCCCAGCCTTTGAGAGGACCGCAGAGGCAAAAGTCAGATATGCGGCATATTTGGTCCATGAAATAGGATATACAAGATGCATTTTCTTAAGAACTACTTTTGTCATAATACATTTGTATGCTTCGGAGAGCACGTTAAACCGTCGGTTTCGGCTGTCATGAAGATCTATAACAGTCATTACGGGGAGTCAGTACCCTCAAATAAACTGATATGGTCTAAACCATGCAATATCGCTATTCCTTCGATATGCGGAGGTCAGACGGCAGTCACTCTGTGGAAAAGCAGATATGCTGTCTAATCTGGTTAGACCAGTAGACAAGCGGATCCTTGGCTCCTGGGCGTGTCAGTCTTGGATGCAACTGTTACTTACTGGGATGACGCTAGGACGATAATGATGATGATCTAAGTGAAATAGGTTGTTTTCTTTAAATGTTATTGGAATCGATAATGTCTAATTCTATTTCAACAATTATTTCTTTATCTTCATTTTATTCTTCTTCCAGAATTTATGTTCTCTGTTCTAAGAAAAGGGATGCATCAATTGTATCTCCATTAATATCATAAATATTTGTTTTTTTATATAGACTCAAGCCTGTGTCCCCGAAGGGGTAGGCAGAGGTGTAATATTACACCAACATTTCGCCATGATTTTTTAAGCCCCACGCAGTAGGGGGCGAGCCTATTGCTGTTACCGGGCACATCACCAGACTCCGAGCTGCTACTGAGAATTCGGAAAAACCCAGTAACCCTTTTGCCCGACACGGGAATCGAACCCAGGACCACCGAACAGTAGTCACATACGCAATCCACTGGACCACGGAGGCAGTCACATTGGACAACGGAGGCAGTCATAAATATATCATCTGTTGTATTTTGTATTTGCTTCAATATTATACGGTAGAGGTAGATGTTGGAGGCACACAAGACAACTGTACAGATTTATTGTTCTACACTTGTAACGGGGCAAGCGCTTAACAATTTAATACACACATAACTTCGAAAAGTTAGTGGTGCGCGCCGTGGATTTGAACCCGATACCCTCTGCATAGCAGTCCGTTGGTATCTCCACTAGGCTATCGCTGCCTGTGACCTATTCCACCTTAATAATTAGCAATATTACCATTATTTCAATCAATAGCGGCAATGTGTGCATATTATGTAAAATATGATTTTTTTAGTTATTTAAACCGTGTTCGTGTGGTGACGAATTAAGAATACGGAATGTCACCACCCCATATCATCCCATGGGTGTCGTAAGAGCTGACAGAGGGAGCATATTATGCAGAGAACAGCACTGTAAGAGAAGGAAAACTTGATACAAACCCTATATACCAAAACGTGTCGTTTGGCCAACGTGGTATAGTAGTCCAATTCCTCCTTTCAAAGGAGACGCCTAGTCCAGCAGTGAACTGTTAAAGGCTGATGATGATGATAATGATATCTCACGAATGGTGAGTCGTACGAGAAAGAGTTTCTAGACCATTTTTGTACAAAATTGTATGATCTACTGTTTATATCTATATATATATATATATATATATATATATATATATATATATATATATATATATATATATATATCTACTACTAACTTTGTCTAACCTATTTTCACGACAAAATTCAACGTTTTCAAGAAAAATTAAAAGAACATAAATTTTGTATGTGACCTTGGATAAAAAGATGCAGAAGTAGGATTTTTGAAATTTTATTTATAATGATGTATTTAACGGCTCTGCCAATTTGCAGCTCTATGCGAATTAGTTTGAGTTGGACTATATTAGATAGAACAAAGTTTACCTACTTACGACGGACCTAAATGAAACGGCACCTATAAAATCAAACGTACTAAAATTAAAGGATAATATAAAGCGAATACTCTTATTTTGTACTTTTTTATATCATAATTATTTGGGCTATTTACTACGAAAAACAATTTATTGAGACAGCTTATGATACACAACCTTGTGAAGATGCTATCAATTTAAACTTAATTTTCTTTAAATAATGGTGAAATGGTTAATTAATTGTAAGTATGGTGAAGTATAATTATATGCACTAATAGCGAAACAGTTAAGGCCGTCGCTTTACCGCTTAACACTGCGCCGAGTATAATGGGTTCTACTTCACTGGACATCATCTTACCCCACACCACACATCCACAATGTTTTTGTAATTAAGAATCTGAATGTTCTTTATGTTATTCTATTTTTGTAAATTTCTCGCGAAATGGGATTTATTTGTAGTGCGGTAGAAGCCGTCAAAAATATATGCCCTGAGGATTGACATCGAAACGATAAGCGCTACAAGATTATTACAATTCAAAGCATTGTGCAATATTTTGATATTCATTATCGCATACTATCAGCAATTCTAAAACCTCTCGATGCCATTGAGAAATCTTTGAAGAATGCGACCGACTACCTAAATCGGAATTTTAACCCAATTTAGTTAATGAGCAATCTAAATTCGATCACTTAAAGGTGAGCAGAAAACCTTAGATTTCGTAGGCGTATTGGTCAATATGATAAAATAAATGATAATAATAATCTAAATAGTATGTAAGTAATTTTGTCAGTGTGTGTAGGTGTTATATACAGATTCGGAACTCGCTCACCTTAACTTAGAATAACTGACCGCTTATGCACAACTATACTTGATGTCATCTTCAATGCGGTTAATACGATACTTCAATTTGTTTATATCCACGAATGCATTGCAAGTAAATCTGTCTTTTTGCCTGTGCAGATGGCGTAGGGATTTCCGCAGTCGCCTCGCTGCCGAGAGCTTTGTGCCTAGTGGGTTCAATTCTTACAGGAGACAACACTTTGTGTGATCCAAAATTGTTGTTTCGAGTCTGATTGACCCTTGTGCCAGTTTGTTGAATGTTAGTTAATTGATTGTTTGTAACACATTTACCATAGAGGATTTATTGCTCGTGCTTTTTAAGCTACGTCTATGCTAGACGAGCTTAGAGCGAACTGAGAGCAGATTGGTGTGTTGACTATAAGCCCCTTTCTTCTTCAACGTAGTAGCCCCTTTCTTCTTCGTACCCAAGCAAACTCAATTTAACTTGAGTGTGGAATAATCTTATGTAATCGGTCTCCGTGGAGAGTCATGAAGTCCAATGACATGTATTATCACTTAACCACGTAAATATTACTCTATTGATTAAAATATATACAATTGGGTTATCCGAACAAATTTACGTGTCAAGGTTACTACAAAGATGTTAAATTAATTTTCACACGTGTTAAACGCCTGCGTAATAATTATAAATTAAAGATGTCAATCTTATAATGGCGTTATTTCTTCCGCGATATCGTCCAGTTGCTGAGGTGTGGTTTATGAACTAAATGCGTCATTTTGCTTTATATTAGGTTTGTAATAGGTTTTCCGCATCTTTGTGTTGTGCGTGTGAATCAGGATTTGAGTGACGTAGTGCGACGATTTGCATTCTACTATGACTTGAAGAATTTGATCTTAATCTGCTGATAAGCAAGAGAAGTAAACAATTATCATCATCAACCTGTCGCAGTCCACTGCTGGATATAATTATGTCTTGCCAATGACACGCCACTGAAATGGTAATGTTACCTATACAGTATTTTAACTTCATACAAACGGTCGTCAACTTTGTATAAGAAGCCTTATGCTAGAGGACAAATAAGGAAGCTAAGAAATGGCTACAGTACCAACGACTTCTAATTATGTCATAATATGTATAAAAGCCTCGAAACTATAACAAAAGTGACCGCCAATGCGCGGGCCTGGATTGCACCTTGAACGTTCCGTACGTATCTTCATGTTTATTACACTTCATTCATGAAGAAGATTTTAGAATCTGTATAAAAATACATAAAATTCTTGCGTTACTGACTGACGGTCGAACAACGCACAGGCAAAGCTACTATAAAATGAGTCGATTGCTATAGCAAATTAACTTTGTAGCCGTAAAATGTTTTCCATATGCTATGCTATATTTTAAACCTGTTGATCTATTGTAATGGCAAACATTCTTTACAATGTCTGTATCCTATATAAAAAAATGGTATCTTAAAAGTTTTAACTTTAAACTGAAACACGTGTTCCGGAGGACAATGTTCAAGACAAATAAACAGGCAGATCGACAGATAAACGACGGGACCGACAACAGAGTGACATTATAATCGCGATGACTTGATAACTTCTTGAGGTAAACCTTAAAAAGGAACCCCTTCCGTTAGTATTTGTTTACATAGTTCTCGATTACGAAGAACGCGGCTTGTCGTACATTTTAATTAGTTCATCAAAGTTACCGCATGGGGCGCCGTGAGAAAATGTATGAAAATATATGGAAAGATGGCGCTCTTGATAAGACGTGCATAGCAATCAAGAAGTAGACAACATCATCATAAATAACATTATGAGAACAGTTATCTGAAAAGGCTACCGTCTATATAGCGACTAGTCTAACAGTACACTACACACTACACGTAGCAACTAGCGCCATCGAGCGGTTGATAGTGCAACTAACATCACGATTCGACTAATTACACTCTGACTCGCGCTACTAAAGTTTTCTTCAATGAATCAACGGACACATTGCTACATATAATAAGTGGTAGTTATAAAAGAAGCATATGCTTATTATATTATATTCAATAAAAATCTGTTGAAGCACTTCTATCTACTAAGCAGTTTCCAGAGCTGGATTTCGTGTAATATTAAGTTTAGTCGGTCATAATAATTACAGTTGCATCTTACGCCGATCCCTACCGTTGTTGTCTTATGTTTCCTCTTTTTTGTTGCCACAAACCAAACTAACAAACAAGTGCCATAAAATATGTAAAAATGTAGGAATGTTGTATACCAGTATCTGGCTCTCAATTCAATCTTGTCTCCAGTGACGATCGCGGTATGATGACATAATTATGTTACAATTTATTTACTTGTTTTTGGTGCTATAATGACTTTATCGTCACTAATACGTCACCACTAAGGAATTTCAATAATCCGCCGCAAATACATACATTTGCATAATGAACCGAGTTGTTGTAAGTTCGCTTCAACTGAGTTTAATAACAAAGTAAGGGTCTATCGGATTGCAAATGCAATTCTTTCAGTTAAACCGCATTGAAATAACATAAAAGTTTGCCGGGTGATGCTGGACTGAAGCCAAATAAGGTGACTGTCGTGAACATCCGCTTGGGGCAACACTGAGAAGCAAACTTTAAAATACACTTCTACTGTACCTTAATACCTGTCGTATAAAGTACAGAATTCATCGCTTCCTTTATCAAATATATTGGTTTTCGCCCAACTACTCAGTTCCGGAGTCGCTGGCTACCTCGTTCAGTTTTATTTGGAGCGGATTGAATTTGTAGGTGATTATTACAAAGTTTCAGACCCAGTTTCTGTTTTTAGATTTTTGTTTTGTGTGAAACTTTTGTCCGAAGCAAAATAAAGCTTGGTAATTTTTTTGATTGTTTTAGGAAGAGAAAGGGTCTTAAAATAAAGCTTAAAAGTATGCTGACGATTTATTTCGCTCGGATTGGTTTTATGCCATCTGCCGGACAATATTGGAATTAAAATGAGCTATAATGACTTTGCTCTGTAAGTTGTTGTAGTCTTGGATACAATTAATGCGCAAACGTTTGGACATCTTTCCCAATTTGCAATATCTACTAACTTATAAAGAACTTTAGCTTTATAGGTATTATATTTTAGACAATTCATAATAACGCGATATTATTATCGTATTAATAAAAAAAATACCTATATGTTCTAGCGCTTATAGCAAGACTTGGCTTGTCGCTCGAAAAGTTAAGCAACGTGAACGGTGACCTCATGTAAAAAGCATTATGTTAGGTAACTTTTCATTTAAAAGCTGTTTTCAAAACTGTTTTACTCAATTTCTAAATAATAAGTCTAAAGAAAAATCAAGGTTGCCTAATCTGGTAAAATTTTGCTGAGGACTGTGTACCACACAACATTATAAGAAGCAAAAACATTATTGATTGTTACTTTAGTTCAACTGTTAGCCAATAGATGGCGTTAAACACAAACAAATAAAATCACGCGGCACTAACATTTCTATTTTCCAAAAGCTACACAGGCTACACCGATATTTGTTTCAGAAAACACGCCCGCTACTCTAGTCAATATTTAAAATGGTTTTCACTGTATAGCTTTATCGACTGGGTTAAAACTGTCCATTAAAATATTTTGAATAATAGAGCTCTCCTCAAAGAGAGCACTGTATTTTTAAAAGCCATTAGCTGGGCAGCGGATCTTTTTCAGCTTTTCATTTTAAAAAGTTGATTGACTATTTACTATGGTTCGATAGTTCGGCGCCACAAAAATGTGTTGTTTATTTTTCATATCGATGGATAATGACTATTTATACTGTGTTAAAAATATAATTATTCGTTCACAATACGTTTTTTGGGATAAAAGCTTTAATTTATCACCTTTGTAGAATCAAAATTTGAGGCTTTAGAGAAAAGGCTTACTTAACTTTATCCATCTTTCACGTGGATTAGAAGATATATGTATAAGAATAGTCTGATTCATTAACATGGGTTACTATGCAGTCTTGGTAACGGATTTGTTCGTAGAAGAAAACTGTAATGCGTTTATTCTATCTTAAGTATTATACAGATACATCCAAGATTGTGAAGCTACCAGTAGAAAAGAGACATAATACTTTTTACGTTGCCACACAGCAATATTTTCATTAAATGAAAATATTTCTTTGTGACAACGAATTAAATTTTAATTATATACACGTTTGATGTTTATTTAAACTTAGTATCGACTGCTATGTATTCAAATTGTGTATCATTGTATACAGAATATAAAATATCATATCATTAGCTACATAATTCAAACTAATGTCACAGTTGTTATCAATGCAAATGTGTGTTCATAGCAATTTTCGATCACTATACCCATTGTTTTACCTCACATGAGATACATCAATAAAATTAGTTAGTTTTGTAATCAAATAATCATTCTGATGATTTATATGAAGCACAAATATAGAAATAAGCAATTATTATCGCCCCTAACACTAAAATTCGTACGTAATTCACTTAAGAGTGATCACAATAAGTACAAAATTCAATAAATTCGAGTCGGTAGTGGCGCTCAAGGAAATGGTTCCCCTAAAACTACAATCGTAAAACGCTCGTAGCATTCTCGTCTCGGGAGTAACGTATGCTAAAAAATGCAAACAGGAAAATTTAATGGTTCGTGAAGTAAACCAGCTACGCAGAGCACCCTGGAATTGCCTTCCATGTTCTACTTGCGACCCCTACTATTGGAAACTCTTGGTAATGCTAAATTAGGTCATTTGGTTAAATATCTTATTTGGTTGATATTTTGCTGAAGTTTAGTGTTTTGGTTGGTTGTTGAGATTAGTTTATATTTAATTAGAATTAAAGAATACAAGCAATTATGTAGAAAAACATCGAATTTAACATTTAAACGCCTAAAGTGTCATAAAGTCGCTGTCTTTATATTAACCCGCCATTTGTGACCTGTATGTCTGTGAGACCGGGTGGATCGAAAAAGTCGAATAACTTTTTTACCCGTTAAGCAATTGGGTTGCATATTCGTGTACTCTCCTGAGTTCGCGTACCCTACCGTCAGTACACCCCGCATCGGTGAGGCGCACGTTTTTAAGTTTTGGTGTCAACCCGGTGCGTGAGACCGGGGTCACAGATTAAGTAACTAAAATAGTCATAGTTAAATATGTTAATATTTTTAATTTATTTTTTATTTTTTTATACTTCCTATTGTAATGAAACTGAAAGAAGCTGATTTAGTTAGAAAAAAATATTTTTGTTAAAAATTTTGATATTTTAGCAGAGCATTAAAAATAACTTGGTTATTTTTAATGTTTTAACGATGTAAGCTTAAAGATAAATAAATTATAATTGATTTAAGATATAACATTGTATTATTATTAAAAAAAACATAGCTTTTCAATATTTTAATAAGTAGAAACTCCATGGAGTAAAACCATTTAGGAAATCTCAATTTGAAAAACCCGGTCTATAAGACCGGCGTTACAAACCACGTAAGTCAAAGTAACGTCACAAATGGCGGGTTAAGGGATTTATCGACCTGCATACCTTAAATGCAGTGTACAAAATGCTATAAACACTTAGATTCCATTGATTACAAGAGGAATTTTACAAGAGTTTTGCCTTGTAGGCTCTAAGATTACTAATAGTTGTTTTCCTAAGATTACGAGAAACCTTATATGCAAAATCTAGTTACTCTTTCAGACTTTTATGTTAGGATATTTTGTAGCGTAATAGAACTTTTACGGTTAAATAATATACAGGTATAATAGCGTGCTCTATTCTTTTAAAATGGAGATCTATTAGCCAATATTCTCTATCGAATAATAATTATCAGCCCACAGGGCATTAATTCTTACAGATAAAGTTATTGAACATAGTGATCAATATAAAGCGTATAGTATATTATTATCACGTATGACTGGTATCTCGAAGCTTTATCACTGGATGATGATGACATGAGTTCCAATAGTAACGCATAAGAATATAGGGGACTCTTATGTGGAAATCCCCAATATTACTTACTATCGCTTATTATTCTAAGCTATTGACTTGAACATGAAAATTGCGTTTCGCTTTGTTTATATTGGGGAGAATATGTGGATGCATGTCACATGAGATAAGATATACCAACATAAATACAATAAGACAAGAATTTACTCGCACGTCGTATATTATCATAAATCTTTGAAATTGGGGTGAATTTTAATACGTACCGTATCGAGTGTTTCATGTTGATACAATGTTGTTTTTTTTATTAACTGCCTGTTTTATTTGCGTCGGTTTCAGTGGCTTTCTCGCGAACGTTTGAGTTGTTGAGTGCCTTGCATTGGTTGAAATTGAACCGAACTTTCTGGAATTGGGTGGCGAGCTTTGTAACGTTTATGTGCTTGAAGATATGCCTTTAAGCGCTAGGTAATACCGAGTTTTACTGTGGCTTTTATTTACGTGAGCTGGCTAGCGAAGACACCAATAAGCGAAACTGTTCACGACATGTTGTATAGATGAACTCTATTTATAATTCTATATTGTTACCTAAGAAAAGTAGCCATAACTGTGTGGAGAAACCAATGGATTGCCACGCCAAGTTTTGAGTTTGAACCAAAGCTCCAATGGCGATCCTGACACTAGCCTAACCACATAATATAATGTTCCCGCGGAGTCGTGAAGTCTGACGACTCTGTTGTAAAGCTGTCAGGTAAGACTGGAAAGCGGACCCCTAGCTCCAAGACCTTGAATGGACAGTTCCATTCAAGGCCTTGGAGTTAGGTAGGTTAGGTAGAGAGTTCATTCCAGTGAATGGAATAAGATAACTATGGGGTCCGTTATTCTTTCATATATCGTTGTAAGATGTAAGTTTATGTTTGAAGCTAATCAGTCATGTTCCAACTACAAAATGTTATTGAAACTTGTTAGCAATTATCATTAAATTGATAAATTGGTGCACAAAGTTTCAAAATGACTCCGTGGGTGTCAAGAAGTTTAAAATTAATTTACAGTGGCACAATACATATACAGGGCTGATGATGATGATTTTATTACGCCTGGACCAAGCATTACGAGATAAACACTGTACATTTGTTATTCCACCAATGATCCAATACAGGATAAATATTAGTTTCAAGCCCAATAAGAAGATGTCTTTGTAAGTAATTCTAGGTTTTCTGTCAACGGGACTGCACAATTTCAGACAGAATTTTATATCCACCTTGGACACATGTAACCCTCGTTCTAAGATCTAGATATTCAAGCAGTGGCTATGCTGAAAAAAGTTGAAATTAACAAAAAAGTTATTTAGCATACTCGGGACAATATCATTCGTGGATCACACAAAGTGTTGCTCCTTGTGGGGATCTAACTCGCACCGCTCTTCGTAGAATTAAACACCTAGTTCACATTTAAAATACTGTGACACTCATCCAGTAAAATAATAAAAGATGTTAATAAATGTTGAAGACAAAATTTAATATACTCTATAACACACTTCGTAATAGAACACGCGCCACTCTGGTTTTCACGTAACGAACACGTAAAACTACTCTTAATAAGTCCTTATTGCGGCTTTTTTTTTCATTCTGCGTCGAATAAAGACGTCTTGCAAAAGTCTCTGTTAATATAAACTTTTCTTATAAGTGCCTAACTATGAACTAAGTACATTATCCGAAAATTATATTTTCGCTCGAAATTCCTTTATTAATACGACCTAGATTTCGCCAAAATGTTAAGATTATTAATCACTCGCTTCAAGAATAATAAATATTTCTTATTTCGTTACAAAGTCGTTTTATTAGGTACTTAATATTTCTTTATGAAATGAATTTTCTGAAGAGATCAGTTGAAATAGCTAGCGATTTTCTAAGTGTTAATGTTTTCAACAAGAGGCTTATAAAAAGAACGTCGGATTTTTGGAAACTTAATAACGAAATTAAGGTCTACAAATGTTTTTATTCGTAGATTCATTCATAATTCAAACACAGATTGACGCTTAAGAGGCTTTAAAAATAGTCTATGAGAGAGATATCTACTCTGTAATGTGACTTGTGGTGTACAATAAAGAATTATGTATCTATCTATTTATATTTCGCTGCTCTGACTAAAACACATTTTGACATATTATGGATCAAAATCCCTACCGCGTCCATCTCTCTGTTCGCAATAAACTCAAAACCGACAGAATGGGATCACAGGCGGTTTTGACTAGAAGTCGGAGTGATTTAAAAAGCATTGGTTATATAACATATCGCAACATGTTGATGGCGAAATTGCCGCCAAAATCCACAAGTAGTCCACAAAAAACAAAACAAGCAACATTTAGGCTTAATCTGCCCAAAAATACTTCAGAAAAAGCAAGACATAGTTTACTTTTGCTATATTACTGCTATTGCGAAATACCTCAGATTTTTACATTCAATGCTCTACTAAAGATATCATCTTATCATTTCAGCCAAGAGACGTCCACTGTTACATAGGCCTCCCCATGGCTACCGGCACTTTGCTCCCATCACTCTCATATGCTAAATAGAAAATAATGAACATATAAAATCTGTTAGCGCTTGTACATTGTCAACTAAGAAGTCGTTCACTCTGTTCACACAACAAAGTTACTCTATTTTATTTAGTACTAGCTGAAAACACCCGCGTTATTTAGGGTTGTGTACTGTGTACTCCTCACCCGTGGTTCATAGCGTAATGTTATGTAGCGTATAGTCTGTTCAATGAATGGGCTATACAACACAAAAATAAATAAACAAATCGAACTATTAGTTTCTGAGATTAGCGCGTTCAACTAAACAGCTCTCTCAACTCTTCAGCTTTATTATATTTGTTTAGATCTACTAACTGAAATAAATAAAATTTAAACACTTGTCCGTCGCCTCAAAGTGAAGTGACAGAAAGTCTTGACCACGAACCCCCACATACTTCTAAGTAAAAACAATAAGTTAGAAACATCTACAATTAATTAACATTACAACAAGGACCGTGGGCCACTCGACATGCCTTCGAGTGTCACAACAACATTTAATTAAACGAAACGTAAAGAGAAACTGAGAAGGTAGGGTAATTTGTCAAAATTAATTAAAAAGAAAACGAGAGAACTGAAGAATTACATAGATTTAACAAGATGTTGTTGAACTAAAGAATTTGTCGGTGACTTTGTTTACTAAGTGGCACGTTGTTTGTTCTGAGAAGACAAATCATTGAGGCTCTCTTAGCCAACATTTTTCTTGTCAATTTAAATACAAAGTATATTCTTTCTATTATATTATTTATCGCATCATAGTAAATAAAATATATATAATGTTCACATATCCCTTATAGGTTTGTCCTTGTTTCACAATAGGTGATATAGAATTCAGTTATGACCACCTGATCGCTACTTCTGGATGAAGCAGGTGTGAAATCTATTGCAATTTACTAGTCAAAACAAATGTTTTGTAAACATATTTAACAAATTACTGAAAATGTACAGTTCAAGATATAAGTTTGGTAACTTATTTCAATTTTTTTTTTCTTCCAAGTTGTTGCCCGCATTTTAATAGTTCTACAAAATTGGTGGTCAAACAAACATACAGCGGCTTACTTGAGCATTTAGTACTTCTTCTTTTGCCTGCCCTGTTCCCATATTACTTGGGGTCGGCGCAGAATGTCTTTCGCTTCCATTCTCTCCTATCAGACGTCATCTGATTATTCACTCCCTTTTCATTCTTTCGAGGAAGATATCGGGCTTGTCCTATGGTCCGTACCAGAACCTTTACAATCGAAACACATGTGTGAGATTCTAAGTTTTAACTGTAATGTAAACTAAATTCAGTATCGCCGAGTATCCAGCATCAATTGATTCTGTTTGAAACGTGTTTTCCAAAAACTATTAGAATCGAATGCGCAATCTGGCAATGGATATAACTACTGTTTTATTTGTTTAGCCCGCAGCAAACTAGCGGTTTCGATAATAGGATTTGGTCCAATTGCACCAATTACTTTATTTGAATAGAAAGCTTTTGGAAAATGGGGGAGCCTCGCATAAACCAGGGTAAAAATGTCTACAGCCTAATTATTTTCAAATGGATTTTTAAAAGTTACATTTTATTAATTCAATCTTTTAGACTATTGTGATTTGTACACATGCCTACTTCTTATAAACATATTATATAACTATGTAACGGGCTCAATAGCGAAATGATATTAAAGATGACATAGGTCTCCGTTATTTGCCTCGACATTTCGGCATGAGTTACATCAGCCATGATTACGGGTTGACTGCTATCCCGTGGCCATGGCTTTATAATGGCGTAGTTAGTTTTATAAATTTTTTGCCCTACCTCCAGCGGTGGACTGATACAGGCTTCTGAATAATAAATCAACAACATATATAACGAACTAACTAAAAAATATAACATTATCAACACAAACATAAAACATTAAGCGGTAGAAACACGAGCAAGTAAAATACAGTTTTCAAATAAGACAAAGCAACAGTTCTGAACTGCATTTCACCCCAAAATTGCCACACTTCAAACAAAAAATAACATCAAAGTAACGTCGCCACTGATCACCCCAACTTCAACGGGTTCAACAATGCGATTCACATAAAGTTGTTCCAGCCGCACAACCGTTCGACTGCGGTCTTTACATACAAAAGACCGAATTGGCTCCGCTGATTGAATTATACAATGTACCTCCTTTGGGTCACGACGTTCCAAGATATTTATGTAAACTTCGTTTTATTTTGGTGATGTTTCTAGGTTACTTTTCTTCTATCACGCTGAGAGCAAATTGTCGTATTAATGTTCTTGTGAGAGTCGATGATTATACCATTCCTTCCCTGATTATGAAAATGTGTTAAGTAAAAATAATGGTGTATTTTGCCTTATTAAAATGCAATTTACTTTTTACGGACTAGCTTTCATAAAAAAAAAAAATAATGTTACCCTTTGATGCTATTATCACACTGAAGGTTACGTGTTGTGGACGATTAATTTTCATAATCATCTCAAAATCATGTTATTCTTAGTATTAATTGACTCTACCGTTGGCGTAGTAATTTAAGCAGCCGCTTCACCATTTTCTTCAGCCATATCGCTATTTTATAGGTCGTTGCAGGCTCGATCCCCACATGAGACAACACTTTGAGTAATTTACAAATTGTTCTATGTCTAACCATGTTTTTGTATTCTTTGCTAGAATATTATTTAAAAATGCGCCTGCGTTAAAGGATATATTATGTACACGGAGGGCGGACGTCGTCGTCGTTTAAAAAGTGTTCGTAAAAATAAATAATTAATGATGTGCATTAAACCACTGCATTCAAGCCGTTAGATCGTAAGAGTATCAATCAATACAACTCACAACAAAAGGAAGCGTCAAAAAGGAAAGACATCCGAACGAAATACTTTAAAGGGTAAGTAATAAATATTTGACACGTCATCACAGTACAAAGGCATGGAATTTCCGAATTTATGTTTCCTTGTAAATAAAAAATTCGGTGATATACACTCTAGACAAAAATCTTTAATAAAAAGGAAGCGAACTCGTCAGCAATGTGTCGACCGGGAGCCAATTGAAATTCAAAGCCGACAACGTCTACCACAAAATTTATTCAAAGAATAAATCTGAAAATTTGTAGATCTAAAGGCATAAAGGCAAAGTGGCGCCGACGCGTCGACAAAGGAATTTCTAAATTTCACGGCTTCCGCTTCGGCTGTTTGTGTTTATATGAGGGTGGTGTAAGAAATGACAAACGACTCTGTGGGGCAAAAGTAGTCGGTCGTCGAGACGGCGGACGGCGGAGGACGGGCCATAGTGAGACATACTGCATTTACATATCTACATAGTGCACTGGGAGTAATGCGGTTCAAAGTAACCGTTTTATTCTTATGACGTATTTGAAACTGTATAAAATATAAACTTTACCTACCAACGACGGGGTTCCCTTCTTAGGCATGCATGCTTAGGCATTCTTAGGCATGCATGTCTTGGGCTAAACTGAAAATGCGTTTACAACTGTCATTATAAGTTCAGCTGTACAGAGTCTTATATGCTAAATGCACATAGGTACCTATCACATTGGGTCGTGGGTACAGACTGTAATAATAATTTTTGCTCTATAAGTAAACTTGTATTCGACCAATCACATTTGAGTCTAACTTTTCTTAAACAATCACAAACAACTACAGAGCTTTCTAATCAGAAGTAGACTTTGGTTTTGCATCCCGTGGCGAATTAAAAAATACATATCAAGCAACCTCAATTTTCTTTTTAGTAGAGAATCGACATAGTAATTCGACATACTTATCATCTTTTTTATTCTTTTTCAGTAACCAAAACAAAACCAAGGGTATGTTTTTCAGTGAGAAGCCACCCTTGTGTGTAGTGTCTCAAGGATGTAGTATTAACGAACGCTGCCATTGTTAACTAGCTCTAGAAAGTGACAAGTTTGTTAGAGCCAGCTCTCGACGTGCACACTTCACTTTGACGGCGACATGCAGTTATGAACTGTAGTTTTGTACTTTTTATAGAAATGTTGCTTGTTTTGTGGTATCGAATATTCGTCGTTTCGGGAAGAGAGTTGGTAGTTATTGGAAATAAAACTTACAGAATGATCCAATGTTGTTCCGTTTTAGAAACTGTAGTGACTTCAAAACTTTTACTTAACACGGCCATGGAGCTGATACGGATTGTAGGTACGCATATTATGTAGTTTTAACAACAAAACATTTATTATATCTACCTAACTCATCATCATCATCATGAGCCTATATCAGTCCACTGCAGGACGTACCGAACTTACCTAAACTGACAATTTTGTTTTGTAGAGTTATGCATGAATGATTATTATTATAATACTAGAGGATGCCCGCTGTTACACCTGCGTTATTTAAGGCTACTGTTCCGCTCCCGTCGCTCATAGCATGTTATATGGCCTTCCTCGATAAATAGGCTATCTAACAGTGAAATAATGTTTCAAATTGGACTACTAGTTCCTGAGATTAGCGCGTTCAACCAAACAAACAAACTCCTCAGCTTTATATATTAGTATAAGATTATCTCTGCCTACACGGATGGCGAAGAGGTTAAAGCGAGCTAATTTTATATGTTTATATATAAACATGCATTAATTTATCACAATTTGAATAAATAAATAACTCCGTTCAAAATTAGGGCTCAAAAAACATTCAAACAACACAAAAACGTACAGCCTACTTCTTAATTCATTAAACTAAAACACAATGAGCTTACACTAATTACACTTCAAAACTCCGAAAGTAGATGCAGAAAACGTACGTTGTTAGGTAATTAGTAATTACTAAATGGCTCAAAACTCGGTACACGCCCACCATTACCAGAAATACTAAGTTGATAAAGACCGGGCAATGTTTGTGTACAGTTGTTGCAGTTGGTTTCTGTTTAGGCGCTTCGCTTACCGCGCTAGTATAAATACGAGGATAAAGTTTATTAAAACTACCACTACATTTGAAGGCTTGGGTTGTCGCACAGTTTATAAGAGGTTGGTTGAGTTGGTGAAACTACGTGACGGTGGAAATTTTGTCTAGGTTTTTTATTAGGAACCTTGTTAGTGAGGATAGGTAACATCTATCAACAATATTGGCCCATAATCTTGATTTTTTGTCAGACGTCAACAATTTATTAAGTACTTAATTTTTTTTATATTCATAGGCGGCAAACGAGCAGACGGATCACCTGATGGTAAGCAATTACCGCCGCCCATGGACACAAGCAACACCACAGGAGTCACAAGTGCGTTGCCGCCCCTTGGGGTTGGGAAAAGGGATAGGATAAGGAGTGGGATGAGGGAGAAGGAATAGAGGATAGGGCCTAATAGATGCGCTTGTTGACTGTTTGTTTAGGTGTAAGTATTATTTCTCTGGGTTATTGAAAATAGGCCACGCTTCTGTCCGTAGTTCGTTCCCTAGCTAAAGGAAGTTGAGAACTCTATTGTCAAAAGTGGTTCTTCTGAAGAGTATGCAGACATGAACAAATTTACAAATATTTAGGTGTCCATAAAACACTTTTTGGGCATTACATATTTGCTGGTGTCCATTACTTGGCTGCAGTTCAGTCATTTCGAAGAAACCTACTCACCACGTAGAAGCCTTTTTTCCATCGTTAAAACACGAATGATAATCCTCTCACAAACGTCGATCTCTATAACATTCATGGCACTTTGTGTTTAAAGTTGTCTATTTACATGTAGGTAATTAAATAGAAATGGTGCTGTAAAACCTTTGCTACACAATACTTTACAAAAAGTAATGAAATTTAAAGAACATTCAAAGTTGGTAAAACAACTTGTGAACTCATTGCACGCTGTGGAAACTTCATAAATTCAAAACTCTCATAGCAATTCCTATAGTGAAGTGACCACTTCCATCCCACTCTTAAATATGAGATAGATAGAAGACTACTCTGACAAGTAGGTAGTTTACTCATCCAGGCAACCATGTTGATCATTACTAGCGGATACTCATCATCATCATCACGGCTCCAACAAACATTCCGTGTCTTAGAGCCAAGGATCCACTTTCTAGTTCAACCTGATATGACAGAATCATATCTTTTCTATATAGGTATCATCATCATCTTCCTGGCGTTATAACGGCTACATCCAACACACATCGCCTTAGAGCCCAGAGTCTGTTTCTAGTCTAACCTGGTGCGACAGAATATCATCAACTTTTCTAGCAGATAATATAGTTAATTTTCACTTTTCACCATGTTATGAATGTTAAGTCCCACGTCATAAGGGGCGAGCCTATTGCCGCTACCGTACACAATTGCACATTGCCAGACCCTGTACTTCTACTGAGAATTTGAAAACACTATTCTACCTACTTTAAAATATCATTATTATGTCGACGTTGCTTCAAACTTTAATGGTAGAAATACCTACTTGATGGTTTCAACGTAAATCAATTAATACATCAAGGGAAAGTAAAGCAGCGCATTTATCTGAAACGATGCTCAATTTTAAAAGCGATTGCTTTCCAATTGAGGAAAATATTTTAATAAATTAAGTAAAAAACATGGCAAGACTTCGTATGTACAGCAAGCGCCTTAAAGCTAACTTTAAATATCGGCACAACCAAAACACCTATTGCGTTGCTGCACCTGGTTTACAGGCGTTTCAAATTTGGTAAGAATACTTGCAAGAACTTCAAATAAGTTTTAACAAACCTTCTATTAAAAAAAATAATGATACCACGAAAGCATCGATTTTAACTCACTGCACCGGATAGATAATGACTAGGTACTCTAGTAATGCAAGACAATACTGGTTACCCATTTAAAGCCAGAGCGCCTAACATCCTGATATTATACTGCAAACTTCGTTTCATATGTATGTTCTTCGAAAATACTCTAACTAAATAATAGATGCATACATCACACATATCCAGAATAGCAATAATTTTGACATTTTCCGTATGGTCTGAGAGTTTTACCAGCATAGTAGCAAGATGTCTACCTTTTCCACCTCTCATGACCTTATCAACCTTGTGATTACAGTAGACAGAATCTTGACAAACATAACTTGCGCATTTTTTCAAGATTTCGTCCATAATTTTACTTACCTACTTACTTGTATAGGTACTTACTCCAACCAAACTCCGCTTCGCCACCGTTAAATATAGCAGTAATAAAACAAACTTGCAACTAGCAACGAATCCCTGGCAATGTTTGAAACCACGTTTGCATAAATACTGTGGATTTAAAGTTGACGAAGTTCCTCTACGGAGTGACAAGCTCCTAGCTCCTAGTACTCACTAACGAAACAGTGCTCAAGTTGAATTTATTACTGCCATGTATTTGTGAGGAAACTGTGAAATTATATGAAGAAGTTTAATATTAAAGAAAATTTGTGCGTAAATTTATTTATCAGCCTCATACAATTCAGTTATAATCGAACATACCGAAAATAGGACCAAAAAAGCTTCTAATTTCAGTTCAGTTACATTAGTAGGTAATCGGCTACATGCGCTTTCTTGGTATTGTTAAAGTTACTGCATAGCTTTTGTTTTAAAAGAACCACTTCCATCTCGGCCATCTATAAGCGTTTCTACATTAGGCGGTTAGTGCACTACAACCACCCAGGTGTCGTGTGACAGACAGACGGTTTTGCAGTAGTTAAGTAGATGTGTAGTTGCATCGCACATCTGGACTCGCGACCAAAAGTTGGTCTCGCTACCGCGAGGGCAGCTAAAGTTTCATTTGTAAGCGTCGTAAGCCGCGCAAAACTTTATTCATACTCGAAACAAATATTCACACAATCACAAACCCTTAAAAAGCCACAAAACTACTCTCTTACTAATGAACTACTATCTGAAGAGGCATTCGGAACAAGTAACAACCCACAACGATTTCCTTTACCAACTAAATTTCCCACGATGCCCACATTTACATAGGTTACCCGTATTTATGTCAACTGGAAGATTCTATTGTCGTTCATTCCTACCTGCAAATCGGATAAGAATCTACTTCCTCGCGTAATAAGAATAAATAAGGGTTTACCACTGTTTCTTAGGGTTTTTCTTAAGCGCCACTTTTGGGTAATAAAATAGAATCGATCCCGCTTTTATGGCGTTGTACGTTCCATTATAAACTACGGGTAGCTAGGATAGACTGCTGATACTATTCGTCTTTTCAGTGTTGAAAACTATTCAAAAATAATATTTTGACTATCATGTTGTCGTATACCATTAAAATAAATATTGGTAGTGTTTACGGAGTCCTGGTTGGTTGGCCTGAGTTGGACTAAATATCAATGTAAGTTTCTGTAAGAAAAATCGAATGATTTTATCAGCAGTAGAAGGCAATCCTCAGTAAATGTACCACCATTATCTACCTTTTCAGGTTGAAAACGGCAGAGGGACAATCACACAAAGCTATATGTACAAATTTGTAAAAACGCATTGTCGTCGGGACTATAATCGCAAGAAAAGTGTAAACCCCGATAAGACAGAAAGTAGATTTAATTCAGCAAAAGATTCAACCCACACATATTAACTTACCAGGCAAGTTAAAATAAAAGCCGGAAAAAGTGTGCTAGATAGACATCAACAGGCTTGTTCTCTATTGTATGCGATTGAAACACAACAAGCGAATGGCTACAGTAAGCACGCGTATGCATAGAAATACCACTAGTGATAAAAACGCGTTTTGCGGCGAACGATGCGTGTTACATTTTTCTTTGTGACAAAATATATCCATACCAAATTCGCGTCAATTTTATTACCAATTTGAAATATCGTACACGATCGTCGTATTGCAATTTCAAAAAAGAATATGCATTCAACAGATTTTTACGTAAAAATAAAATGAAAACACAACCGATTTAAACGGTACGTGTACTGCTCTAAATAAAATGTTCCAGTTTAGGGTTCCCTGTAACTTTTACGTGGAAATAAAAAGCGGGTTCTGTTTAAAATGGCAGTGTTATAGACCATTGCCATCTGCCTGAGAAACTTTACTGTCGCACTTACTCTTATGAAGAGAGTTTATAGCTTGCAGATGGCGAACTACTATTTGAATTGGAAAATTACATTCATTACAGTTTAGGGACATTAGTTTCACTTGCTTTAATTTAGATTTATTTGTATCATTACTTTGGTAGTGAGTTGCAGTGAGTTCATATGTTTTTACCTTGCTTTGCACTTAGATTACTAGCTAAGCGGGACCGATAATCATTTGGAACGTTTCAGCAAGTACTTTGAGCAGATGGATACGAAACTAAAGTAGACACTATTAAAAGACATGAATGCAACTCAGTGTCGTCGCTTTGAGGTGAACTAATCACTTACTAAAGCTGTCCTGTCCACTCGAGCCCACAGGAGTTGAGCTGTACAACAAATAGAAATGCGTCAAACCTTCTAAGTGAAGTTCCTGCGTATTTCTGACTAGAATTCGCCAGCGGCTTCACCAGCGTGAATTATAGAAAAGAAAGAAAAAAGGGGAGGAAAAATGATTTATTCCATTATGTAGGTACATGCTCGAACGTAACGGAGTGAATACTTAAATTAACTTACAGACTAACCTAACATAAATAGAATCGGATCCCAACTCAGCATATTTCTATCTTTTAATACAAGATGGCGCTGGTATTATGTTGGGACCGTTAATACATTTAAAAAAATAAAATAAATATTATTGTATATTTGACACCAGTAAAATATTTATTTATAACCTGTACAGATGATATTACTAAAATACACACATAGACAATCCTGCCTCAGGATTCCATCTATTGGTGAAAATCGTACAAAAATCCTTTAGGTAGTTTTTGAGTTCATCACGTTTATACAGAAAGGCGGACGGTCTTGCTGTATGAACAGACGAACGGTGAGAGATCTTCATTTTATAATATGTATGTTGTATTGACACATTTGACACAGCCTCGATATTATTTGCACAGGCAGCTTAAGAATTCGGCATTTATTACAGCATCAGAAATACATACTTTATTTTCAATTAAATATCCCAAATAGATCAAAAAGGGCAGAACTACCTACTTTATTAATATTTATAATTATCAGAATGAATACTGAAACAAATTTGTTGTAGTTCTTTTCTGTTTTTACATGTCCATATATTTAAAATTAAAATGTACATGACGTATCATTAAAATATACAAAAGCTCAAATTTTAGTCGTCTGCCAAATTCCTATTTAATTGATTGTTAAAAGTATTGGATTAGTTTACCAATAAATCAAAATGGAATTTATTTTAGAAGCTGTGGCGAGTCAGAACTTTAAAAAGTAATATTATTCATTTTTATGAAAGACTCAGATAAAAAGAGTTAATTTCTGATGTGTTAGTAAATTTCGTGGTGATAAGTTGATTCCTGTAAGAATCGCCATAAGGGCAACGTTCTAGAGTAGCAGCCATGTACCGGACGACGCAGCAGAGGCAGGCCTCCTCCAAAGTGGACGATCTTGTAGCGATTGCAGGAAATGGTTGCTTGCTAGCGGTTCAACATCGGTCTGTGAAGCACCACCAGCTGAAGTTGATTATCTCAGTAATTAGTTCTTTTTCTGAAAACTTGATATGAACTAAGCCTGATGTCTAGCACAACGTCATGTGTTGATGTATCCAGGCACAACGGTTTCAACTTTTAATGGAAGAACTACGGCTGTTGAGCCCAAAAACGTCTACCTAAAATAACGTGTAGTCTTAGAGTTCAAATTCTTTTATCACCATGTTGACTTTGTCTCTATTTTCTTATCTTATCGAAAAGTGAAACTTAAAACTCGCATTTACAAACGTACAAAACGCGAACATAACCAAGGTGGAACTAAAGCCGTTCAAAAAGTACATAGCGTTTACACTCCGAGCACTTTTAGTTGGGAACATGGCCGACTTAAGCTCATTTCAGTTTTATAAACACTTTTATCGTAGTGTAAGTAATAAAACAAATGTCGACAATCTATTCTGTGCCCTAGACGATGCTATAAAACAAAAGCGTTAAGCGCCATTTAGACGGAGAGAGTTTCTCGCACGTTTCGTACGAGAAATCGTATACTACTATCACAAGCAATAATCGCCAAAACATTATCGTATCTAAATGTTTACATTCAGGCAAGAACTAAATTCTCGCCTACGATTTTATCATACGAGATTCGCATATGACTTATCGCTAGGCGATAATTACCTGCGTCTGTTTACACAGCGAAATTATAGTAAGAAGATTCTGGCTTACGAGAAACTCGACTTGTATAAACACGATCTCGTATGACATTTTTTCAAGTTCATACGAGTATCGTACAAATCGGTTTGAACCGTTTTCAGTGCGAGATTCGTCATTCGAGTTTAGTGCTGATTAGAGAGTATTTGTTCTCAAAAATGACATAAAAATCACTGCACTCATGGTAGCAACTGTCACAAAATCTCGAATACGATTATTGTTTTGAAGTTCTGTTTACACGGACACAATCAATATTCCTTGCGAGGCAATTGTCGCCAAAGTGAAGGAGCGAGAAGTGTGTATGTTTAGACGAAGAAACTTTTTTATATTCTTTCGATAATCGCATCTTCGATTCGAGAAACTCTCTCCGTCTAAATGGGCCTTTACTTTCGCCAACATTGACTGGAGGAAACTCTGTAAATGGAATGTTGATGTTCTCCGTTCGAAAAGATAAGATCCTGGTTTCCTAGAAAGGTACTTTGATAGCGTAGAAATTTTAAGTAGATGCAATTTTGACCTTACGAGAACGTATTGCATATTGGTTTGATTTTTTAACGTTTCTTTGTGAAAAGTGTCCATTGATATTAAACTACTTTTTATTGATTTTATCGCGATATATTGGTTTTAATGAGTTTACATTTAAACAGAATGATCTAGAAACTACCTTATTTATTATTATCCGATGTTCCGGATACTTTACAGGAACCAGGGTCAAAGAAAGAACCATTTTTAATTTTTGCCATACACTACACAGAAAAAAACCGTTCCCATTTCTCATACAAATATAAAAATACGACATAAATGCTTTTTCAGACTTCTCAAATGGTTCAGATATTTTAAAATTCATGCTGATTGAATTGTATCTATTACATTGTTTGCCTCGGTACCTTTGGACTTCAGTACTGTAGTTCACATATGTCCACATATGTACGTGAGCAAGATTAGAAGTTCAGTACACATGTGCGACTTTGGCTAATAAATCGTTTGCTGTGGTGCTGGCGACGCTGCATTCCTTTATTGCCTATTCAGGTGTAGAAGTTTTAAAAATAATTTATGTATGTAAATTATTATTAAACTTGCGTCAGGTGAAAAATTTTGAAAAGAAAACTGTTATACTTAGATGGATAGTATCTGTTTGAAATAGACATATTGTCTATGATAATCGACAATATGTGAATTGTGTGACATCACGCCACGTGCCTTGAGGAGACCACGTTTGGAGTATAGTCAGCTAAGTAGATATATCATCCAATCTATCGTAGCCACTTTAGTTTTGTGTGTTTATCTAGCTTGGCTCCAGAACTGACACTAGTGAAGATCCAGGTAACTGCATATTGTATTTGATTTTTAGCGCTGAGTAACTCAGTCAATATAATTATGTCAGACTTCTGCTTTGCCCTGGTTAAGTGGATGTAAACTAAAAGCTTCCACTGCCTTCTGCAACAATGCCCACCTGTCTAGGGTAACTCTAGAACAGTATCTAATAGATCTTATATTTAATCTGAATGATATTAGTTGAAACAAAAAAAGAGAAGAACACGGAGAAAACACAGAGAAAATTCTAATTTATGCACTCTACAGCACAGATGTCGCTACAAAACTTACAATCAATTTCATAAGCTTATCGCAACAAGAATCACAACTCCAAACAAATAAAACTTCATTTCTCAAACATCGTCTCATTATGTAAGCCATAAATCTACCAACCGGTTGCATAAATAAACAAAAGCGGCTCATAACTTGGTAGTCATCGTTACAAAATTCAAAATTCGATACCCGTAAGTCATTGAAACGAGAAATTCGTGTCAATAGTTCATTATTTATGGATATTTGATAATGATTTTTCCATTTAGTACGCGGTCAGATAGCACATAAAGGAACCGGCTGTTCAAATCTGGCCGCGTGAGAATATACAGTTCGGAGCACAAATTTGAAATTAATTTAAGCTGGTGTTAATATTGGTTGTACAGTGTACACGTCCGGCCAGATGGAATGATCTATCGTTTTTGTGATTCGTGTTCTTATTTTGAAATCAAAGTGGCGTACACTTGTTTTCTTTCATTATGCTTTGACTGAATTTCGAACTTTTAGAATGACGATATAAAAGATTTACGGCCCATTTCATCTCAGAGTAAGAATTTAAGAACTATTCAAAACTAAAACTAATTATATTGTACGATATGTCAAGTACTTATAGAGTATTTATCGAAATATTGTAATACTAATCCTTAATGTAGGTATTTTGTGCAAGAAATAATAAAGCGAAAAATTAAACAAGATTGTCTTTGAGTAGAATGAGTTCAGTTGTTTTAAATTTTTGCAATACAATGATAATTTAAATGTTCTTATTCTACTTAATAAAAACGGCTAGTGAAATATAACGAAAGTCTCAAATGAATCTAAATTAAAAGATTAAAAATACAAACGCGTATCAATTGTAGGTTTGTTCCACAGAACGAATATAAAATTGATAATTTTGCAACAGACAATAATGGATGTATAACTCTAAAGAAATTTATCTTTTTACCATCTATTGTACGTACTAAACATTATAGACGAGAAAAGTACCTACTACGACCCATGTGTTCACTGTCAAGCGGCTTTGATTTATTACGCAAAAAACCATCAGTAGCAACAATAACAAACAAAAAATACAATAAAATCATACTCCGTGATACCCCATCTTCCGTTTAAGCATATCAATTCGCGCCACTGTCCACATATCATCGGCACGCAGTACACAGTCCTTTGCGTTTCAATAAATCAGATGAAATGACGCTGAGCGCGTTAAGCAGTCATCGTCTCACTGGGTGGTCGGCAAGCAGACGCCTTTACGCTTATTTCACACTGCACAGTGGTACAAATAAAATCAAACTGCGACACGGAAACACTGATACTAAAAGAGAACTAGGTTTGTACTTAATGTGTCTTGTACGAGCCGTGAAGACTGAAAATAAATTAAAGTATCCAGAAAATGTGTTAAAGCATTATGTTGTTTTAGAAGTTCTGTTTCTAAGTAAATTTTATGAGAACTTGAGGTAATAACCATTGTGTAATATTATGTTTTTGTTTTATTTACACGAGAATACAAAATCCATGTTTGTTTTGTCTATCTAGTATTCCAAATTGTGACAAATCGAAATCTCGATAAATTAAGACACAAGATGGCATGAGGATAGTATGCGCGTGAATGGTCGTCTGATGACTGCACATAATAACTGTCAAAGAACTTTATGTTACACTGGTACCAGATTGACGTACGATTCGAAGGAGGAGACCAGCGAAATTGACGCTTTTCGAACCTACTTCGTGCAAAACACTTCGTTTAATATCTTTGACAGTCGTTACGGTGAGCAAATACCCTTGAATATACTGACGTTGGTCTCATGTATTATCGTCTTTGGGTTGCAAAAATCAGACAGTAGTCGCTCTGTCAAAAGCTAATATTCTGCGAAATCGGGTTAGACTAGAAAGCGACATGTGCCAAGGTGAATGTCTTGGACACAACCGGGATAACTCTTATGGTACAATCTGTAACAAATATTCCTCAATATATTTGTCACCATCCCAGATAAATAACGGGCTTGATGAAGTTCATCATAGCTTCTGTCTCCGTCTAAATTAAACAAAAGGTACGGATAAAGACTTTTATTTTAAAATGTTAGGTGCTAATTGTCTCGTCAAAATAATTTCCTTTTTTGCCTTTGGGATCAAAGGCAAGTGATAAGAGATTTATTTTCTGGAGCTATTAAATTAGTGGCATTGCCAGTTTTATGTTTTTTATACAGATGTAGCTCACATATAAGATTTCATCAATTAACCTTCAGAGGAATATAAACAAAACAATTTTGTTTTTTTATTGAGTGTCAACTACAGTGATATTCATATATATAGACCAAAACCCAAATTAATTAAGAATCCACGAAAATATCGACATGGACATATCAAGAAAAAGATCTTCGACGGTGTTACTTCTGTTAAAAAGCTTATAACATTATTGTTCAACACACACACACTTCACAATATCCAATGACTAGTCTGAATATCCCAATACCCAGTAACATTCAGAAACTATTAATATAGTGGATGAATAGTATTCAGTAAACGTTGAACACAAGTTTAATACTCAGCTCAAACTTGGTGTTACATTGACCGAACAAACCAAAAACTATCAAGGACAATTTGGACCAATTTGTAATTGTACTCAGGTGTTCAAATAGAAGTTTAATTGATTGAATGATAGGTATCTTCAACTTCTTACTACTATTATAAACGTGAAAGTTTGTTAGAATGGATGGATGTTTGTTACTGTTTCACTCTAAAATTACTGAACGGGTTTTGATTAAGCTTTGCAGTAATAAATCATCGTCTTAGCGTTATTCTGGTTGCAGCCAGACTTACGCTTTCCTAAGCGTAAGTCTGGCTGCTCAGGGTCTGCTTACTAGTCTAACCAGATATGACAGAATATCAGCTTTACACAGAGCGATCACCGTCTGATCTCCCAATGGATAGCGATATTTCATGGTTTAGACCAGTATCAGTTTATTTGAGGGCACTGGCTACCCGTAACGACTGTTACAGATCTTCAAAATATCTATAATTTATTAGACTTCAAGCTAGTGATGTCGTTCTTTTGAGACCAAAGCATGTGTATAATACAAGCGTTATATATGTATAATATAAGCATTATTACTGCAGTTTCATCAAACGTACTTCAGCAGTTTTTGCATGAAAGGGTAAGAAAGATCGTGCGTATTTTGGTTTGCTAACCAGTGTAACAGTAATACAAGCACATATTATAAACATCTTACATTTTAAAGTAACAGTTACAACCAAATAAAAGCAAACACTACTTGCACTTGTATGTGCATGTAGTGTCATTCGTGTATGCTCCGTGATTAATGACGCGAAATCTAAACAAAGATACAAATTCCATTTCATTGTTTCAGGTATTTGTGTCATGTCCGGTTCTCTAATTTTAAAACTTGCTTTGAGATACAGATTACAAAGAACTACAATAAAAACTATATTAAAATAGATTCACTTCTAGTCATACGTTTTGTTGTGAAGAGTTCATACGAACGCAGTGATACTAAATCCATGGACTTTAGCCGACAAATCGATTTTAAATCTTAATGGCCACGTGGTTTAAATATGTTATTTATATTGTTACTATACTTAAGAAAACCAATCTGAGTATTTTTTGGTTTTGCAATAAGTAACTTTAATACGTTCCATCATAAGGTACACTTTATATTACTATTCGTTTTGATTACCTTTACGATATGCTTTTACTTTTCACAAAGAAACTTTATTATATTTCATTTAAGGTTTATATTACGATGATGGAACATTTTCAAAATGTATCTTGTTTCGATGGCTGAGTGTATATCTGTCGAGAGAAGAGATTAATATTCGTATCGTAATGAGTTGGTAATTGTGTCATATTTTATGTACTATTTGTTTTATTTATGTATTAACTCACACGTGTGGGTTAAACGCATAGATTAGCAGTGCTGGTTTCAGTGTGATGTGATATACGGTACAAATATGACGTGTAAAGCTTTATGAAAATTCTTATGTGTCCTTCGAAGTACTTACTATGTCTTTTAATAATATTTTATGGCATAAGGAGGTTTGCTATTATTTTTGCGTATATTAAATTGAACACAGTTACTTTTTCAATTTGACTCTCTTTACTGACAAGTGTTCATCCTTGTATAATTTACTATAATATATCTGATACACGTTAAATAATATCTAATACCTACTACATTATCTATACACGGTGTAAAAAGATCCTTAACGAAAGCTGAAATCCCATATCGTACCAATCATTATGAACATTTTTTACTTCGGCACCATACCTGGGAAATTACTGCTTCAGGAGATACTGAGGCTCAGTCACAATTTTATTTCTTTTTAATTAGGTACAAAATCGATATATTTACCGCGCCAATTTGTTCTATTGATGTCCTAGGCACCCATGGATAAGTAGGTGTTTCAAGCATTGCACGCGTGCACTTTTAACTGCGACTTGAAAAATAGAAAACTAAAAAAAAAACTTTTCTCAGTTATTATTTTTGCTTAGTATGACTTGGCATGATGTCCAAAACGTATAGGCTTAGGCATGGTGATGGGTTTTGTGACATTCTGTATAAGCTAAATAATGAGGTTGATATTTCTTCTACCACCAGCGTGAGATACCTATGTACAAACGCGTACACACACATAACACAAACAAACACAGACGTACGAAAATATATTGTCAGTTTTGACAGGTTTCTGGATCTGATGCCTCAGTGCTGCCGCATAGTGAGCGTCATTTCAGAAGACCCTTAAACCGAACAACGGGTTCACTGTATATTGATACACACATCTCAGTCTTCATTTCATCTAGGTCAAGTTGAAAGCACGCCAGCAATTCTAGTGGCGTATTTTACGTTTAACGAAGAATTTTCATCGTTCCATCCCAAAAGTTGACCACACGAGCGAAGTAGTTTGAGAGGTCACCATAAGGTTTCATCCCCACACGCAACGATTATTTTTTTGATTCACAAACAGTTGTTAAGCGTTTGTGTGTCGTTTTAGTAAATTTTATTTATGAAACTTTTACAAGTCAAATAAACATGTAACATCTAAATTTTTTGGATAACAACCGTCACGCAACCATCACTAAACAGGAGTCTTAGTATTTATAAGAACATGTGTAAGTACCTAGGTTTATTTGAAACTCTTTTTAACATAAAAACAAATCTGCCACAAATTAAATAGTAAAATTTTCAACGTAAAAGTTGGTAAGAAAAATACAAAACAATAGTTCCGCAAGATACGGCGGTATTTCTGAGACACCTGAAATACTTTCTTCCATCTGGTTAGCCCTCATAGCTGTAAGCGTCGACTCACCAGTTCATTCTCAAGTTGCAAATTTTTAATTTCTTTCACGTCTTAAAATTAAAAAATGTCGGTCTCGACGAATATGTACGTAATACGGACTACTTCAGGCGTGATTTCATAAGTTTGCTGCACTATTTTTTGCGCCAACCCACCGGAGAGCTTAATTCTAGAACTTCATATTTCATAAAAAAAATATAAATGCGGCACTACTTAATTAAGTATTACGGGTTTCCAGAAATTGTAAAAGTTCTTTCCGTAAAACAAAAGCGAATTGAGCGTTATTGCAAAATGTTAATTACTCCTTGTAATTATGTAAACTTTAATTAAAATTGGCGTCTACCGAGTAAACTCGATTAACAACAAATAAATAAAAATAAAGAGGAACGCGAACGAACTCGATCTTACCTTCAATTGAACGTTAAACGAAGCGTAAAAGTTAGTTGGCAACAAAACACAATAACATTTTTTAAGGTAAGCGAAACAGGAACACAACAGCTTAAAACAATTTGCTGGAGGTACCACTTGAAAGTGTTAAGTGGATTTGAAAATGTTAGGGCAGGAGCATCGCAGTTGTCGGGTGTTCAAATTGAGACAAACAAACGAAACTCATCGACAAGATTCTATCATTGAGTTTAAGAGCAATTTTTCTCTTAAAGCCAAACAAATGAGGCGCCATTAGATGGAGTGAGAGAGCTTAATCTATTTCTGACGAGTTCAGTGACGCCGACAAAGACAAATCGACGTTAGCCTACCCACACGGCGCAAAGGCGTTCCACTCTGTTTCAATTCCACTTTTATTTGCGGATTAACTTCTTATTAGTCATTGTGCTGGGACGGGCCCCGAGCCGCTATCACGAGCCTTATGAATGGCTCAATTATTTTGCAGACTCAGTACGCATTCTGGTGAATTCCAACTGTATCAACGCTAAGCGTGAATTATGTGAGGCCTCAAATCCATTATCTTGCGGTTACTGATTTACTGACACCCTGAGTACTAGCGATAATCATAAACATGCTTATAATAACAAAAAATACACAAAAAGTAACCGTTTGTTCAACATGTGTAAGTCTTTAGCAGCTCATGTAACATTGGTATTAATGAACTGACAACATATTTATGCCCTCCCCATGACAGAAATAATTATCTTAATAAATTTTATGTGATTAAATATGCACGGTTGAACTGACAATAAAGCGTTCTTTACACAATAGTTTCTATTCCTACAGCTCATTTGTTCAAACACGATTAGAATATCCTATTGTTCACTAAAGCTGTATCAGATAGACAAATTAGCCCAGTAACCCGTATCGGTCACATTAAAGTGTTTAAGAATTAGACAGATTCAAACGGATTTTTTGTCTGTTCTTATTAGTGGGTCGTTTCATGTGGAAATAGCCAGTGCGGTTGTTTAGACGCATTGTAATTTAAATTCTACAGCTAAAACAATAAGACGGATAGTTCTATTTCTGAGACAGATGATTCAAACGGTGACGAGCTAAAATAAATATAAAAGGGAGAACCGGCGCGTATTTCAGAAACGACAAGTTGAAGAATGTCGAAATGTGTCATCTGTCAGTTGGTATTTAAAACGATATGTTATTCTGAAGTGTCGCCCGAGTGTCCGCGTTCGTCGTGTATCTAAATAGTTAAGCAGCTGTCTCGTAAAAATTACGCATTTTCTTAGAAGCCAATGGAAATTCCAGCGTCTTTAATGCGTTTTTCTACTTAGAGTGGAACATAAATTATTAAAAAATAGTGTGAGCTGCATCACGCCTAAAGTGATTTTAGAATTTTATGTCTTCTTAAATTGATGTCGTGCCTAATATAGCAAAAGCTGCCGCACATGGCGAGGCACAAAAATAAACAGTCTAATGTATGACTTATTTGGGTCATTTATTGTAAACTAGTTCTCTACAGGAGAGTAAAAACAGTTTGATTTAATGTTACATATTTTAGCAAAACACTCGCTTTACCAACCAGATTGATGCAGTTGAAGTTCCAACCGTTTTCTATCTAAAGTAGACAATTCTTATCTCTATTTCCGCAAAAGTCTTTACATCGAGAGACAAAGGCACTGAAGGAATTGATGCCGCCACAAAATAATAGCCAATGGAATTGCAAAACTGTAAAATACATCCCCGGTCTTCGTTCGAAAATGTCCCAATATTTCTTCACTTTGTAAAGATATTGTTTTTGCGAAGCGAAGTCGTGCTCAAAGTGACCACTTCCACCTTCAATGGAAAGTATTATGTTGCACGCTCAGCAGTTGTGCACTTGAAATAACAAGACTGTTTACATACTGAATAAGCGAGCGGTTTACAGATTTGTGAAAGTTTTACAATATATTTTTGGAGTAGCTGTCCACTCATTTTGTCATAAATAGTAGGTAACTTAAGATTTATGTCATGAAACTAATACAATAAATCAGATAGTAATCATTTGAAAGAAAGATTTTGTGGCAATTTTATTTACTCCCTAAAATATTTAACGGTATTTTTAGTCGGCCTGTATTTTTACGAATTCTATGTAATACAACGAGAAATCATAATTTCTTAATTTCGCGGCAACTATATACTTAAACAATTTGTCATTTAGCTCCCTAAAAAGTGATGAGATATAGAACCAGTGATCACGATTTTAATGCGTAGAACAATATACTGTAAATGTATGCATTAAAATAAACCTGAATATATTATTATAATATGAATTAAAAATTATCATATTTAGAATGCATCATATAATCATATTTATATATTATGCTCAATAATCTATCAAATGCCCAATGACTTTCAAATTTAAGCTTATCAATCCTACTTACTCTAACAAAAAATAAAATTTTCAATTCAAAACAAGCTAATTTTCGTTTCCATATCTGTAGTGTAACCACTTCCTTAGGTAGTGAGCAATAACGATTTTCCGCAAACTCCGTCAGGTAATAGCTGTTGCAATGTTATATCGGGTGCATCGTGATTCTGCCTGGTTATATACCCTGACGAGACTAAAAAATGCCTTTTTTATTTAAATACTTTCGTACGGAGAATAGCAATGGAATAGTTTTAGATACCATCATGCAAATGTAATGTATTTAATAGCTATAGGAAAAAGGCATTTGAGGCTGCTTGGATTTGGTAAAGTCAAAATGGTGAGTTTGATTTTCGATATTGTTTTGTAACACAATCATTTTAAGACTTGTGATCATTCGGACATTGCAGGTGTCTATGGGTGGCGAAGATTACTTACCATCAGGTGACCCGCTTGTTCGTTTGTCTTCCTATGCTATAAAAAAAGTCAATTAGTTACTCCTAAATCATAATTTGCCAAGGACTTGCTTATAAATAGTTATATCCAACAAATGTTAATATTTGTGATATTGTATTACGGATATGCGTAATCAGATCTGGCAAGGGTACGGCGCATTCTAGATCTACGTTATCTGTCTACCTTGTGCTTTCCTCTACACAAAGCCAGTTTACTATTATCATTTCAGAAATAAATGGTTGACAGCCCTTTATGACTAGGCGGGCCAATGTGTCCCAATGAGGTTGTGCCCGACCAGATAGTTCCAAGTGCAGTCGTGAAATTACAAAGTGTGGATTTACAGGACGCGTATTATTTCTCTTATACTACAATCCTTACCTTTCACTATAATTATCGAAAATACTACCATTTTAATGTTCATAACGAATTGAACATTTAATGTTTTATAGCATTTCTTAGTACCTACGTATTTATTTTATGTGTAAGACTGAGGCATCCCTGATTGATTATATCATGATCGTTATGAAATCGCTCGCAGTGCTTTTTATAAGCAAAAGGATGAGTCAAGATTATAGTACTGTTTTATGGCTAATGAAAAATTCAATCAAAATTTTAGGTTTCTTCAGATCGAAGCTCTTAAGCTTAACTCTGCTTTTGTTTTATTATGTTCTTGGGATTTACGATGTCTTTAATTTAATCCTTTGAAAGTTAAATATCAACGAGTTTGTCAATGTTATTTTAAAATCAATGCAAGTTGCTTGAAACCAAGCTAACTAGGTATTAATACCCATGCCTTACTTTTCCCATACCCTACTGGGCATATAGAAGTAAAACCAAAAGCAGACTTTATAAAAGCCGTGCAAATCAATATACTTACATATGTATGTATTTATTGTCTTTTCCTTACTGACTGTCTCACTGTCACTGTGACATCGCACAGCCAAAACTACTGTCCGCAAGAGTTTGAACTTGGCATGTGATATGCATGCTATATTTCAACTTCTTGCGACCTTGTGGGGCGTGGGGTGCACCCACGCTTTAAGAAGACTTTTCCCGAAATTCTCACGGGATCAAGCATAAACAGTGAAGTTAGAAAAATATACGCAATAAAAATGTATCGATATAATCACATCATAATATATGGTAAAAATATGTAACCATAAATACTTAATTGGTAATTATGTCGGCTTGCAAGTTCTAATAAAAGAATTTAGGTGGAAGCAACTTAGAGGCGAAATGTTTGGAGTTCAACAAAGGTCTGACGAGGGTTGAAGTCTGTCGGTAACTTTTAAAGATTACGGAACCCTTCTTAAAGTTTCACATTAATAAGCTCCTTTAATTGTTATGCTTTAAGGATGTATATTAATTAGTCGTAGACATGTTGTGGTTTAAGCAGGTTTGAAAATAAAAATCGTCATAAAGCGTCATTTTGGGTAGAAATAGGTTTTATACATTGTGCTCGCGGTTACACCCGCGTTATTTAGGGCTACTGCTCCGCACCCGTAGCTCATAGCGTGATGTTATATAGCCAAATGACCTATCCAGCATAAATTGATTATTCAAATCGGACCGTAGTTCCTGAGATTAGCGCGTGGGCCGAACAAACAAACAAACTTCGCTTATTATATTCATATAGATGTGAAAAGCGAGAAAATCTAGTTAGATTTGTAATCAAACCCGGGGTTGCAACTGATATAATGTTAGGAGTCTAATATAGGCAGGTTTAAAAATATACATCAGCATGGAAATTCACTTCAAAATTTTAGATCGAAGCAAATATCGTCCCCATTCAATCGTTCTCTGACCAGATTGGAGACATCCTAACAAAAGGACAGGTCAAAAGTACCCTAAACAGAAGAGCATGCATGAGAAACTTGATGGAAGTGAATGAAGCAAGAGAGGTATGTTGCAAATGGCGTTCTGTAGTCTCTGCCTACCCCTCCGGGAAACAAGCGTGAGTCTATGTATGTATGTATGTTACAATAAGTAGTTTCACAAACACTTTAACAACGGTGACGAAAAATACATTTTGTCGCATGTGGAAATTCACATCAAAGCGCGTGACGTAGCATAACAACCAATCACACAGTCGAGTCGTTAGCCTAGAATAATGTTCTAGACCGTAACAGAACGTTATACGTCAGGCTTCATTGCTTTCCCCGAGTGTATTAGACGGGGGTTCAATTGAATTACCTTGATTGATTGTTTACAAGCAGACTGGCCAGTATATCTTTACTGTGCTCGATAGAGCTCTAAATTTTGTTAGGTTTTATATGGGTGTAAGCTTTTAGAAACTAATCGATAAGTATTAACATGTACAAGATCAGCACCGTATATAATGATATGATAAAAAAGGGCATAGTTATATTATTTAAGCTAAATCACTTCCAAAGCACACTCAGAAGAAATAATGGCACTAAGATGATGAAGAACGAATATTTTTTTTATTAAACTAAACCTAGATTATTGATAAATTGCACTTCATAAAAAATAATGACACATAAATAAGCTTTAATGAATACTTTTTCATTTTATTCAATTTTAGTAATAGGTATCACGTGATCTTGTAAAGCTGTTAAAGTTATAGCACCTCTGTAAAGTTATTATTTTATAACGTACCATATCTTCAATATTCTCCAGTTTTGTATCAGTATTAAAATTTCACGATCCTTGAAAATCATAGTACTTATGAATATAAACGATGATTAAGATATAATTGATCGTAATGTCTTGGTTTATAATCTTACGCTTCAAAGGAGGATATAATTTATTTTATTAAACGACTAGAGAAAGCCCGCAGCTAGGCCTGTACATTTTCTTTTATTTTACCGTTTTTGCCTGATTCCCTGAGGAATTTCGGGAAATCCCTCCAACACTCCCCAAGACAGACACCTGTAAAGTTTCAGCTTCTAATAGTTCAGTCAATAATAAAAGTATTTTAAGTTTCAGCTTCTAATTGTATTTTATATAATACTGATGAGAAACTGTTATTTTCTTAACAATGCAAAGCTACATAGCAAAGCCGGCCGAGTGAATTTCGACCCACGCACAATGTGGAACCATGACAGATGGACATGGCGAAAATGCTACGGTTCCTTATGGGAAACTACAGCACCCTAAAAGCCGTGTACGATTACTACGGTGCGAACGAGACCCAAGATTATATTACAAGATACTGAAGTACATAACACGTTGTGTAAGCTGTAAAACAAACTACAATTACCCGAAATCCACTTTGAACACAAATAAAACCTTTTATTCGAATCCGATTAAGTAAGAAGAACATAAGACTTAAGGGCGAAGCTATGTCTAAGTCCTATCGGACTTGTCGATGTCGGTGGTCGAACTTTAGGATTTCTACTATTTATTGCAATCCCGAAGGAGCCGGGAATTTACGCGTCTGACGATAAAAGTACCCGTAGTTTTATAGGGATATGCGGTGAAACCTCGCTATCACGTTATTATAGTAACTAACTCTATTTTATAGGCTGCGTGCCCAGTAAAGATGTGCGAAGTAGCTAAGCGATGAACAAGGAAAACATACACCTGAATATTGTATATTTTGTTTCGAGCTCGCCATCAAGTGTGGAGGGTTGGGTGTGGTAGGAGTGTGGCCTACACTCAAAATTCGTGGTATTTATGTTTTTTTAGATTGAATATTTGTAAAGGCTTACGCGGTACAGGATTTATCTATAATAAGGACGAGATTGCACTGGTGAAAATAAAATGTAACGGTATTTTATTCATATAACTGCCATCACAATTTTAACAATCGCAGAAGCTATGCCAATACATACCCTAATCACTGGAAACGGTGAGAATGAATATGAGAAAACGCACTTCCAAGCAGGTGGTTGCTGAAACGTAAATCAAAATGTGCCATGAGCGCACAGTACACACAACACACAACAACACACATAAGTACGTATTTATGACTATAAAACTCTGTCTGTCAGAAGGCCAAGTATCGTTTTTTATCTGACAACGATACTACATATATTTTGAACGAAATGCAATTAGATTTCGAATTTACAATTTGTATTCTGCAAACTTAATGTCATTGTCGTTTAATTTGGCATACATAGTTCGTCGTTGAAACATTTTTTCGCGTCATTATTAAAAAATCTGTTAATTTAGAAAATACCATTACGACATAAGAATGACACTGACATTAGGGCGAAACTGCATTTTGAAAAAATAAAATTACGAGAATTAGCCCTCAGTTGTCTACGTTATCGCATCTAAGTGCTTTCACTACTTTGGGGTTAAGAAGACTGTGTGCATTGTCTTAAGAAGTTATTTTCATTTTCAAATAATTCTTGCTGGTAATTTACCATCTCCATCCATTCAAAATTAACTCACGCTGTTTTGCTATTCTCGGTCACGGCGCGAGTGAGAGAGTTAGTTAATGGATATTTTCTCTCGCTCATCTCCAGTGAAAAGCAACCATAGGGCCTAGTGAGGTTTTTCTCAGCCATTACGTTTTAAGATTCCCAACTCTGTTATCTAGAACGAGAGAGACGAGTAATGGGCCTATTTGCCGAAAGCTCTTTCTTATTTAAATTTACATAGTTTAACTTTTACGTTTCGCGCTATGAGCTATGTGACGAAACGGTGCTGAATATTGCTTACTTCGCGGTATATCAATAAAAAGTATAAAACTAGGTGAACAAATGAAGGTGTGCCAAATTTCATAAATACTTTCATACTCCATGTCAGCCCTGTAATGGGTGATTTTTTTGGAAAAAGTCAATATTTACTCCGGATCAATATCAAGATAATCTAGTCAAATTCAGGTTAGCAACTAACTGTGTATTCGTAACAAATATACAAAATTTCACTAGTGTCGATAGAAACGCAGTTGCGTTTATATTTAAATACAATTAAATTATAAGAGTACTGTTTTATATTCTCTTTATTCGTTTTGTTTATTATAGCTAGAGCGTATAAATCACATCAACTACTGACTTAAATTAATTCTTTTATTATTTATTTATTTTATAATTAATGGCGTACGCGAACTAGCGAGACAAAGAGTTTAGTGTCTATAATATTCTACTTGGGTAAATTTTATAACTGGTACTATGAAGAAGTGTATTTTTACCTAGTTAACAGCTCACCCTTTCACCAAAATGTTAATTACAACGTTAATCTAAGAAACCTATTTCATGGTGAAATTATTGTTTTACCCCATCTAATAAATACATCGGGCGAACCCCAATCTGGCTGCCAGCCTTGATAATTATGGGGATGTATCAAACAGACACAACGAACTGTATTTTATGTCCGTGGTGTAGAAACACTGTTTGTATTTTATTGTTCATTTATTATTACACACACACGTGCAGTGTAGTGGGTTGTTCATGGGAAACCGATAGCTAAGTATCGCGTATATTATTTTAAAATGATGCTGGAATCACATGACATGATACGTCACGTCATAACGATAAAGTTTGTGTATAAACTTATAATACGAAACAAAAGAGCTGAATAATATGTGTAAGGCCCTCTAATTTTACTCATAAGATTACTAAGCTGAACTAAAAAACCGGTTTATAAGCTTTCTAGCTAATCAGTCATCAGTGGCGTGGCCTTATAAAGATCATAAAACACTGATAGCAAATCACTACTTACAACCATTTCTATATGATTGCATTCTCGTAAACTGGTAGCTAATCTGAATATTAATCGTAGAATTAGTAATTTTATTGCCATGGGCATAACCTCTTACTATAAGGCAGACAGTACGCAATTCTCTGTCCTTTTCACACGCGAAACTAAAAGCATAGAACCAAAGAGGGATCTAAAAATGGACGTCTAAATAACACAGACAGCACTTAATAACTTTCCCACTACCTATTAATAGACATAAAGAAAATATTTTGAAATCAGATGAGGGTGATAACAATGAAATAAAAACAGGGTGTTTGCAGTGTCGATGAGCACACAAAGGGCTAACTACTGCGGCTAATAAATTGTGTGTCGGTTACGCACGCGTCTATCTACGCAGGGCTGACACTAATGAAAGGGAGATCACTAAATACGGAAATAATCAGCAGTATAATATAGGTACTATATATTTTCAATAGTAGAAGCAGTTTTGGTGCGATTGCTGCACCAAAAGAAATAGTTACTGATAACTGATAACAATTTGTGATAACAATCTACATATTTGAGAACATACCAACATAAAACAGAAATAAACTTACTACAAAACTGATTCATCTTGCGTGTCCTCTGGTACACTTGAATCATCTTCCGCAGAAGGAATAACGAAAGAAGTATTAGTTTGATTAACATATTCAAAATAAAAAATCTAGAAGTAGAACAATGTTCGTGCAAAGTTATTTTTTAACTTTAGTAATGAAAACATATTTGTTTAAAAAAATGCACAATGTAACTATTAATTTGGCTGATCACCTATCTTTGGCACGAGGCTTTGTATTAAGTGTTCACTAAGGGATATTGTTCTCTTGCAACGTTTTTTTTCAATTTCGTACAAGAAGGGATTGTCCGCCATAAGCCCCTCCTACCTAAGACCACGCAAGACAACACATAAAAAAACAACTTCACAACTCCCCTACCTGTTTACGACAGCCATAGGAGGTGATAAGTCGGTCTCATTACATTCACGATAATACCCAGTACAAACTGCACAGAAAATCTCCCCAGAACTCAGTGAAATACATTTTTAATTAACTTTACTCGTCTTACTCAACCCTACTGTCTACGCGTAACAATGGACGAAACATTATAATTTTAGCAACGTTGCTTGCAACGTAGGACAATGACCTTTATGATGCGGAAATGCACCGTAGGTATTAATATCTACTTCACTTAATATTAGAGTATAACTAGTTTTGTTTCAAAAATAACATAGAGGGTACCCATGTGGTTTTTGAAGCTAAAATTTGTATGTTATAGGTAAGAGACATCAACTAAGAACGGATTTTGTGATAGAGCAATATTGGGTTTTTTAAACAACTAGTTAAGTTACCTGCTGCATTATCTATGCATTAATATGTACTTATAGTATAAATGTTAATTATCGCTCGCTTAATAATGTGCCTGGTAGATGGCAATAGGCTCGCCCCCTATTACATTAGGACCTAAACATAACTGGAGAAATGTGGGTGTGTAATACACCTTTGCCTACCCCTTCGGGGATAAAAGGTGTGAAGTTATGTTATGTTATAAATTTGAGAGTTTGCTTGTTTGTTCTTCTTTCACGTCGCAACGGAGCGATGTTATGGTATGATTTTCATATGTGGAGACAGAAAGAAGGCTGGAGAAGTGGAGACTGGCATCTACTGTGCGTGTGTAGTGACCATTTTTTACCGCAATAACTCTAAAGCAAGTAGGTGGAGCCGCGGGTGAAATCTGGTATATTGTAATGCGGGCCGCCTTCTATTACCTAAACTAATACAAATATGTTTTATAATTATTAGGGCTGATAATAAAGTAGTCCGTGTGGTGACGGATTAAGAATACGGTATGTCACCACCCCATATCGTCCCATGGGTGTCGTAAGAGCCGACAGAGGGAGCATATTATGCAGAGAACAGCACTGTAAACCCTATACTCACCCGTTTGGCCAGCATGGTATAGTAGGCCAATTCCTTCTTTTAAAAGAGAGGCCTAGTCCAGCAGTGGACTGTTAAAGGCTGATGATGATGATGAATAAAGTAGTATCAGAACTACTATTCTAACAAAAATCTTTTTAATATATTAGCTGTCAACCGGAACCAGATGATTTTATTTTAGATTTGTTTATAAGAAAAAAAAATGGTTAACCTTACGAACAACAATTAGAAAATCGCTTGTTATCTCATCCCAAGACGACAATGCACAATATTGACGTCGAGATGTATAATATAACATCTAAATTGCACGCATATCAATGTCTAATAATGGGTAAGCAGAAGTGTAAATAACAAGCAAGACACCACTGTGTTTGTATTTCATTAATGGTTTCAAATTAGTAGTATTTGCGGTTAAACAATGCAACTGTTGCCAAGCGGTTTGCTTTCCTAAAATAAGCCGGAGTTTTCATTTTTTATTCCAGGTGACTTAATTTCCTTGTTGGTAATAAAGTGACCGTGGTTTAAAATATTGCAGACTCAAATTGTTCAACATTCTTAATATTTACGGCAAAATTACGGTCAGTGGGTTTATAAAAACAAAATAACCGGCAAGTCAGCAAAATCCTCGCATTTTTTGTGTATTATTTTAAATATTATTTTGTTTTTACGCACCATTTATATTGACATGATCAAAGAAATTACTTACACTGTTGTGGCACAGTATATTGCAAGTATTATTTGAAGTCATTAAATTCAAACCGTATTGAAATTCAATTATTGTTAACATCAGTAAAGGCTTTTATGTAATATAAGTATATTTTCTAATATTATTCAGTATCTAATAACAAAGCGTTTGTCAAACTTTATAAAACATATCATTTAATACCTACATAGTCTTTCATCTTAAAATCTAATTTTCTATGTACTTATAACGAAAAATCTTATCGTCAAAATGGCCTCTTAATTATAATACTATTAATTAATATTATAATTAAGAGGCCATTTTGATTATTTTATTACAGATTTTGATAATTTAAAATTTCTTGTTAAAAGAAAAATCTAAATGGCATCTATTAATGGTGCTGTAAAGCAATTATACCTACATCAAACAAACGCGTTTTATGCGCTGTGAGCACATAAAAATAAATAATTAATCTTTTAACAAATATAATTAACATATTATAAAATTACGAGTACATTTTGCTTAAATATTGACACTGTCAACTTTTAATCTTAAATAATGCAATATGTACAGTGGCGTAGCGTGGGTTTTTGCCGCCCGGGGCCGATCAGAAATTTACCGCCCCCTCTTCTTTTGGGTACCCCAATAAATCTGCCAGAAGTGTAAGGGTTTTCGTATGTAGGTATGTTCATTAGCTTGGCTTTACACCCCCAAATGGCTTGATGGATTTAAACAAATTAGTTGTCATTTGATTCGTCTCAATTGTAAACAATAAAGCATTGGGTATAGATGTAGCGACTGCGGAGCTCCATCACAATCCATGGCGCATTTGCTTTCATGCCCTCTTTGCCCATCTACCTGCAGTAAACGAGATCTTAAAGTGACCTCAGATATTGCCGTTACCGTAGCCAAGTTTTGGGAACAGCAAATCTGAACCAGTGACACGATGAAGAAGCATAGGGTATAATATGTTTAAGGGAGAAACCTGGCAGGTCTTAGCGGTATTTATATGTCGCGCAGGGCCGCGGTTTCTCGGCTGCAATATAATTATACATAATTAGTACATAAGCTTAGTCTAGCTTTCGACGGCTTGTAGAATTTTTATTGTAGAATCAATCGTTATGACCACAAATGTTTAAAGTCCTATGGTCCCGCATGGCTCTCATCCGGGATGTCTTTGCTGTAGAGGCGTATCAGTGAGGCTCTGTGGTCATCAAGACTAGGTCCAATTAGTCTGTTTACGTTCGCGGTACACAATTGTGGATGAAAAATTTCAACCTCCTCGAGATTCTCGAACTTTGGGTTGACGGTGCGGCCATCCGCAGTGGCAACTCGCGTCCTTGCCTCATCAGTCCGAGGGTCTCGGCTAAAAGTTAAGACTCCTTTTTCCCTATGCGGTGATCTCGTCAGGTGAGTTGAGGTCGGCGCATATACCTGTATCGTCTTTAGGCAACGCCTATTGTAGAGTTTAAATACGAGGTAGGCACGCTACCTGCCACCCGGGTCGACACACTATCGACTTCCACAACGTTGTTGTCAAGTTTCCTCCTGACCAGGAATCCGACATCACCCAAGAGAGTAAGTCGCCTTCCTGAAGGTAGAAGCAGGACCGAGCCGCCCCTATGTGCTATGCGTGCGGCGCACACAGGCGCCAGGGTAAGAAACCGCGCGACGGGTGAAATGCCAGCGTTAATTATTAAAATTACTTTCGCAAAAGTACGACAAAAAGGCGCATGGATTTCGCACACAGGCGCTGAATTAGGTCAGCGCGGCACTGGGTAGAACCAGTCACCTGAATCTAGAGTTAACATGTTCTCCCCCTATCTCGGACTTCTGATGACCCCAGTAGGTAGTGACTTAACTCTACCTCGGGCTCGGCGAGGTTTCTGTTAATTTAGTCGTAGACTGCGTTCGTTGTAGGTCGCCAGGTATAGGTATTTTAGTCACCTGCTAGCTCGGTGATGTAACAGACCCCATGCATCGCCGTTACCGCCACCGCGTCCTTGGCCGGGAATAATGTAGCTGGTGGAAACTGGATCTGAATCTAGGGTAATGGTATTCTCCTCCGAATAGCATGGCGACCGAGAAATTGTGCCGCTGTGTGTTCGTGTGCGTTATGAAGGGCGTAGGGCGTAGCTTCTCGCACCGGTGACGTTGCTGTCCGTCACCGGTTTATGGCATTTACCAACTCCCTATTCTCGCAAAAAGGAGTTGAGAGGCGAAATCTGTAAGTTTATTGACGAATCCCGCGTCTCGTCCCACAGGGTTGCGTCCAAATAAGCAGAAGGCGTTTGTCGTATGTGAAATAATTGGCTTTGATTTTAACGTAAATATCGTAAATATTGGAGTCAAAGTTCAAATAGCGTGTAGTTAAACCGCAGTTGTGACTATTGTCTTACTACGGAATTCAATATTCGATATTTAGATAGACCTGTAGATTTTAGATTCGTTTTTGACAGTTTTTGACATAAGCTCTATACAAAATATGTCAGACATGAATGTAAAATCAACAGATCTATCTATAGTTCGAATATTGGAAATGGCCGTTAGGAGACCTGTACCTGTTTTCTTCCATATTCAACTATAAAGATTATTTTGTATTTTGAAGCAAATCAAACATAATTTCAATAATTAACACTGTTATTTTATCTGGCACGCGTCGCCCCTATTGCCTTGGCGCCTGTGTGCGCCAGTGCGCCATGGCAATAGGGGCGGCACACATCGCACATAGGGGCGGCTCGGCAGTGACATATGTATTAATTAACTACTCATAACAAGCTCGCAGATCACCGGCATATTGGACATACGCAAGTCTTCGTGTAATGAAAATAATGATGATTTTGTTTTCGATTGTTGTTCTTTCTACTGCGCCCACGCCGCCATGCGGTCTTGCTGGGATAGTGTCAGTGCGTGGCCAAGAATTTTAAAATTAGAATTTTTATTTATTTCTCGCGGCCTCTTTTGCCGCCCCCTTAAATGTGCCGCCCGGGGCCATGGCCCCCCCGGCCCCCCCCACGCTACGCCACTGAATATGTACTCAACGTAATGGTGTTAAATTTGCATTTTGACTATAAAAGATTTTCATTTTAGATAGCTTAGTTATAAACGTGAAAATGTCTATAAATTTTAACAAAATATACTTATGGAGGCTTAATGGCAAACGTCAGGCGGGATTAAAGAATTTGCCTTCGATTTGAATTAAAGCTGTTTAGAATTCAGAGGACACTTTTGCTATTATAATCGCAAATTAAGCTTTGCTGATGTTAAAATAAGTTGGTTTAAGCAGTGAATAAAAACATTAAATGTATTGGATTGAACATATCAAAATACAATCGCGGGCTTTGTTCTCTTGAGTTAATTTACAAAAATATATGATCGAGTATATTTTGATACAAAAATAATATGATCGAGTATTTTTAGAAACTTTTCTATACTTATTTTTGTAAAATGGCTCTCTCAAAAATAATATCAGTAGCTTCTTTTCAATGATCTGTATTTTCAAAGCATTCGCGCACGTAATACATCAATTAAAACCCAACTACCCTTGCTCATGTTAAATGTTTTGTTTTAAGACTTATTTCTACTAAAAATACATTTCAAAAACGTAATAAAACTTATTTTGCACAAAAGCAGCAGACACCTTTATACATCAGAAACAAAAGTAAAAAACCGAAGTCAAAAATAAATTCAAAAATATAAATCGAAACAAAATCCTTTGCAATTTGCTTTGCTTTCAAACACAGCTTTACTTTGATGAACTTTTATTTTTGATCACAAATTACTGAAGTAGAAGGATTAGCCTTGTAAACGACACGCAACAGTACAAAAAGGGCATTAAAGTGTGGTAGACCGTCGGCTGAGACAAATAAAGTATGACAGAACAATGCTCGACGAGTCAGTGAATAATTTTAGCCCGGCGTACCATAGGCGAGCCGCGACTGGTGCCTGCATAGATGTAAAATGCATGGAAGCGGTATCACGATAGATGTGGACTTAGAAAACGCTTGGCATTCTCGTAATGCATAATCTCCGGAGGGTTTTACCTGGAGTATTTTGGAGCAGCTTTATATTAGAACAAAGGAACTATTATTATCTGTGTCGACTTCTCTAACAAATGACTAAAATATTTTGATACTAATATAAAGTGGTAGAGATATATAAATCTTTACATTATAAAATAGTTTGTATATTTACAAAACTACGCGTGCGTTAATTAAGCAAGGACAAATGAAATAAAATCTCTTCATATTCGTATTCGTGTACCAACATGTATACTCCAAATCAAAGACTAAAAAGGACGCTTTGATACATTTTTCGACATATCAATTTCTGTTTATTTTATTTATTATCTCGATAACAGCAACGAATAGTTCAAAATACAATTAATTCTAAATATAGTGCAAGAGTTTCATGTAAATTAAGAATTTAAATTTATATTTTGCATAATTATTGATTTATTAAAAGAAACTTATTGTTCAGTCACAAATGGAGACAACAATTTAACATTGTTATAATTTGAACAGCATCAGGCATTAATTTATTACTCAACCGATGTGCACGTGATTGTATTCACCCGCTGTATTAATAGCTCTGAATCCAATGAGATACCCTTTCACAACATACAAAATGTAAAGCATTCTTTAAAATTCAACGTATCCAGTAAATTTTTCACGTTCATGTGAGCCGCTATCTTTACCGCCCCCGAGGGAAATAACCCACTGTCACGCAGAATATACTGGTCCGCACCACAATTAGAGATCGCCAGAAATTGCGTAATTAGAGACCATTAATCGATCTTGCATAGTCTCGACCACTTCCCTCTTTGTAACCACTCGGTCCTCTTTTACGCGACAAATTAGTTTGATATATTGTTCTAGCATTACTCTCTACTCTTGTTACGGCTTTATGGTTAATAAATTAAGATGATATAGGATTTCTAGGTCCGAATGAATTGTTAGTGATATCAGTTGCAAGTTATGTGCTGAAGTTATTTTCTTTGATTTGCGGTTGTTACTAGTCTGAAGTAAAGCCAGATCTCGGTTTAAGCATTGTTACTTTGAAACAATTAAATTATTTAAACGAAGGTTATAAACTTGGGGGAGACCTATGTCCTGTAGAAGATCTCAAAGCTGAGATGATAAAGGTTTTATAATGTTTGATTGTCGTGACCTTCGATATTAGATGAAGTACATTCTATGATATATTGATTCCGTGTATTTATTGATCAGAATCATATTTTTTATAGACTCACGCCCTTATCCCCGAAGGGGTTGGCAGAGGTCTAATATTACACCCACATTTCGGCATGAATTTTTAGGTCCCACGTAATAGAAGGGGGAGCCTATTGCCGCTACCGGGCACATCACCAGACTCCGTGCCTCTACTGAGAATTTGAAATATTAGTAACACTTTTGCCCGACCCGGGAATCGCACCGGGGATCTCCGATCAGCAGACGCATACGCTATCCACTGGACCATTTACTCAGGATTTTATGTTTATTGTCTAGTCATAAGATATGAAAGAATCAGCGAACTAGTTGATGACAAGTGATACCTAGCTACTACTCATTAATTGTTGGAAAGCACCAAGGAACACAGTCCACCTCATCGTTGCAATTCAAATAATATATTGCTTTAGCGCAATAACATTAGGAAAGTCGTAGATACGTTACCTACGTAGTAATCAATCCATAGAAATGGTATAATAACGCACACATCGATAACTCCATATTTTATTTTAATTTCGGTTAACAAGATGTGTCAGTTTCGTCAGGGTCACTATGACGCCGGCTCGCAACGTCACACACACATATGTCAGACTTGCTAACTGGCTTATGTTTAGCGTCCTGCTTTTGGTACGCCTATAACATTTCTACTTCTTTTTACTTGTAAAAATTTTTTTTACTTGTAACATCATTGCTTTAGCGCATTTATTTTAATCGAACATTTTCTTGCCGATCTGTTGAGTGTTATTGACCAATAATTGGCATTGTTGTTTAGTTGCAATTTGTAGAGGATTTCATCTTTAAGATTAAAGTCAAAATAAAATGTTTAACGAGCAACGTTTTTACTACTTAGTACTTTTAGAGGTTGGGGCGCGTCGAGCGTTTTAAAACTGATCGTACTTTCGGTTGATAATAATATAAAATTTATATTTATATATATTTAAATATGTATATTATAAAATATTCATATAAAAAAATATACATAGGTATGTCGGAGATTGGAAAACGGAACGTCAAACCTTAATAGATTTGGGCGTATTCGGATACGATGGTTGGCAGCACTGAGGTTGGCAGTTGACAGCTGTCAATGTCATTTGAAGTTTTTATAATCGAACGTGGAGCTGTCAACGGACACATTGGTGACAGACACAGCGGAGGAAGCAAGTATGGGCCACCTACGTCCGACTTTGCCGCGTTTCCAAAAGTTATCCATCCGAGTCATGTGTGCATATTAAGATCGTGAAGATACTGTATTTGTGTCCCCAAATAAACAGTTTGTTGTACTCAGTGCGTATTCATTGCAAAGAGACCCAACTGTGCCCACATAGAACTGTGAAGCGTTGATACCGGCTAAAACTGAAGATACCCCGATGGGTATCTTCATTTTGGCCTAAACTCTGGGATACTACTATGGTAATCAGATAAATATGTAACGATTTACATATTTATCTGATTACCATAGTAGTATCCCAGAGCTTTTCTGGTATAACTTTGGGATCGGCTGATTTACTGTCATTTGATTGTAAACGTGAAAAAACTTTTCAAATGTGATCATTATTATATTAACCAGCTATACTACTACGGCTAAAATGAAGAAATCATCAGTAAGTATACGGTCCATCAAACATGGCAAATATAGTGTAATGGACAGGGAGCCATAATAGTGCCCTGTAGGCAAACCATACCCCTGTAGTACTTTATAGCAGCTTAATGTTTAGGGGCAATGCTTTCCGCCCAAGCGCGTCAGATAAACACCGTCGATCATTGCACTTAGTGTGCTTAGTTTGCTGCATTAATAAAATCGGTACTGTTACTATTTAGAATAAATAAACAACAATTCTACTCACTAAAATCAACACAAGCTACTATTTTAATATTAGACATGTCTGTCATAAGACAGTCTGTTAATTTTGAAAGGTCTTATAAAAATACATCTCATTTTATTTAGGTACTAGCTGTTGAATGACGACGGGTAAAGATTATTTAATAGTCCCATAAATACAGATATGAAATAAGTCATACGAGGCATCACTTAGGTACATCCCTTGAATAGACCGCCTCTTATCCAACACAACTAAAGGTTAACACTTCACGCGAAATTGCTGGGACGGACCTTGTCCCCTAGCCCCTAATTTTTATAAGTACACCAATTTCAATCTTCATACAATAACCGCCATATCCGGATTTTCAATAAATATTGGCAGATAGAAATAGTTTTCCAGAATATTCTTTTGAAATATTCCGGTGCTGTACTTTTTGTCGGCGTGACCCTACAGACGGCGACATTAGGTGATCGTGATCATGGGGAAGAGTAATGATGGTAAATGGCAGGAAATTACTGTGGCACCTTATCGTCCGATTCAATAACCCCAATGGTGAGGGGTGGTAATAATGAAACTGCACGTACAGACCGTTCTAGTTGTCCAGGAGAACGCGGTAGATAGTTTTGAACGGTTGATAAATTGAAATCATGTATTGGCCATGTTTATATTAAGAAGAAGCACAACCATTAATATAAAGAACAATGGCAGAATTCGGTCTGGGTTCGTTGTGGCGACCTTAAACTTCATATGAACAAAAAAAAACGTTTTTTTTTCTACGATTTTTTATATTTTCACTTTGTCTCGTTAAAGCTGGAGTATTTTATGATGATAAAAAGCATTCCAATTGATTACGAACTAGGTAACTACTTTATTATTTGATTGTTGCCATAGACAATGGTGTGACAGGAATAGACGAGAGTGCTATTTATCCGTATCGATTATTAAAATATAATTATTAAAATGCAGTTATTTAATCTTTGATTAACATTACATCAATAAGCTAATATTTTTTGAAGCAAAACAACTTTTAAATCAAATAAAAACGTCACAGCATCGTTTTAATGTTGTATCGATTTCACATAAAATCGATTTAAAATGTGCAGCTCTGCTTTTGTCTTTGGCTGTGACAGTTAGATGCTACAAATACTTCTGCGTTTTGATGTCAATCTGACATAATTTCATTTGATAATTCAAACGTACCTACATTGTTCATTCTTAACTAAAAACTAAAACACCGATATCTTATTTTTCCGAGTTTCGCGAGTGAAAATGGAATCATTTATAGACTCTGTTACTTACGCCGAATTTTTTAATATTTTTTTATTACGGGGCGCCTCAATTTAATTTCAGACATTTTGATGTATGGAGATCTGCCATTGTCCTTTGGTTTTTATATTCAGAATTGTGCTTCTTCATCATCACTTTTAAATATATTAATTTAATAAAAATGCAGAAACCATAGATTTATAAATTTCTTCATTCATCATTAACCAACAGGATTATGTGGATTAACGTTGGTCAGTTCAAGTCCATTCAACAAATTGTGTATTTTGTGCTGTTTTATATATACGATTTCTTAATTTCTGTATATTATTTGTAAAAAATGTATGCATTTTACGTAATTCTACGTTTAAATAGAATTATGTTATATAATTATTTATACGGACGGAGTCTGGTGATGTGCCGGTAACAGCAATAGGCTCGCCCTCTATTACGTGGTACCTAAAATTCATGGCGAAATGTGGGTGTAATATTACACCTCTGCCTACCCCTTCGGGGATACAGGCGTGAGTCTCTAAATAAATAAATAAATTATTTATACAATTATTGATGTCAAATCGTAAGTTATGTCTATTACCACTTTCTGATTTTGGTCAATGGACTGGCCAATGTTCGTCTACAGTCGTCTCAATAGGTGTAATTGCCACATTAAAGACATTCCGTCCATCAGCGTAACGTATTGACACATCATTCCTTTCTGCTACCCACACAATACCGCAATTATAGTCATTTGAAGACTATCGTGAATGCAAGCCTTATACTTAACTACCTATATATTAGGTAAGACGCCCAAACATTTCGGAACACAATAGCATACATTCATAAGAGTATACTTGCTTCAGTTCAAAATGTTCACTCGTATTTTTATAACAAGCAAATGCTTCATATCCCGGATTTTGATAAAAATCGGAACACGGTCTACAAAAATAGAAAATTTAAACTCAATTTAGTTAATAGTCTTGAAAAATCGTGCGAAAATTGTGCCAAATATCTTGCGATAAAATTCTTTCTCGTTTTCGTTGTCTCAACTCAAATTATTCGTAGTCTAGCTCTATTTTTAAATAAACATAAGTAATATTCGTTGCTTGAGCCAAGCTTGTAATAATTTTATAAGCTGTATCATCATTTGGAAGAGATATACCAAACCTTAGAGAAGGCTTTTTATGAGTTGGATAAACTCTTTTGTATGAACCCCTTACACACCTATTTTACTAGCAAATAAAACGTTCCACCTTATGACAGTAGATAAGAAAATAAAATGTTAGTTTTATCTCTTGGACTGATGGTAGTTTAGCCTAGAAGAAAATTCTGCTGTTTTGAGCATACAAACCATTTAGCGCTTACCTGTAGTACGAGCATAAAAGTCGATATACGGCTGTGGATTCTACGACTAATAAAACGTGCGGCACATAAGTTAAGCCGAATCTTGAGGGAGCATTTGTTCAGTGAAACGCGTGACAAAATTGTAGCCGAACCTACGGTTTTTCGATCACTTTCGCCCCTAACACTTAGCCTTCCCTTTTTACCAATTTCAAGAGCTTTTTTCACACATCAATCTCGTTGAATGCGGGAGTAATATGATGTAAAAGCGTCATACCGGGCGAATGTCGGAGGTCTGCGAGGCTCTGAGTTTGTTTAAAAATATCGGCGTGTTTTCGGGAGTAAATTTTTAACGGTACAGCTCTCTTTTGAGGTTAGGGGATGTTTAAGTGTTTATTAGATGAGGTCGCATTATAGGTTGGGGTACAGGTAGTCAAGATTTTCGTGCATATTGATTGAAAATACTGTACCTACTGTCGTTCTCTTTTAAATCACTTCTTCGTCGTGAATGTTGCTTTGATTATTTTAAAGTGTTCAGCCATGGAGTGTGTATATTTTTTCGTTAAACGCGTAACTAGTAATGGCGTAGTATTTTGTTGACTTTTTTGTTCGGATTTTTAGTCTAAAGCTTTGTCAATAATGGAAACTCGGGTACGGTTTTGTAGTATTTTTCTGATGCTGGCACTCGGAAATAAAATCTAAAAGTATATTTTTGTTAGTTTAATCCTCTGGACGTTCGCTTTTAGACACAGACTTTATTCGAATACAACCGGCTTATGTTACGTATCTATGACACAAAGATAAAAGTTCATACCTAAAATAGAACTGAATTTAGGCAATATGCCTATAAATAGATTAACTGATCTGTATCCATTATATTGCCGAACATATTATGAACCTTTTTTTACAATAATATGTATTAAAATATAAACTTGAATATATATAAAAAAATACCCATTACCCGGTTTCCAGTTTGAAATTATGTTTGCAACTTAGGTAACTCTTTTGGTGATTCTGCTACTCAGTACCTAGGCAAAGACATATTTGTTTTAGTATTTCACGGAACATTATTTCTGTAACACCCGAGAACACACAGATGGCTAAAGAAAACAATTAATTAAAGAATTTAAATAAAGAAAGGAAAAAATCACAATAAAAGTATGGTGAAAATGAACATTTTATATATAGGTTTTATCTTTATCTCAGCGTTGTCCGATTTGACTATATAATATTAGTTTTTGTACAGAACGGCTAACATATTTCAAGGTATTCACTAAATACTGACTACTGAATATTTCTTGACATCTGGAAGCTACTTTCCATAACGACTCTCGAAGATTATCAAGTAAGCTGAGACCGACAGCTTAAAGTGCTCTTTTCAAGACATTAAAAACTTACAACATGTAATATTTGTAACTAAAAATAAATTGAGGTGTCTGTTCAAGGTGTAGCAGTCTAGTTGCCTTACTAATCTATTCCAACGCCACGTTTGTTCACACGCTGTTTACACATAAGTTTCCAAAAAGACATTAGCAGGAACCACACCTTCTTTCATCCGTCCATCAAAATAGATGCGAGTGCTTAACCCGTAATTACTGCAACATCGCCATTTGTTGGCTGTATAATGTTATCTGCCCTCACCATACACATTATCCCTATGTAAGTCTGTGTATAGAAAAAGTTACACCGCAGTGGTGTGTCGCTTGATTAGCTTGGGAAGGAAATGGTCGTATGTGCTATAAACATTTTGGTAAACGTAATATTGAGCAGTTAGGATAATAGAATGGACCACAACATCCTCGCCAGTTTGGACGGCATCTACCGATTTAGTTCATGTAAAATGACAAATAAAGAAATATGTCCCTTGTAGTTTTGCGACAAGAAATAGACGAGTTTATCCTCCCCTAAGAATACTGCGGAGGCTTAGGGCCGGGTCTAAGCTTTTTTAGTGATCCTTTGGCACAAATATAACTCTTTTTTTGTACCGAAAATGTCTAGATGTAAAGGCTAAGTAAATGTTATTTCTTAATACGAGTAGGTACATGTGTTAAGGGACGTATAAATAGGTCTGCGTATTTATGTTTCATCTAGCCTTAATAGTATTGACATTAGTCCTATGTTATTAGATACTCTCGAACTGATTTTACCACAAAAGGACTACTGGGTACTAGGTAAATGATGAGAGAAATCTGACATCTACATGTAGTTTTGTTACGTAATAGTAAATCAATATTAGTTGGTACTCTTTCAGATAATTACATGTGTTATAAGAATATCGCATAAAAAATCTTGGAGCTTGTAAATCATCTTCATCACAAGTCTTCTGAATAAGCAAGAATTTATAAAGTTTAACTGAAAATGCAACAAGCGGTTTATTATTATTGCCACTACACCCGTAAAACTCCAGTCAGACACTTCGAAATGTGACTTTATATTGGTACTTTATTCCCTAAACAGATACAAAAGTCTGGCAAATATAACAAATATGTGTTATTATATTATCACATAAGATATAAAAGTTCACGACTGCATTGACCGTTGTTCTAAGCGTGGCAGATCGTTGACGACGGTACACGAACTCCGGGGACCTGTTATGTCGTACGATAATTCTATCAAGACACTTACATAACACATGTACGCGTAAAATATGTCTTAATGTTATCTAATATTCTTTTGGCGAAATAGGTAGAAACATTTTTTTTTTCGTGTGTGTGTGGCCAACTCTGGTGTCCGGGTTTTAAGACAACCAGAAACGCCGCCGACATGGCATAACTAATGGTAAAAAACCGTGATGGTCAGAAAAATTATTTTAGTATAGCGGATTTTATCGCACAACAGGGAACAAAACTAAATTAACATTACAGGTGTCACTAGTAACAAAAAAATGGCAGTGATATTTAGTTTTATAAACGACTAGCTTTTGCCCACGGCTTCGCGCGCGTTAAATTCGGGGTAACACATATCTACTTTCAGTCTCAAGTTGTGTGAAGGCACTTCTGATTATTCTAAAGAGTCAGAAGCTCTATAGGGTTCAAAGTAACTCGGTCAGTATCCATGACAAATGTCAAATCTTCTTTCGCACACTTTCGCATTTATAATTTTAGTAGGTAGAGAAAATCGTTTCAGCCGCTTGAGCGTAGTATTATATATAATTATTAATTATTAAGTTTAGATATGCGAACAATGTATTCACCGTGCACAATATGACAATATGTGTGATGTGACAGTACTGACAGATAGCACATGCGCAGCACTCTATTATTCGCGCATGCGTTCTTACTTCCAAGAGGAAAGTTTCTGCCGTACAAACTTCTATCCTCCCTACAATCCCTCCCAGTTTAATTTTTGCAACTTATGGTAGCCTATGTCCGTCTCCATGGTTCAATATACCTAAGTATATATTAAATTTCAACAAAATCGGTTCAGCCGTTTTCGCGTGAAAACGGAACATACATACATGCATACATACATACATACAAACATACATACATACTCACTTTCGAATTTATAATATTAGTAGGGATAAGGAGACGTTCCTTCTCTATGAGAACTTATTAGATTTTATCCAAAAGCATTTGCCGGGATATTTTGTTATTTTATGAAACTACTATAAGGTTGGACAATTTATCTGATTTATAGTACCTGTAGTAGTTACAATACACGCAAAATAAACTGAAAACTAGCATCTTCTTACTATTCTTCTGAGTATTTTCTCAGAATGAATTCTAAACTTCATACTTTTACTACAGTATTTATAATATGTACCTACGAGATATTTTAATCCTTTCAAAAGACGAACAATAAACGACATACTATCCGTGATAAAAACATTTTTTGTTCTTATATAGTAACATTAAAAATTTCTACAATTGTAAATTATTTTAGTAAATATTTATCAATTTTCTCTTAAGTGTATTTACCAAAATTTATAAATTTATCAGTCAACTGGATCAGCCATTATTCTAGCCAAATAACTTTCATCTAAAACAGCGATGTTCATGAAAACAGAAACGGAATGTACGACAATCACCATCAATTTCGTCAGCGCAATTTCAAAGCCATATTCGAGATATCTCCCGCGTAATGGTGTAAAGCAAAATGAACTTGATTTTAGAATGGCACTAATGTGTGTGATGTCACTCATAGATTTTGTATTTAGCGCCGTCGACGTGATGTTCAAGCCGGTTCTCTGCTAATCGGAGTGACGTGACACGATGTTAGTTATCAGTCGACTCAGCAGAAATGTCTTGCAAATTGATGGATTTCGTTGTTGGGCCTTTTTTTTTGCGGTATTGGTGACACTAATAAGGAAAACGTCGTGAGGAAAGCTGCTAGTCTAAGAATTCTTCATAATGTTCTCGAAAGTCATGTGAAATCTGCTAACCCGCACCTGGCCAGCAAGGTGAACTATGGCCTAACACATTCCGTAATGACAAGTGACTCGGACCAGGTAGTGGAACTGATTAAAAAAATGGGGGTGATGATCACCAATCGGTGATTCAATAATATTACATTTTGCACAAGATATTAGTAATAGTTAGAACTCATGTCTTTTTTATGAAAGTCATTGTAATGAAACTTTTTTGTTAAGTTTTCATCGTAATAAGTAGATATATTTTTAGGTACCTAAATCATGTCTACTGGGCACATTTGGAAATTATGTTGTAAACTAGAATTTTCTAACGGTCAACCATAATGGCAATTTATTATTGTAAAGACCACCACAGAAAGTACTTACATGCTATGTATTTTAGTAAAACATTGTATTAACCATATAATCCTCAAAGACTTCTCTAGAAATACTATACTATAAGTGCTGTTTAGTGACATAAATCATATTATGATTGTATTTCTCAGACAACATTTTATTTTTACTGCGCGTAAGGAAAACTAAGTAACTGTTTATGGTACCCCGAAGTTGTATGAAAGGGTCATTTCAATGTTGCTTAGGCGAGCCTAGCAATAACTTATGATACTAAGGTGGAATAGAAAAGCGAATAGACCGTAGTTCCTAGTATTGCCCTCGCAATTCAAAGAAAATTTACATTAAAATAAATACATATTTATTTAATATTATTTTGTTATGGCAATAAGCTGATAGGAAACGTCGCTTAAATTATACATAATTATGAAATCAAAATCAGAAAATTGATGTTGATTTCATTTTTCTTGGTGAAAACATCAGTTAACATGACAACTAATACGTATAATAAGATATGTGTGACATGAAAAATATTTTATTAATATAATCTAGTTTTCAATGCTATGATAGATGCTGTTTATTTGCAGTTAAATTAATTGTCAATTAGGCACATAGAAATAATTATGTTATTTACAAAATTACGTCTACGTTACAAACAACACAAATATACTTCCTAAAACGTACCTAATCAATGTAGAACATAAAATCATTTCGCTCTAAAACTTCCAGGATAAACGAAACCAATCCCATTGCACAGTAAATAATACGGCACTACATTTTAAAGCGAACGCTCCGTGCAAATACGACAGCTTAAAAAGACAAAGTTGCACTCTACTGAATCAAACTTTAAAATTATTTAATGCCACTCAGACATCTTACGTGAAAGTATCCAGCCATGTTGTTCCGATAGTCTTCCTTTATCAGCATCGAACATCTAAATTGAATCCTGGAGGGGTGCATGATCCGTAAAATACCCCCAGACCCGTAACGTATCAAAAAGAACTTTATCTCCAAGAACATCTCAGATTAGGACATTCGGGTGAAATAAGGAACTTTTACGGTTATTTTTCGGTTTCCTTAATATTATTTGACGGAATCAAAGCATGTTGTACTCTGCGGTGGCAATATAAAATAATATATGTAATTACACAGCCTTGTAAGTTTTAACCTTCTAGGAGAATCGATTTTAATTTAGAGAATAATTTCTCATACATTCTTTGTCGACAGACTGCCAACATTCATCCATTGATGTTACCTTATATGAGAAAACATGTGTAAAAACGGTTCGAAACATTTCTTTATCATGTGCGTTATTTTCATTTGTCTCAAAATCGGGTCTTGGCACAGTTAAAACTATTTTACTCAAGAGACAAAACAATGTAGGACGAGAAATAGATTAAAAATACATATCGATATAGTCTCAGCTGCGATTCAGTTCGAACAAATTGCAACAGTCAATAAGGGAGTAATTTAAAACGGCTTTTAGCTACGGGACTCGGATAATGTGTTTTCTGACCTTAAATTCATTGTATTGTATTGTAAGCCGTAGCTTTTGTTTGCTGTCCAAGCTACAGAACAGGAAAACCGGGGACAATAGACGTAATTTCTGCTAAGATACATTTGTATCATTGGAATGCTTGTACATCGATCTAAGAGGATAGATAGAGAGTGTATCAACTTATCGTCCCACTTAAGTCGTAAAAATTTGATAAGGTAAAGGGTTCTTATGACCCGTCCTAGTGACCTGTATCAGAGTCATCAAATTTTATATTCAAAACAAACCATCATACAGCTCCTTTAGATGTCAAATTTTATGATTACATAATCCAATGTTATTCAGAGTTTTTGAAGGCTTGTTCGGCCCTAAAGAGTGAAGGTAAGTGGACGAGTATCGTATCGTAAATATGTAATAATGTGCAATAGTATATTCATGATTGTCTTAGGAGAAAATACGTTACATAGACATAGAGCTGTGGATTTGAAAGCTGTACAAAATATTATTTTCACGTCTAGTTGAGTGACGGATAGTATTCTGGATGTAAATCACATCATCATGCTCTGTATGAGTGATAAACGGTCAATGCGATTATTGTCCTCGTGAAACATTGGGTGATGGCCTGTCAACTAATGTACTACAAGAACCAAAGTGGCCCGTTGGAGTCTTCTTAAAGTCATATATGGCTCCAACGAACTAATAGAATCTTCATCGTCGTCCTAGCGTTACTTCAGTTGCATGATTTTCACCTTGGAAAGCCTTCGCCTGGTTTAGCTTTCGAGTCTAAGCGGATACGACAGTATTTACTTTTACTGTCATACGCAAGTATTTTTTTAAATTCCGATACCAAATCTTGAGAAGAAGAAAATATGCAGATAAAATAAAACCAAGTACGTAAGTGAGAAATCGCACCAAAGCACGTCAGTATCTCCCTATCATTTGTCGCAGTCACCGCGAAAGATGAAAGCTTCGATACAAAACATCTAGCCTCACGAGCCACTAGCCAACCGAGCTAGTGAGCCCGCACTGTATTTATTTGTAAGGGCTTACATAATACATATATATATGGTGCATAGGGTTCCCACCAAGAACTTAGGGTCCCAAGCCAACCTCACCTGCAAGTGGTGCACCTGCCGATCAACGGACGAGGCTCTGGCAAATAAAATATCCCGATAAGCGGCAATAGGCTCGCCACCTATTACGTGGGATAAAACACTGGCGAAAAGTGGGCGTTCAATATGCCTCTGCCTACCCCTTCGGGGAAACAGACGTGAGTCTATGTATGTATGTTACATAATACATCTTTATGAAAAGGTTATTTGGATTTCAGAGTGTACCAGAATATTGATTAGAATAGTTTTTATGGAACATTTATGAATTAGTAGTCGTGCCTCAAATCTTCCTATTTTTTAAGACACTTGGGCTTAGATCATCTGGGGTTGACTGAGCTTACTTCCTCTGTCGCTTCTGAATTTATAAATTCAGATCAACGGACTAAAAATATTCCAATGCGGAACAATTACCAACAATTAAGTGCGGATCACAAAAACGGGAATCGAACCCACGACACGCGACTAGCAAGTGGCCAGGCCACCACATAAACTACAACGCTATAAGTGTATTTAATAGGTCTTTACTTATGAAATTGCCATTCTGCCGTACTGGCCATTTCAAATCATAATTTTTTTTGGGTGATATTTCTAATATCAAATTAATTTAAAAAAGATGAAATTATTTTTCTAAAATCGTCATTTGCTTAATTGTTAGTGTTACGTTTTCATCGCATTCGAACGTTTTTCGTGATCATGGCTACGTTAAAAATCGAATAATTATGGAGTATGAGTACCGTCGTGGCAGCAAAGCGGCACAAGCGCCACGCAACATCAATGACGTTTACGGAGCGAACACTACAAACGGACGCACCACCCGTTATTGGTTTACCCGCTTCCGTTCTGGAAATTTTTACCTGAAAAATAAACCCCGTGGTCGTCCAAAAACTTTGGTCAACAATGACGAATTAAAGGTGATTGTGGAAGCTGATGATACTCAATCTACGGCTGAATTAGCAGCAGCTTTTGACGTTAGCATCAAAACAATATTGGTCCATTTGCGTCAAATTGGCAAGGTAAAAAAGCTTAACAAATGGGTATCCCACGAACTCAATGATCGCCAGCGCGAAGCACGCGTCGAGACGTGCCTTGCATTGCTCAACAGGCATACAAATGAAGGAATTTTGAATCGCATTGTTACTTGTGACGAGAAATGGATCCTTTTCGACAATCGTAAGCGCTCAGCAAGTTGGTTGGACCCTGGTTCAGCACACTGGTTCAGTCACTGTTTGGTGGTCTAACGCCGGTGTAATTCATCACAGTTTCTTACCAAACGGGACGAGCATTACTGCAAATGTGTACTGTGAAGAACTGCACACAATGATGGAGAAGCTCGCACGTCTCCAATCAGCTTTGGTCAATCGTTCGGCTCCACTGCTCTTGCTTGACAACGTGACCACATACTGCACAGCAGACTCAAGGTCTCAGGTCTCCAAGCTACAAGATCTGGGGTTGGAAGTTCTCCGTCATCCGCCGTACTCACCAGACTTTGCGCCTACAGACTTCTACTTTTTCCAGAAATTGAATAACTTCTTGGCGGAAAAAACAATCAATAACCGAGAGGCAGTACAAAATGCCTTTGAAGAATTTATTGCCTCCCTTCCAGCTGATTTCTTCAAGAAGGGCATCAATAAGCTACCAATGCGTTGGCAAAGATGCATTGATTGCATGGGTGATTACTTTGATTAATAGAAGTAAAAAAATATAGAAAAGAAATACGCTTAATCTATTTTATGAAAAACGTATAATGTTATGTATGTTATTGTGTAGTATGTTTTGACTAAAAAAATTTCTTTAAAGACAACTTTAGGTTACAGAGTAACATTTATGAACGTCTAACCAACTTTAAACATCTCATCATCAGCCCTATGTATACTGTCCCACTGCTGGGCACGGGCCTCGTCTCATGAGAAGGGTAAGGCCATAGTCCACCACGCTGGCCAAGTGCGGGTTGGCAGACGTCTTTTGAGAACATTATGGACAACTCTCAGACATGCAGGTTTCCTCACGATGTTTTCCTTCACCGATAAGCAAGCGATAATTAATAATTTAATACGCACTTAACTTCGAAAAGTCATTGGTGCGTGCCGTGGATTCAAACCCGAGACCTCTGGGTAGCAGCCTGTCGGTCTCTCCAATGGGATATCGCTGCATAAGCATAAATAATACCTACACAAAAAGCTTGAGAAAGAATATAGGTAGCCAAATGTGTTAAATTATTTTATTCATGCCCGTTATGTAACTATTTAATCCCACATTAAGTTCATGATATTATTATAACCGGTCTTAACTTAGCGAACTAAGTAACCAGAAAATAGCTGCTCTTCCTCGGTAGGTAAGTACTTTAACAATAATATTTTTAAGCAAGAATAATGATTTTAACTAAACCATATCTCTTACTTATCCACTACTTAGAACAGGTGGTAAGTTGTTCCCGTAGGAACTGAGATACTTTCTCAGAGTTAAAAGTGGCTAGTATTATTTTATGAAACTACCATAAATAAACTTTATTACAAACCAGTTAAAAAGCGTATTTATTCTCGAAAATAATATCATTTTCTTTTACTTGCATTAAAGCCAGCAGTAAGCAAAAATAAAATGACAGCACATTCGAAAATTGAAAAATAAAAAAGAAAATTCTCTCCAAGTTTAGCAGTCACTTTTAGCCTCAATCGATAGAACAATCATAAAAAAACCTTGGCAATTTTCCCACAGTCAGCATCCCGCAAAATTATTACAGCTGTAAAAAATATAGTCTCTATTATCTCCATAATATCGGCAAGGGAATCAGCAGTAAAAGTGGGCAATTAATAAAATATTGTCCACTTACCCACAGTCAGTGACCCAAAATAAATGTGTTTATTTCCCGTAAATTCCAAACATTCCCTTTGCTATTGTCCCGCCAGTTTATCGGAATACGACGATATCCGTTCTATTATTGTGCAGATGAAACTTTGATTCGATACAATATAACTTGTGACAAAGACTTTATTTGCAACTTTATTGCAACTACAATTTTATGTCGTATTGATTGATTTTACGATGCCGCGTTGTCGGTTCTGTAATAGTATCCTCTTGCTCTTGATGTCGCGAATAAAATGTGAGTAGCAATTAATATTCGATATTGATTCTAAGACATTACTTTTCTTTATTATAGCATCCATTGAATATTGTATTGAAAAATATTGTTGTTGATAATAAAACACAAATTGAAATGTGAAGAAGCACGTTGGAATATCAACGTTCAGATAATGCCGAAGTGCGATAAGAATTTAATGAAATGATCTTACTCAAAACGCCTTACCAGATGCTCATCTTAGTCAAAATTCACTCGTTAAGTATCCTGTCAAAAATAAAATTGATATAAAACTTCAGGCACTTGAATGACAAAAGTATAAACGTATAAAACCCTCCATTAGTATGAGTTGACATTTTATATTCTTTCTGTAAGTTTTCGCTCAAATAAAGCGCAGATTCTGGGTGGAGCTTGACTTAATGAATGCTGGGCAATTACTTGCCTTCGATCTTGCTAATAAAGACCATGTACAAGCATCTACGCCTAGAATATCTTAAGGTGACAACGAACCCATACATATACAAAGATGACTTATATAATCGATATTGCATTTTCATACCTAAATATAAGCTATAAGTACAGTCTACTCGCTTATCGTATTCCGTTCACAAAATACCCGCTAAGACGTTGGCGAGTAGCAAGTTTTAATAACTACAAACTACCCACATAAGGCGTTTTATAAATACACGTGCGGTTTGATTGATGAGCTGAAAGTTTCAAGAACGCTACAGGTTACGTTCCGTACACTTGATTAGAACAACGTGTGGCGAACGTGTTCGGAATTTTAGTAGCACCACAGATAAGGCACCGTTGTTTCCATCTTGAGTGGATATTTTATTAGTAGTAATAGAAAACATTACACAATTTTGAACGTTGTATGTAGTGTAACGAATGATAAGTATTTTGTTGTCAGATTAAGAATAAAGCAAGATTTACTTTCAATAGGCGGTACATATCAGTCTTCTGCACGTCGTTATGCTGATTTTTATTCCATTGCTGCAGGGTAAAAATATAGTGGTTTTTCGCACTATATTTTTAAAAGTAACTGCAGTGACAAACATATTTATTTAGAGGACTAGAAAAGCGAAAACTTCTTAAGAAATCTCTTCGTTTAAAAATGTTTCATCGATAAATTTCCATCAGCAGAATCACATTACTAAAGATATAAATGTATGCATTACATTACTTGACCCAGGAAGTTAGAACAGGATACTTAGATCTTTTGATCTCTAGTGCGTGCCTCGATACTATTGTATCTAAATCAGATTCACGCCTACGGCACACGACTTGCCAGGAAGTCTAGAGCATGCTAATTATCTTTTACTCGTTACATGCGTAGTTTATAATGAAATTGACGACATTTATGGTGCATTAGTTCGTCGCTTGACACTGCACTGAGGTTTGTGGATTCGATACCCACATGGTTCAATACTTTTTATGATTCAAAAATAGTTGTTTTGATTCTAAGTGCTCTTGTTGTGCGTTAAGTATTTTTTTGAAACGACTATTTCCTTTTTTTATTTGAAGTCGAAGGTCGCGGATTCGATGTCCGCTAAGTCCAACATTTATGTGCATGAACATAGTTGTTTGTCTTGGTCTGAATTACAAAAAAAGGATATATGTATGTTATTCTATTGTCTCGTGCCCATAGTAGTGTGGGAATAGATATAGTCCGGTCAATATAGACATTTGAAATAACAAAAATTGCCGGAGAGCCAAATATTGGTGTAGAGCTAGGGTTTACCATTACAAATAAAGTCTTAGAAGTCCCCATCGATCCTATGTGTGCTACAAAAGTTATTCGGGGTCAAACGTCAAAATTTGATGTTTTTTGGATTTTTCTCGAAAACGGTAAGTTTTATCAAAATAAAACCTGAACCAAGTTGTAGATCTTAAAATTCTCTACAAAAATGGAATTAATGATTTTTTCCTAAGAGTTACCATTCCTGAGATATCGCGATTCTAAGAGTCACATCATACATGATATGCACATATTTCCACGCCACCTGTGAGGTAGTGTACTCGGCGTGTTCTTTTTACCGTGGTTTCACCTGTATACTCCACTAACTGTCATGACAATTGTATGATAATTTAAGGGAACAATACCTGTGAAGTTCTAGATATTACCTTATTATTAATATTGATATTGCTATTGATTATTGGGTTAACTATTGTTTTGATTTCTTTAGATATTTTAATCAGATTCATACTCTTCAAAGTCTACTTCAACAGTCATGTCTTCTTCCTCTTCTTCTTGCTGGATGTTCATAAATTGTTCAAATGTGGTCTCTTCATTAAAATCACAGGGATCTTCCTCTATTGTACTCAACTGAACATTTGAGCAAGACTGACCATGGCAATTGGTACACGGTGGAGAACACAGCAACCCGACTTTTTTATAGCCACATTTGGCACTACACCTTTTTTTGCAATTGCATAAAATAGTGTTCAGGAGTTTTTCTGGCGCATATTTGAACTTGATAGTATACTCGATACAAGTACTGAATAGCAGATGCAGATGTTGGAGGAAGACATGATAGTTGTACTTGTTTCTTGTTTCGCGTATTTTTTACAAAAGCTAAGTAACGAAATTTATCAATGCAAGTAATTTTTTTTGGAGCTTCATAAACCGCAAGAAGAAAGCGGATTCCTTCCGTAATTATTGTTCGAAGTGTGGAATCAATTTCTGTAAATACTTTGGTGCGGTCAGTCAAATCTTTTTTTTCGAATAATTTAAATTCAAATGTCCAGTTGAGTACAATAGAGGAAGATTCCTGTGATTTCAATGAAGAGACCAATGATTCAGCCACATTTGAACAATTTGTGAACATCCAGCAAGAAGAAGAGGAAGAAGAAGAAATCGAAGAAGACATGACTTTCAAGAGTATGAATCTGATTAAAATATCTAAAGAAAACAAAACAATTATTAATATAAATAATCAATAATCAATAATCAATAATCAATAATCAATAATCAATAATCAATAATCAATAATCAATAATCAATAATCAATAATCAATAATCAATAATCAATAATCAATAATCAATAATCGTATGTGTGCATATCATGTATGATGTGACTCTTAGAATCGCGATATCTCAAGAATGGTAAAAAATCATTAATGCCAATTTGGTAGAGAATTTTAAGATCTACAACTTTGGTTTAGATTTTATTTTGATAAAACTTACCGTTTTCGAGAAAAATCCAAAAAACCTCAATTTTTGACGATTGACCCCGAATAACTTTTGTAGCACACATAGGATCGATGGGGACTTTTAAGACTTTATTTGTAATGGTAAACCCTAGCTCACTACCAATATTTGGCTCTCCGGCAATTATTGTTATTTGACTACTATTTTTATGTCTAAATTGACCGGGCTAATAGTGATGTATGAATGTAATAGAATATAATATTTTTATTAAATGGTAAAGTAGCCGTAGCGTCATTTTCGAAAATCTATCTGCATTAGTACTTTTAACATTACCCAGTCTAATAACGAAATACGTATAAAAGTAACAACATTATTTCTTTTTGTATTAATATGAAGAGTTATACTTGCGAGTTATGTATCTTCAGTGATTTATATTTTGGCAACGATTCCCAGAAACTAAGGCAAGAATAAAACTACAGAAAAAGTGTTGTTGATATAGGGTGCTGAGCTTGATAAACGCGCGAAATATTCAAAAGAATTTCATTTCTATCTTTGCTAGTGTTGCCAAAAGGAAAACAAAACAATTTAGTATAATTACAAAGTCAGTGTTGTTCTAGAGTCTGTTGTTTGGAACTAAATAAAATACATATACCTACCTATTTTCAATGACTTAGCTTTCTATTATATTTATTTACTATACACAGATAATGTTATGTCTAATTTGTGTCCAAGCTGCAACAATACTGACGATGACAATAAATATAGATAGATATATTTCTAAGCAGTATATATTTAGAATCTAAATCCTACCGAAACGCCCCGGATATCGTTTAAATACTAACGAGAACTGAGCGCTTAATAAACACACAATTTAATATAATTAAATTCGTTTCTAGATGCTTCAACAAATAAACTGTCACCGCCAAGGAGCAAGATCACCGCAATGAACCGAGAACATTTTTCCACGCGCTTTTATATGAGTCTATACATATTATTTGACTCGCGTGTTAGACTAGGGATAGTGTCACTGGTAGTTGAAGTAATTCTTCACCAAGATTTTTTTTTCTCATGATGACAATGATTTGTTATGTGTCTGAGTGTTATTTATTAACCTATAATTATGCTAGAATCCGTCCGCAGATTTACCCGTATGACAGTCGTCTGTCGCGACAAAATTTAGCCTATGTGTTATCCTGGTTTAAAGCTATATTACTGTAAATCTGCATAAAATTCTGTTCAGTAAATTTAGTCTGAAAGCAGGATGGATCAACACACAAAACAATATTATGAATATTAAGAGAATTCGAGTAAAGTATACAGACTTGGCTTCCTTTGAAATCAAATGACGGACCGATGATTCTATTATTATTAAGCCATCGTAATGTTTGGCACTCTAAATTAGTAACTAAAACTTTTATTTCCGACTTCAAGCTATTCTTATTATGAATAAGCCATTCATTCAATTTGATCAACGGCAGTATAAAATGCCTACTCAACAGAATCTTTCGAAACTTGCGTGAAACAAAAACCGCGATACCAACTAGGAGGAAACGAAGATAAAACTTTTGCACCCAAAAAGGCGAACTGAAACAATAGCATCATATATTAAATGAAATACGCCATCAGCGTTTCCCGTCCGATATGAGATCAACATTATTTGCTAGCTTTGTTACCTAGTAGAGACCGTGTTTTATAGACATTGGCGAAAGGGCAAGAATGGAATCGAATTTGCGGAATATAACAGAACTCGGTTTCTCTATTAAAGCCACGTACCGCCTTAACAAACAGTTTGTTGGGATTAATCATTTACACATAGCTAGAATATGAGTGATTTCGCTAAAGACGTGAAGCGAACATTCCGTTGCAAACGTTCTCAGTGCGTAAATTAGACAGATTTCATGTAGTAGTTATATTGAAGCATTGTTTAAAGTATGTTGGTAAATAATATGCGACTCACTGTTTTATTTTTCTCGATATGGTAACTGCAAATATTTTGTGATAAAAAACTACGAGTGGTGAATTGTTTGCTGTCATATTGTGTTGTGTCTGATTTCTGTAATAACAAATATTTTGCCAAGTATTTATGCCGCCAAATAATAAGCAGCAAACTGCTAGCGACAAAATTATATTTTTTGGCAAAACATTTGTGACATACACTTTGCCTTTTCTGTATTATTCCTAAGCCCAGGTTCATGATAGGTGCGTCTCTAGTGCCATAACGCCCGCTCCCGCAGGAAATAAGACATGTCTAAGGTCCCCGCTTTGCGGTCCCTTAACACTCGCCGTTTTATTATTATACAGTTATACTATTATTTCGTATTGTGTGATTGGATTTTTTATTCTGTGTTTCTTATAGTCTATTGTGTTTGTTCAGCCTTGTGTGATTGTGGATGTCTGATTTCTTTGTTTTCATTGGCTTTGGCTTTTAAATTGAATTCTTGGTGCAGTGGTAATCCTGATCACTAATCGTTCGATTCCCATCCAAGCTAAATTTTGTGTGATGAGCTGAACAATTTGTTCCGGATCTGGGTGCATTTTAATATGTATGTATCAGTATGTTTATTAACCAGCAGTTATAACCAACTTCTTTTGTACATTTATTTTTCGTTAGTTTATTAGTAAACTTTGTTTTTGGCTTCTGTATAAAAAACCAAAAACTGGCCTAAATCTTTAATTTGTATAAATTACGGTTATTATTATTATATTATTTTCTGATACTAAATTAAGTCATATCCGACACAAATCATTGCATTTTATTTCGTTTCTGCGACTTAATCCGATTTGTATCGTTGGTGTCTGCTATAAATCTAAGAAATTATTATAATATTCAATCTCTTAATCGTTATTTATATGGCAGACAAGTTTAAAAGTAACATATATAAACTGTACAATAATAATTTCAGATATGTAAACGTGAGTGCTACTTTCAGAGACATTGTTTGCATTATGTTGAGTCATTCGGTCTTATTGTTTCTTTATTGTGTTAATGTTTCATCGCTTAGGCTTTCAGCAGATATCTGTTATTGTAAATATTTGGGAACCAACAAATTGTACGCAATTTCATGAACGTAATATATTTCTGTTTCTATACTTACTACAAAATTTTGGTGACACTACTAATTTATTTATTAGGCATACCAAAAATCTCCTTAAACACTCAGATTGGCATTTGAATGCGTCCGCATTGGTTTCATTTAGCGAATACGATTACTTAATCTCAATGCTTTAGTACTATAAGTGTCGCTTTGGTGTTGCAGAAGACCCTGGTCACCCCTAGCAACCATACTTTTATCAAAAAGAAACACCTACGAGTATGTAGCAGATATAGGTAGGTATATATGTAGACGGGGCCGGTAGCTATTTAGCGCCACCTCCATTACACAAAATTACTTGAAAAATAACTTCGTCCAATTTTCGTTCGGGGTTTTGAAGTTATCTAATACCTATCCGAAGGGAGTGAAACTAGGCCTTAATTTTGTAAATGTCTCAATATGTCTACATGAATATGACTTTAACCTCTGATATCCACATCATGATTGTAGTATCTGAACAATGGCAAGACTGTCGTTGTGAGTTTATTTTCTTATGCCAGAGTTGTTTGTTCCGGTACATTCAATGTATCGTCATCCTACTATGACTAAGAGGAAAGTTGTGTTTACTTTATCCAACACACCGGCTAACACGCTTGCATTATCATCGGATTATTTATGGCATATGTAAAATATAATATTACTAGCTTTTGTTCGCATTTTTCCTTCGTGGTATGTCGACAAAAACTATAATTTTTATAAACCACGTAACAATTAGGTGTGTTTAATACAAAATTTCAACCACAATTTCAGCGCTTTACGAGTAGAATTTTGAACCACATCTTCGTTCTCTTAGCGTTATCCCAGTTTCAATCTGGGGTCCGCTTTCTAGTCTAACCGGATTTGACGGAATATTAGCTTTTCCACGGAGCGACTGCCTGTCTGACCTCCGCAACCCGAAGGGATAGCGATATTCCATGGTTTAGACTAGTGTCAGTTTTATTTAGAAGGTACTGACGCCCTGTAACGATTGTCAAAGATCTTCATGACAACCGGGACCGACGGCTTAACGTGCTCTCCGAGGCACGGGACAAGCGATAATTAACAATTCAATACGCACATAACTCCGAAAAGTCATTGGTGCGCGCCGTGGATTCGAACCCGATACCCTCTGCATGGCAGTCTGTTGGTATACCCACTCGGCTATCGCCATGTAGAATTTTGAACCACATGCTAAGCAATTATCATGTGGTTCAAAATTCTACTCGTAAAGCGCTGAAATTGTGCAACACGACGGCGAAATTGACCGAGATGTTCGGCAAAGGATCAACTCAGGATGGATGAAATGGCGACAGGTCTCGGGCACAATATGCGATCCTAAAATGCCTTTGAAATTCAAGGGACGCATATATAAGGCGGTTATAAGGCCTGTCGTATTGTATGGAGCTGAGTGTTGGGCTACTAAGAAGATGGATGAAAAACGATTACATGTGGCAGAGATGAGAATGTTGCGATGGATGTGTGGAGTTACGAGAATGGATAAGATTAGGAATGAATACGTGAGAGGTAGTCTGAAAGTGGCGCCTATAGACGAGAAAGTGAAAGGAAGTCGTTTGGCTTGGTATGGACATATTATGCGAAGAGATGATATGTATGTAGGTAAGCAAGTGATGAATATGAAGGTAGAGGGATGGAAAGGGAGAGGGAGGCCAAGGAAAAGATGGATGGACTGTGTGAGGATGGATATGAAAGAGAAAGGGGTAAATGATCAGATGACGGGCGACAGAAAAGAATGGAAGCGAAGGACGTACTGCGCCGACCCCAAATAGATTGGGACCAGGGCAAGAAGATGATGATGCTAAGCAATTATCATCTGAATCAGTTCCCCGGTATAGCGTTGAAAGAGCATCAGATACACTTAGGTACGCATTTATATTAGTGTGGATGTTGTTCTTTGAGCTCCGAATCAAAATTGCATTTTTAATCTTTATTCAAATGGCTCGTCAATTTAAAACCGCATATCATTTCAAAGTCAAAAAATATTCTGACTATAGAATTCATTCATAACACGAAAGCCGCAACTCACAAAGAATTGGAGGTTATTTTTCTCATTTCAAATTCTACGTACGGCGAGTGGAATCGTAAAAAGCGGATTATAGTCGGTGTGCTTGCGTGGTGGATAGAATTCGTGAGAATAAGCTGAGTCGGCAATATGGGCTGCTTTATTTACTCGTAGCCACTAAGCTGCATATAATGAAAACGCACTGTCGCGAGGCGTCAAACGACGACGGAACAAGTAAAAATGTCTAGTCATCGGAGTATGAACCTTCTTGGTACTTTATTATTTTGCCTTTATTGAACCATGACTTACAAATTTGTGGCTCGTAATTTTATATTTCGAAACTGAAGCATCTTAATGTATAAGGAATTGAGATTATTAATACATCAACGCGTATTAATAAGCTGATATAGATATCGAAAAAAAATTGTAATATATATTTCATATGCTGTGTAGGTGGTGTAATATTTTAACTTATTTTCGAATGAAAATTTGATTGTAATCAAATACTAACATGTTGGTCTATATTTTATTAATTATTAGCATCTGTTTTTGTAGCAATTGTTGTATATCGATTCCGTTGTCACGTAGACATATTTTGTGCCGAATTATCTTTATTATCCTATTAGTTGACAGTAGCATCTATTAAAGAAGGCCTACTTGTATAATAAAATGATATCCCACCTGAGGAAAATATGTATATACATATATACATACATATATATATATATATATATATATATATATATATATATATATATATATATATATAAGATCAAGATCGGTCCAGTCGCATAGGAAGCTGATGTTTGTCATGTATGTACCTTGGGAATCGTAGCTTAGGGGTGCACTAAGAAGGTATATCCCGAAACTCCAACGGCATCAAGTAGGAACGGTTATCTTTATATATATATTTCTTGTGTGCGTGTGTATGTCACTGAACTCCTCCTAAACGACTGGACCGATCTTGATGAATTTTTTTGTGTGTGCTCAAGGGGACTTGAGAATGGTTTAGATTCACAATGTAGTCCACTAAAACATTTTTTTTACCTAATTTTTAATTTGTAAGTAGTTGTGGATTTTGGAATGTTTCACATTGGAACCGACGGACTGCACTGCTATCGCGCTGTCAAATCTTATATTAATAATTTCGTCAAGGAGTACATCGAAACCTTACCTGAATAATAAAATATAAAAATTAAAAATTTCGAGTCGACAACATATTTCCGCAAAATTCGGATTGTCGAATATTTTGTTAAATTCTAATGGTTTAGACAGACAATCCGCAGTCGCCATATTGGCCACTTAATCAAAACGTCACTGATACCGGATAACATTTTGAGTACAACTAAGTCTCAGCACGAAGTATTTTGTATGTGTAAATACTTTTTGCAGTTATATAGTATGTGCCCAATACAGGAGGTTTGTGTTACCCCGTACATAGGTAGATGTTATACTTTAACTAGAGAACCTCAAATTTTTGCGAGCGAAGCCGCGGGCAAAAGCTAGTATTAATATAAAATGTTATATTAATATTATATACAAAGTGCTCCTAAGCTGACTCATAACCTAGCACGGGCCCATTTTCGTTATGAAAAGTGTTAAGCCACAGTCCGCCACTCTAGTCAAGTGTGAGTTGGCAGACTCTTTATGCCTTTCGAGAATATTATGGAAAATTCTCAAATAGAAGATAGGAATGCAGGTTATTTTCCTTTACTTACCATTTAGCAAACAATAATCAACAACCTAATATAGTACGTTCATACATATTAAGTAGCTAATTACCTCGTAAAGTCATTAATGCACGCCATGGATTTGAATCTGCGACCCTCTGCGTAGCAGTCTATTGTAGAAATTTATAAACAAGATAATGTTTTATTTATTTAATAATTTAAATTCATGCATAAAATTATACTAAATCAAAACAAATACAACAAACATAAATTACACCCGTTTGACCGGAAGAGCTTGTAACAAAAGTAGAACATTAATGTTATTTACAGATTAATAACGCACACAGTTAACACAATCAAATTTATTTTATGAAGCCCCGTTTATGAGCATGTAACACGTAGTTTACGTAATGCATAATTCCCTATGGACATGCAATTGCAACCGCTCCGCCTATTTAACTTCATGATAACATGATTTGTAATTTCATGCTGCGAGTATGGTGAGCTTACGTTTGTAGTTCCAGATAGTGGTTGTGTAATTAGCTTGTTATGCTTAATAGACTGGTTTGTACAATTTTAGATAGATATAGATGTAAAATTGCATAAAAATGCAGAATTTTGTTTAGAAATAAGGTCTTAATCTGTACTGCTTTTTATTCATAAGTGTAGAGATAGGACTTAACTTTATCAGATTTTGTCTCGCGAAATCCAAATTTGTTTTGTTATGAACATGATATGTAACCAATTATCCTACGACTATTATCCTAACCAATTATAAACGGGAATCGGCAATTCAATGATACTCAAAAAGTATTCCCATCGATTAGTCAACTCCCTCATTCGAAGCTAGACGAGGATAAACAAACATCAGTTGTGTGAATGGTTAATTGTAGCAAAAAAGATACCTAAATAATTAATTACAGGCTTACAGATCTGATTGATTTTAATTAAAGCTTAGGTATATCAAATACAGTCATAAATACTGATAGGAACTAATATAATTCCAAACTACGATTTAACTCAGATAACAATCACAAAACACTGAATACTCGAAGGATCAAAACTAAACAATCGCAGTAGTTCAGTCTCGCGGTTGCTTATCCGTACACGTCGCGAGACTTGTCACTTGTCGCACGCCACGTCGCCTCCCCACTATTGCGATACTGAAATATATATACATACTGAAATATCCCCACTATTGCGGTTTTCCTGCCCGCTATTCAAAATGTCTTCTGAAGCTAATTGGACGAAATTGTCTCACAAACTGACTGCTTACAATTGGGAAGACATAATTGCCGTAGTCAAGTTTGTTAATGTTTATTTACTAACCATTATTGTTGAGATAAATTTATCCGTCTTAGTATTACAAAGTTAGCGTTAGTTACCTACAAAGAAATTCTCAATGAAAATTGGGTTGGTAAATAAACTCAAATGAAATTGCCCCGGTCAAGGTGAGGGGACCAAAAGTCATGCGCCTCAGTGGGCCAGTAAAGCCGTCAATTGCAGCTGTCATGAACATATCAGGACGATCGAAATTAAACGTCAGCCCTGTAGTATATTGAGCCATGATCTCACCTAACATTATCATTTATAGTACATCTAGCTGTTATAGTAATTGAAAGTAATTGAAATGTTTCATCCGATTGACGATTTTAATTTTATTGTTAAACATAAGAAATTATTTTCGAAAAGCGACTGGATGAAACCTAAAACGAAACATTTAACCCTCATTTTAATCCTAGCCACAAACGTTTGAAGTTCTTTGTTAGATTTAGTCATTTAATTAAACTATTTACAAGTCAAAGACCTCAATAAACTCTCAGTCGTTTATTACAATATTAATAAATTAGGGACGCATTTCTCACTATTTACAAATAGACTCTTCAAAGTAACACAATACTACTCTGTATTTCCATACTAATGTGATCATAGAGACAGAATCTCAGATCTCACAAAGATATTTCTGAAAGCACCTCGGCCTATTTTTCCGAACTAAACACGTAATGTAGTACAGCAATACGCAAGAACACAACGAACAGTCTGGCAATACAATTTTATATTCGACTATAAATCGTTTGTTCTTATCACGACAAAGAGCTTCCAACTATTGTAAGGCGTCCGTCTCATATCACTTCCCATAAAAATGTTTTATGTTAGTGGCTAATAAATGACGTCAGCAAATTCGCTAAGACAATATGAGAAGAGGCTGTGCATCCGTTTCTTTTATTCCCTCCCCTAGTAATCATTGTTTCGGCAGAGGGGCGCCAACTTGCCGACAGCTATAGCTAATATTCCGTTCCAACCAAACACAATACACTATAAATGTATCTATGTATAATTGGAATGGCTCGTACAGATATTGGACAGTAAAATTTTATGAACTCGTGTGAATTAAAAAATACTGTATCGGTTTCCACTTTAACCATCCAGTGTTTTTGTGCTACACCGTTAAAATTTTTGTGTTTAGTTTTTGGAAGTAAAAAATAACGATGTGAACTCTTTATTAATTCATACATATCGAAAATCAATTCTTAGTATTCAATTTATTGATATGCATTTTGTATTCAATTATATTTTATGTTTCTGATTGAAAATATTGTATTGTTTCCTACAATACAGCGTTGAATTCACGCAGTCTTATTATTTCTTTGCATTTTTATGATGTTTTATAAGCTATTCCTTACCAATGTTATGGAGCCCTCATAGCGAGACTTGACTTGCTGTTCGTAACAGATCGGCCACGCCAAGCAAGGTGCCAAACCAACAAAAACAAAAAGAATACAGGCAAACAGAGAAAACAATACCACGAATGTATCAAATCAATAAAGCCTGAAAAAATGCGCTGGTTTGGAAAGGATGGCGCCAAACAATAAGATTTTAGAGGGATTTGGTTTGGCACCGACTTCAAAAACTAAGTATTTAGTTTAATTTAGTAATTAGTTTTTGGGAGAAATTCGAAAGGAAATTTGAGAGGATTAGGGGTAGCGCATCTAAAAATTATTTCGCGCTTTTCAGTGGGTCGATTTTTTGAAGGCGGTTCTCTTTTTTTTTTTAAAGGAACTAAATACGTACTTAGTTAACATTTTTGTTGCGATTTTTAAGTTTTCATTTTCGTTTTATTTTTTTTTCTTATTATTTTTATTTCATACTTTTTAGTGTTAGGTACTTCGTTCGTTTACTTCAGGTTTTGTGTTAACAACTCTTTTATTTATTTCACACTTTTTAGTGATAGGTACTCCATTTACTTTAAGTTTTGGGCTAATTAATAGTTTGTTTATGGATAGATTATTCAATTATTTTAGTGATAAGTTTTCTGCTGGTATCAGTCTGTAATCATGACTTTGACATAGGTACCTACTTTTATTCTGTGTGCCTATGGGCTTAGGCTTGATGCTGCAAGAGGGAGATGAGTCCCGGGAATCAGCCACATACGGAAGGACGCCCTCCGCAAATGCTGCTCCAAACAAATGCGGCGGACTTGTACATACTATTTTCTATAGCCGTACTTGAATTGGCTGTGAGGTCTCGTATTATGCTCCGGAGAAATATGTCAATAACGGATGGCGTAGCGAACGGAGCAATGGGTGTTCCTAAAGGATTTAAATGTCGGGCACTAAGAAGAGATCAACTTGAGCCAGGTGAACTACCTGATGCCATTTTGATATTATTTGATGATCCATCAATAGCATTGCGTCTTAAAGATGATGATGAATACGTTTCCATAGCTCCAGTGACAGCGACCTATCAAGGCAATCGCGGTTATGGTGATATCGAGAGGCGGATGTATTGAGTTGGGTTGGCAGAACAAATTACTCAACCATCCCCACGACAATAGAGCCTTAATTCTTTCACCGACTTTCTTTGTTTTTAATCGCAGAGACATAGACACGTAAACACACACACACACGCACACTCGTACACACACACACACACACACACACACACACGCGCACGCGCACACACACACACACACACACACACACACACACACACACTCACACACACACACACACGTACACACACACACACACGCACACACGCACACACGCACACACACACACACACACACACACACACACACACACGTACACATAATACATACAAACATACTAAGAACCATTATACCTATGTATACGGGTCAAACTGAGAACCTTCTTTTTTTGAAGTCGGTTAAAATACTAAAACTTTCTCCTAAGTGTAAAAAATACTTTTCCGCCAAACTCGAGTTAATCGTGGGCAAACTTACATGTATACGGGTCAAACTCAGAACCTTCTTTTTTTGAAGTCGGTTAAGGGCCTAAAACCTTCTCCTAAGTGTAACAAATATTTTTCTGAAAACCGCATCAAAATCGGTTCAGCCAAACGCGAGATAATCGCGGACAAACATACATACAGACATACAGGTCAAACTGAGAACCTCCTTTTTTTTGAAGTCGGTTAAAAAGTAGCAGATTTATTTCAGAGCACACAGTGTTAAGTCGGGCCATTCTCTCAATTTTCACAACAGTTTGCTTACATTACTGCGAGTGTGTGGCGGCGCTACATAAGTTGTAAACCTGAGGGTGGATGAAAAAATACGAGATCTCATAAATGGAGGCATGACATAACTGCGCCATTTAGTAAACCATGAGGTGTGTCCTACAAACAAAGGCATTAAGGACGCATCAAAAACTTTATCATCCGATTAACAAAGTAGCTAGACGGAAAAGTAAATATTAAATTAGTTTACTACATTTGTTATACAACGACTTGACCGATAAAAAATTACCGAAAAAAGAACTTTGGTAGCCAGACCGTGTGTATCGTCATCATCATAAACTGCTGTGACCTTTTCGATGACTCGCCACTGAGCCCGAAATTTCAGCACTTCGTGTCCAGCCGCTGCCAGCCACTTTGCGTATATCGTTACTCCACATGGCCGCTAAGTTACGCTCCACGCAGCTATGTTTGCTAAGGCTGTTTGCCTCAATGTGAATACAGGACTGAAATAAAATATATTTGCCATAACTGTGAATGCGTAACAGACTGGTGTAAGGCAACATTTGCATTTATAGTAGGTACTTATAAGCTCAAACAGAAGAGGTTTCTTTTGTATTTATAATATTATTGCAGACTGTTCATTGCGATTTCAGTCGCTTTTTTATTTCAACAATATCGGCACCAACTGGCTCAAAGACTATAATGAAATCCGAGTCTACCTGAGTTGATCGCACTTACCTTATTAATTACCTACCTACTAAAATCGCTCAAAGATCAAGTAGCTTACTACAAATGGTAATTAATCAGTAAGTAATTTAGTAAGTGACCTTTCCTTATAGTCTCACGCCTGTATCCCCGAAGGCGTAGGCAGAGGTGTAATATTACACCCACATTTCGTCATGAAATTATAGGTCCCACGTAATAGGGGGCGAGCCTATTGCCTTTACCGGGCACATCACCAGACTCCGTGCTGCAATCAGAATTAGTGACCTTTCCTATTTATCTTAATAAATATTTTTTGTATCAGTACTGGTGTAAATTACCTATGCTTAATCAGTAGAACATTATCTTTTTATTTAGTAAAGCTTTCATGAGATGAAACATAATTCTCATTAAGTACCCCCGTGTATTGTACTCTTAAATGCAAATACTTGGCGAAATGCGCACATCTACGGATTGCATACATTACTATCACTGTGAACATGCATATTCATAGTATTAATGTTCTGAAAGTATTCTAAACGCAACTTTGGCTCGTACAATATTTGTAGTAGAAGTTATGTTCTAACTACACGAATAGATAATGAACTGCGGAGTTCAAAGCTACTGTTAAAGCAATAAGGTTTTGCAGGTGTTTGATTTGCTTTGAGTGTAAAGTTTGTTGTAAGCTAAGTTTAATGAATTGTTTGCTTTATTGAAAAGTCGTTTAACGTGCTGAACGTTCGCTTGAAAAGGCGTTAAAAAAAAGGGTAGACGAGCTATTTGTTTTTACTGAATAGCAAAATGGTTCAGGTATAGTTTCGGTTTTGTATTGTTTTTGTGTTATGATTTTAAATGTGTATAAGGTAAATATGAACAGACGGAATGATACCACTCCAATGTAACTGGTGATTATTATTATGCCTGTAGTACCTTTTTGGTATATTTTCTATTGTTTTTTTTCCTTTTTATAAAGACAACTCCCGCATTAGGACTAAATCCTGTGTCGCGGGTGACTTTACAAACATACAACTAACGGACACAATGAACACCCAGACTCGAAACAAAAATTTATGAAGATATAGTAATAAGTGTTGTCTCGTGTGGGAATCGAACCCACAACACTTCGGCAGTGTCAAGCAGCGAGGCGGCCGCTTAAACCACTACGCCAACCGTGCAGTCAAATTTTTATGTTAACTAGAAATAAGTAAATGATTTTCCGACAATTACCTGGGTCTCTTAAAGTTTACTGACCGACCGATTCAGAAAGAGTTCTTCGGCAATTTAAACCGGTTGTAGTGCAATAACTATGGAGTCAATTTCAGTGAAGAAAGTCTAAAGACGCATGACTTGGCAGTTTCAGGCCGACCTCATATTGGGCGTGCGCGTTCTTCGAGCGCCCGGTGTGCGCGCGGCATTCAGTCTGTAGTACAAAGTGATCGCCGAGCTCACCAAAAAGTTCACAAGTGCGTGTTGTATTCATACACAGAGGTTTCAGTACTTCTTCTTCTTCTTCTTTTTCGTATCTGTGGTTTCAACTATATGAGACCTGCATAATACTCGGTCACTCAGTACTAAAATACACTTTAACATCATCTCGTTATAGCGGCAAAGAACGGCTCCCTACTAGTACCTACGAGTATATCGGTTTTGATATTGAAATCTTTCGGCTACAGAACTATTAAAATTAACTGATACTTCCAAAAAATACAATAACTCTGACTTTTTTACAAGCCTACAGCTTTTAATCCTCATGCGCCTTTAACACCTGCGTAATTAGACAATGGACCTACGTTCAAGTTCATTGGCAGCATTCGAATCCCTAATGGATACCTTTGAACCAAAAAACAGTTTAATGAAGCAGGCATTGCACCGACCACTTCAATGGGTTTCTAGTATAAGTTTCAGCAGATACGAGTAGTTAGGCCTCAGAATCAATTACTGAATCAAGCAAGCGCAAAATTTGGTTACTCGGTATAATTGTGTAAGATGGGCATTATTAAGAAAATTAACGAGTTATATTTAAATATCTTGGGGTTATCCATCACATAAGTGGCGCTGTTCGAAAAGCCCATTCATGTAAAAATGAATCCTAAATAGTCAAGACAGTCTACTCACGATGTAACCAGTGATTCTCTGCCACTTCGTTTATTGCCAGTTTTGCATAAATATTCTTAAAAAAATTAAGTAAAGTGTACTAACTTCCTTTTTTACCCGACTGCGCGACGCAAAGGAGGGTAATGTGTTTATCAGTCTATGTATGTATGTATATATGTATGTATGTATGTATGTTTGTTTCTATGTGGCGTTCTAGAGACCAAATGCGTAGCCCGATTTTGATGATTCTTACGTCAATCGATTCGTCTTAACCTTGCGAGTGTCACTAAAGACATGACAGTAATCAAAATTCACCACAGCCTCAACCAGACGCCATATTGTCAAAATGAAAAAATAAAAGGCCCCTTGGGAACATTTGATTGGTAAAATTTTAATGGGCCCCGACTGTGAGTCGTTCTGTTCTGCATTAGAATTCTAAACTACTGGCCTTGTTTCTTTGTTTTTAGTTTTTATTATTTTTTACGCAGTCGGGTTTTTTGTTTTTCTTTAAATTATTTTTTTCAATTATCTTAAACATATTTAAACCTAGCTCTCCTCAAATCCTAATCCACTTTTGTCTTACAAAATAAAGCGATTATACAAAACGGGATGTTGGCTTGGGGCCTTTATCTGTCTCTAAAGGATACCTATTTCCAGTCCAGGGACAAATCTGTAAAGACGGTCTAATTTGATTTTAATGTTACTCATTGAAAGCTAAATAGGTTTACATTATTGTAGGAGTCTTTTAAAAGAAAAGTAATACACTCAATGACAAGCAAAACGTTAAATGGAAATGCCAGTAAGCTCGTTTGTCAAAATCAGTCTAGTAATATACACATTTCGTGAATAGCCGTCGTACTTAATGTAGACACTAGAGACAAAGATGTTGTTACAAAATATAGGTACGTTTACGTTTTCAACGGTAGACACGTTTCTTGGAGCTACATAAAGAATCTTAGTGTTTCTGACTCAAGATACCTACTGTGAAATTTATGTAACATGTATATGTTACACAAAAGTATCTGAAATCAAGAAAACTAGTAGGTAGGTATCTGATTACTATAGAAACATTACTTATTACTTATGTTATATACCTACTGTGAAATTTGTGTAACATGTGTATGTTACACAAAATTATCTTAAATCAAGAAAACTAGTAGGTAAGTATCTGATTACTATAGAAACATTACTTATTACTTATGTTATGTAACTATAATGGATACCTAGACAATAAAAAAATAAGAAATACATACACACATGATCAAATTAGTGGCAGGCTTTTAAAGTTACTAGCAGATGTATGCATTTTATTTAAAAAATAATACATGCACCTCGAGGTTAAGGTTTATTTTCTATAGAATTACTGATCACTGACGTCTCTTGCCATCACGCCACGTAATCATTATGACTGTTGTCTCAATGCACGTAATCGTTATTATAAAAGAGATAAAGGAAAATAACAATATTTCGTCAATGTACGAAGGATGCCCGAGACCCGAAATTAAGCAGCAACAGATCTACTAATCGGTATCCAATTAAAAAATCTTCTGCATTTTTAGTCACATTCCACATTTTATTTGTAGCACTTTATAATCGAGAGATAAACTATTAAACGTGTTTGTGATATTCAATCCTGTTGTTATGTACATTCAAGACAGTTTAGGCGTACTATGAATAAAACCCGGTTGTGCGTCAGCGTTTGATTTGTGAGTTTATCCGATATAAATTCTGCCTATTGCCTGTATTTGTGTACTAGGCGGTGATTAAAAAACAATAGTGAAATTTATTACGTATGTACGAGTGTAAAAATCCTATATTTTTTACTTTTGTCTGCCGAGTTTCAACACAGTGGCATGAGTGATGCGCTGACGCCTTGAATATGTTCACATACACATTAGCTTTGATCTGTAATAATATAGTAGTTTAAGAGCTTTTTTAATGATAAAATTTCAGAGAGATGAATAGGAATGACTCAACAATAGATAAATTATTTACAACTCGCGTCAACGGACACCATGCAACAATTTGTTCATCATCATCCAATCGGTTCTTTGTAGGAATCGAACTCACAACTCATGGTGCTGTTTTAAACCGCACAGCGGACGTATCATACTGCGCCATCCGTAAATTTACTGTTACGCTTATATAATAGTGAGGTCAGTTATGCGCACCATGGAAATTTAATTCTCCAACTGAGCAATACCTGTTTTTACTTTAACCATTTCACAAAATACTTGACAGTGCGCAATGTCGACTATGAGTGACTGGCAACTAAGTGTCAAGTGTCAACGGTGTTCTGAAAGTTGTTAGTTGTCATTCACTTTGACACTACACAAAGCGCAAGCGAAGCGAATGACCGATCGCTGCCGCCACTATTCCCATTCGAGACGGCAATCGGTTTTCATTATAAATACCTATACATATATGTCCGTGTGGTGACGGATTAAAAATACGGAATGTCACCACCCCATATCATCCCATGGGTGTCGTAAGAGCCGACAGAGGGAGCATATTATGCAGAGAACAGCACTGTAAGAGAAGGAAAACTTGATACAAACCCTATACCAACCCGTTTGGCCAGCGTGGTATAGTAGGCCAATTCCTCCTTTCAAAGGAGAGGCCTAGTCCAGCAGTGGACTGTTAAAGGCTGATGATGATGATGATGATACATATGTACGTGTTCTATGGATGATCAAAATTGAGTACCTTTATTTTTGTAAAAATGTATTAATGGTATTATTGAACAAGTTTGAATTAAAAATTCAATAAAAATATAGAGAATAAGCTGGCTGGAAAGCGAAGTCCAAAAATAGAGTTTATTTAAGAAGAAAAACAGTGCTAATCACTTCAATGGCCCAATCGTTCACAATAATATTTATTTTAATTAAACTAGGTGTGTAAAACTTATTTTGTCGTTTTCATCTGGAAGGTTGGTGGATTTTTAATTTTGCATCTCACATAATTAAGTCAAACTTCGAAGTAAAAGCATGATTATAAATAATAGTAATTTTCCGAAAACACTCGGGAGCTTTACATAATTAATATTTCTGAAAACACTCGGGAGCTTTACATACCTAATATTTCTGAAAATTTAGTCGTCTTTCTATAAAAAACAACAGCCCCGCTAGGAATAATACATGTATGAGATCCACTTTACCTTTAGAAACATTCAACCAATGGCTATAAAGAGCATAATATAATATTATCATCGATCATAAAGAAGCTCCATCTATTTGTGTCCTATTCTTGCTAAACCTGCAATGCACAGTGAAGACTTACCTTGTGTTCTCTCTGTTAAAATATGGGGCAAGCCGTTAATAGTCTAGTAGCGTGCATTGATCGGTTTATGCGATTAAACAAGAGGTGTGCAGTGTTCTTAGATGTTAGATACAGCTATGATAAAACTACCGCTACTCGACTCTTGATAAGATTAGCATGAAATACCACGTTCATGTTGAAAATAATACTGCTATGGGCAATGAGATTGTAATTTAAGACTCAGGTGTGACTGAAATGAGATTAGGGTTTGGTTTTTGCTGCAGATGTGCGGCTACTTTAACGTGACATGCAAATGGCTTGGCTCAATTAAGTTTAGTATTACATCAGTCATTAGTCAGTCAGTTGAAGGTACATAGTAGAGACTTGCTGATTTCTGCATGAATGGGCCGGTTCTATCGGAGAAGCTTTACCCTCTCACAGAATATCGATATAAAGTAACAGTGTCTAATGTCTATACTATTGCGTTTCATTCTGTGAGAGAGAGTCCTAGAGTCCTCATACCATTTTCCTTCTAAATCATCCCACTCATCCTCCTCACTTTTCCCATCCCAAACGCTGGCAACGGACTTGTGACTCCTCTGGCGGGTCTCTACGGGCGGCGATAATCGCTTACCATCAGACGATCCGTCTACTCGTTTGCATAGTAGGCATCATAAGAAAAGCACTCTATATAGATTTATTCACTTATTAATAGTTTACGTGTAAAACGCAGTGATTACTTAAAATGTTAATATGGCTCGCTTGGAACATTACAACTACGGTCAGAATATACAGGCTGTCTATAAACCGGCGAATCATGGAGACTATAGTGTAACATGGCGTGAAACCTATCTGTGTGGGCCTCGGCAAACATTCTTGATGCTACAGTGGCGAGCTAGTCGCCATACTGTTTTGAAATTATTAATATTGGTTACAAAGGGCTTAGGAAGGTGCAACGTGTAACTAAATTCTGCTGGTATGGGTCAATATGTGGTGTTTTAGTTACACTAAAATATGTTAAATTAATATTTATAACTTTATACTAACAAGGTTAAAAATATAAAATATACTTACTTTCATCTAATATGAGTGTCAATGTCGATCTACTAATATTTAAATGTTAAAATCTCTCTGTGTGTTACGCTTCTATTACCAACACATCATTTCGAGGATCTGTCTGCTGCCTATGACACTGTTAACATCAGGAGGCTTCTTTCGAAAGTCGAAACACTGACGACCGATCCTGGATTTGTCCAAATTCTAGGTGAGCTCCTTTATAGTCGTCGTTTCCAAGTTCACTTGCTCGCAGAGAAGAGTAGATGGCGCTGCCTAAAAAATGATCTTCCTCAAGGTAGTGTGCTAGCGCCAACACTATTCAATATATATACCAACGACCAACCTACCACTACTTCTACTACAATGTTTCTGTACGCAGATGACTTGGCGCTTACCACGCAGACCCAGACATTTGAAGAGGCCGAAAGGAACCTTGTGACGGCTCTTGATCGGCTGGCAATATACTACGAGGAGAATGGCCTAAGACCTAACCCATCAAAAACCCAGTCCTGTGTTTTTCATCTCCGAAACCACTGTGCCAACCGAGTCCTTAACATCCAGTGGCAAGGAGTGAGTATAAAACATTGTCCCTATCCGAGATATCTCGGGGTTACTCTGGACCGATCACTCACTTTTAAGACACACTGCCAAAATACAAAAATGAAAGTGGCGACACGAAACAATTTGCTCCGCCCTCTGACGTCCACATCCTGGGGAGCCACGCCAGATGTTCTCCGTACGACGGGACTGGCGTTATGTTTCAGTGCTGGGGAATACGCTTGTCCAGTTTGGCACCGGTCCGCTCATGCCGATCTTGTTAATGTGGCGTTAAATGAAACGTATCGCACCATAACCGGCTGTCTAAAGCCCACTCCATTAAACATGGTATATCCGCTAGCAGGAATATCACCGCCAAATGTTCGACGAGATGTAGCCTGCTGTATAGAAAAGCAGAAACAGGAGTCTGATTGTCGACACCCTCTACACAGAAATCATATGCCACCACACCGCCTCAAAAGTCGGAAAAGCTTTCAACGTCACACCGAGCCATTAAGCGACGAGCCTGCAACCGCAAGATGTAGGCTGTGGGCTGAAAAGCATCCCCCACCGTCACACTATACCTCACCACAGGAGTCTCTTCCACCTGGACACACTCTGCCCTGGCCTGTATGGAAGTCTCTTAATAGACTTCGCACCCAGGTTGGACGCTGCAGAACGAACTTGTGTAGGTGGGGTTTCAGGGATCCCGGTCTTGCTCGGTGTGACTGTGGTGAGCCGGAGCAGCCCATGGCACATCTGTTGGTGTGTCCTTCTTGCCCATGCTCTTGTACGCTATCTGAGCTTTGCGCGGCCAATCCTAATGCGATTAAAATGGCCGAATATTATGCGAATAATATATAGCTCGCATCTGAACCATCGACACGAAGAAGAAGAAGACCAACACATCAACATTCCATAAGTTTTGTAACTGAATAAGCTAACATCACCAGCGGACATTATGCGAATTTGTTGGTTTTTGGCACCTACAGTCATATTTTCTACTTAGGTATAACATTTAAACAAGAGGTATCTATGAACCGAAGCATATGGCGTTCCATAATCCCTGTCTACTCCAATGGGAGACAGGCGTGACGATATATGTAGAAAGACAAATAGATAACATTTAAACAAAAAGGTGAAGAGCGATATCCGTCATAAAAAGTAGTTCAATTGTTATTTTTTCTTTCAACCGACAGGTTTTCCAGACATCTATCACTCTAAAGTTACACTAGACTTCAAAGCCTACAACGAAACATTTTCTTCCTAAAATAGCAAACTCAAATGAAATTCATCAACCGTGTCATTTGAGCTCACAAAAAGTAATGCAATAAGTCTATTTGATTACCCTCAAGTTCGCTGAAACAAATCTGAACAAAGAAAAAACTTAGTTCGTATTAGCATGAAGGTTCAATTCGATAAGTGAATTCACTTGATTGCGCTACGAAAGATCAAAAAAGTACATAGAAATTTGTAGCTAGAATTTCTTGAGCATTGCAGAATATTTGCTAGCAACAAACGGACTTTAAATTGTTATCAGGTCAGGTCGAACCCTAGATTGCGAAGGTTCAATAAAAGCATTGCTGATTTTTTTGCTAAAAATAGTTTTCTCTTTAAGTAAAATTATGCTTTCGAATAAATGATACTATCTCTGAAATCAAATAGAACGAGCCCAGTGTTTTCTAGGTTTTTTTAGAATGGTAGTGTTCAATTTAAAAAAAATTTTATCTGCTGTCACGGTCCCTGCTCCATGTCGATAACCTTTGAATAACGGGTTACTTCAGGCACTTTTTGGACAAAACCGCAAACGGTTCAGCTGTCTAGAAATTCTAAAATGTTAAACTCTATTAGCAGTAACACTAATTTGAAAAATTTAAAACAAGCGCCTTACAGTATCGCTACATTGTTCACTAATTTCGCAACCATGTTCTTATATTGGAAGCATATGCGCGGAACAAAATGGTGAAAGAAATTACACTGACACATAACTTACTTATACGTATATTGCATAGTAGACGCACAAAGTGTTTCAAAATCATAAAGATTAATTTAATAACGTACGTAGCTGAAGCGTAAAAGGGGTGATATTTCTTGAGCAGAAGTTTGAAACTGACTACGTCTCTTTTATCTGACACTTTGATACAAAGTTCACATGATTCGAACAGTTTGTCATACCCGACGCTATTGTAAGACCCCTCCTAGCTTTAGTGAGATTGGTTTTACTCTTTTGCACCTAAAGTTATTGTTCTACGGCCACATGTCATTATTCAAAGTCATATAACTCAAATGGGAGAGGGGCGAAAGTGTTTTCCATTAAAGATCGATCCTCGGCTGTAATATTTTAGCGATGCTATGTATGTAGGTATGTGTCATAATGTAAATGTATTACAGTACGAATCTGCAGATCGAATGAACTTGAAAAACTTTATCTTTGTTAAATTACATCGTTCCATGTTTAGTTTCATAAAGTATTTAGTTTATTGTTTAGGAACTAAATCATTGTATGAGAGAGAGATGCTAATGAATAGCTTTTATTTATTCTAAACTCGATGACTTTATTGCACCAAAATATTTTATTTATTAGCAGCTAGAATGCATGACTATTACCCAGTTTTACCATTTTCTGATAAAATTTTGTAAAAAAAAATAGATAAGTCATACAATTTGTATTCGAGTTTTCAATTTATTTGAAAAATAAAGTTTTCCAGGGTTGGTTAAACTAAGACTTTATTTATAAAAAACGAAAGGAAACAGCGTTGAAATTTTAAGTATACTAATTTCGATATTTAAGACCATGATAAAATTCACACACTATATATCAAGTAAAAATTTGTAAATCGATATTGACACACTCAATGAACAGAACACAATGATATGTTGGACTATCTGAGAAGAGTAATTTCACCAGAAACCATCAACGCGAATGAATTGATAGTAAAAGAGATAAGAACTAAGATACATTCATTCCTATACATTCCCATCATACAAAATAAATTAGTGGGTCTTAATCGCGTACAATTAATTTATTTAAGATATCAATACCAATTTTTTCCGACGTTTCGCTCGTCTTGCACCGAGCGTGGTCGCGGAGAGACTGTTTTATTCTGTTTTATTTTGTATGACGTATACGGATCGCAAAAGTTTAAAATCGATTATACATTCCCATTTAAACTAATTAGTAAGAGTTCATTTTGCGTCAATTTTTCCCGTGAGTATTTTAAGATATTTTTTATACCTAATAGCTACTATTGTGTAAAATAAACATGACAAGGAAGACATACTGACAGTAACAAAAGAGTTGCGATGAAAACTTAAACTCTGTTTAATTATTACAACTGTCATAGAATAAGCGGACAAATGCTAGAGATTCTTAAATTGAAAATAGATTTTTTTAAAGTAGAATATATTAAATAAATAAAAGAAGAAACCGCGTTACTTATAAATACGTTTTGTATCGTCAATGACCGACTTGAATACTGATGATATTGTAACTAAAACGAAAGCTTTTTGCACGGCTACGTCCGCTCTTACAGTGACTAGTTGGAATGAATAAACCGCTCCAATACTGCGCAAAAGGTCTCTCCTCACTATGAGACTGATAAGACACAGTCCATCACCCTGGCCAATTGAGTGATGACAGACGCGACATGACTTTCGCTTATATTACGAAGAACTCTTAGACGAACAGTGTCCTTATAATATTCTCTACCACTGTATTTATCTAATCAACAACACAAAATTTCATAAATACAGGTCTGGAATAAAACCTGTGAGTCTCATGTAGGGTCTTACTAAAGCAATAGCAGCATCAAAACCAAAAATCAAAATCTTATAACGCACGATAGAAATCGTTTAGCTTGTAATTAAAAATTACAATTTAAAACTAGTTGTGGATAGTACATCGTGTAGTTATTAGTACAGTTTAATGGATTTTTATTATTGAACAGTACTTATTAAATTATCACTGTTATTTCACTAAATAAGTAAAACATATTTCATTTTATTCGAGGCCAATTTCATATTGTTTTCATTTCATTCTCGATTTGAGATTCTAGACATACAATTTCGTTAAAATGTTCATTTAATTTATTTGAGAATCTATTATAAAAAGATGCATAATATTACACTCGTGAGAAATCTTGAAGAAAGTATATGAAAGCTATGATGACATTGACAGCTGAACGGAGCGGCAGGAAATTTTTTATATTCCGTTAAAATATTATTTTTTTTTTTTTCATTTTGCTACAATTATTAATAGCCAACAGAGTGGTGACGATATCTGGTTGAATAAACATAAAGTGGTTTCACCCGCTCCAACGTTTGATCACTAAGAAAAGTGAATAGAGCCAAATACGTCGAAACCGTTGCATCGGGAAAAAATATTTCTTGCTGGCTGGTGTGAGGAGCGCCGTTTCGGGCTCACCGAAGCGCACCGAAACGTACAGCTCTAATGTGCCACCATGCCGGCCTCCGCTAGCGCACTGGCCGATGGCAAAGGACCGCCGCCACGGACAATAAAAATATTAAAGTGCTTGACAAACGTCAGTGTCTATTGTGTTGATTGTTTTGATTGTTTTTGATATTATATTTTAGCTATAAGTTTATTTTTAGTGAATTGTGTAATTCATGTCGTATAACGGTGGCAAAAGCGATGAGGAGGTAAGTGCCAGTCAACTTTACACACCGACTACCCTGGTGCGCTGCCCCATCTGTCCCCAAGCACGTTTGTTCAAAGGTGAGCGGGGCCTCAAAGTACATTTAGGAAAAATTCACAAAAACCAAAATGTACTTTCCGGCCCCACTACTTCCACCAGTACTACACAGAACAATCCCACAGACGCCCCTAAAATTCCCTTTTGGCAGTATTTAAGTCAGCTCAAAAATTCCATTCCGATCCTGAAGAGAATTCCCCGTGGTGCGAGGCCTTCAGTGGCTCAAAACCTAGCACATTGCATAGGCCTTGTCATCCGGGAGAATTCTATTACGGCTTGGGAACAGCTACTCACTTTCCCTTATAGAATTCTACATGCTCAAGGAGACCGGCTTACAACAAAAACTTTAACAACAAAAATTAAAGAAAACTGCAATATTTCGGCATCAAAATTAGAATACCATCCTCCCAAAACTCACCGCAACAGCACCATCTTCCATCATGTAGAGTCGAAACTAAGGGAAGGTGACATCAGGGGAGCGTCCAGGCTCTTATTCAGTAGCGATGTGGTGGCGCATGATGAACAGCAAAACTACAGCAGCATATCATGATATGCTGCTGTAGTTTTGATACTTGAATGGAATATATTAAAGATAATGATGTACGGATCAAGTCTTTTCCTTGCGATGCATAGCCGAGAATTTTTTTGCCAAAGGTCGAAAGGTCTTCTGCGCATTCGTGGATTTGGAAAAGGCTTACGATAAGGTGGTGAGGAATGAAATGTGGTCGGTACTGTCGATTTATGGGGCGAACAGCAGCCTCATTCGAGCTCTGAAATCCCTTTATGAGGATTCTAGAGCTTGTGTGAGGATAAACGGGGCATACACTGACTGGTTTACCATCAACACAGGTGTTAGACAGAGATGTGTAGCGTCGCCATGGCTGTTCAAACTCTTCATGGACAGTTGTTTGCAAGACTTGAAACAAAGTGATTGGGGATTAAGGATGAATGAGTTACTTGTCAAATGCCTCGTTTATGCTGATGATCAGGTTATACTTGCATTTTCAGCGGAGGAGTTGCGGGAGATGGTAACAATCATGCATGGTGCGTTAGAGAGGAAAGGAATGAAAGTGAATGTAAGTAAAACGAATGTTATGGTTTTTGAAGAGGAGGAATGCGTTTCGGCTTGTAATGTTATGATCGATGGACAGCGAGTGGAGCAACTGAATGAGTTTGTATATTTAGGTACGCTGTTTACAAGAAATGGTAAGAATGTAGAAGATATTGAAAGAAGAGTTAATGCAGGTAATAGAGTGAATGGAGCTCTGAAGGCGTTTATGAATGGCCAAAACGTGTCCAAAAAGGCACGTTTGGCTGTGCATAGAGGGGTGCTAGTACCTACTCTTATGTATGGTAGTGATAGTTGGGTATGGCAGAAGAGTCATGAAAGTAGAATAAATGCTGTAGAAATGAGAGCACTGAGAAGTATGTGTGGTGTCTCTCTGACTGACAGAGTAAAGAATTGTGTGATAATAGAGTGTTGTGGGGTAAAAGAAGATTTAGTGACAAGCATCGAGAAAGGTATGCTAGGATGGTTTGGGCACGTGGAGAGGATGGATGACGAAAGACTGACCAAGCAGATATATAAGGTAAGTGTGGAAGGGACAGGACAAAGGGGAAGACCTAGGCGGACGTTCTCTGACCAGATTGGAGACATCCTAAAACAGCACAGGTGAGAAGTGCCCTGAACAGAAGAGCATGCATGAGGAATCTGATGGGAGTGAATGAAGCAAGAGAGATATGTCAGGATCGTTGCAAATGGCGTTCTGTAGTCTCTGCCTACCCCTACGGGAAACAGGTGTGAGTCTATGTATGTATGTATGATGTTTATAGACCGTAGTTTTCTTATGAAGGGTTGTGTTTTACAATAAAATTATTTATACTTGATGATAGAGCCCTATCATTAAAATATTTTATATTAAATAAATATATTTTTAAACTACACTATGAATAGATATATGTTGTGTAGAATAAGAACTTTCAAAAGAACAAGAAAAGCATTCTTGATTCCTGGCTTATTCTTATACTACAATCTTAACATATAAAATCCTTGCGTTACTGACTGACTGACTGACAGACACGCTACAGCCGAAATTATTGGGCACGGGAAGCTGAAATTTGGCATGTATGTTCCTTTGGGACCGTAGGGGTGCACTAAGGAGGGATTTCCCGAAATTCCCACGGGATCGGCCAAAACGGGTAAATTAAAAAAAAATGCAGGCGTAGCTGCTGGCGTCCTCTAGTATAATATAAAGTTTAAATACAAATCCTTCTATCTAATATTTGCTCAAGCAGTACATGCGTACTTTGTAAGTATGTTCTATAAATACAGCGAGTTCTTTCGACAGTATCGCCCTTTCCGTGATTAACTAAAAGGCTGCTGTAGTAAGCACCTGTAATCAAAATTACTCTGACAGTTCTCTTTTTATTCGAGTTCATAGAAAATATAAATAAATTTAAGTCAGAAAATATATTCGAGTATCAAAATTGTTCGTTCGTGCATTGTAAACACGTGGACACTAAGTATTTCCAGTGTTGTTACGTTTGATCTTCTATTTTCGTATGTCATTCCAGACACGACGGTACTAATCTCCTGTATTCAAAACATTTTTATTAACTGTATCAGTTATTTGTTTCACATAGCAGGCAAGACTTAGATCGTAGGAAAGTTTTCAGTAAACTTGTAGTTTGTGGAATAGAATTATTGACTTTATAAATATGTAATTCATTTTGTCTGTTTATAACGCACTTATGTCCGTGTGGTGACGGATTAAGAATACGGATTGTCACCACCCCATATCATCCCACGGGTGTCGTAAGAGCCGACAGAGGGAGCATATTATGCAGAGAACATCACTGTAAGAGAAGGAAAACTTGATACAAACCCTATACCAACCCGTTTGGCCAGCGTGGTATAGTAGGCCAATTCCTCCTTTCAAAGGAGAGGCCTAGTCCACCAGTGGACTGTTAAAGGCTGCTGATGATGAACGCACTTATGCTGAATTGATAAATTTATTTTGATAACAATTGGTAGATTTATGTCAGTCTTACTTACATGTCAGCTCGAGCCTAAGGAGTACGCTAGATATGACGCCTTAGTAAGATTGATAGGACTAGGTAGGCTATCCTTATTTTTAATATATAAAACTAAAGTCAAACCGAATTGAAGTACAAATCTGAGAAACCGCGGCTTCAGATAGTGTTATAATAAATAATTCGCAACGGCAAACATAAACATATGCCTTGCTGTTTGTGCTTGGTTATAATGCGTACATAGATACTGAACGCCTGTAGGGGAGACACACATATCCCCTTTGCCTAACTCAAGAGATGGAAAATGAGGCAATCATTTGGGTTTCTACCTTGAACCCTATCTGTATAACTTTTTGGAAATCCGCAAGATATTTCTCTCAACACTCGTACCAGCAATAGCATATTGCAGGTAGCAGGTAGTATAGCCTTGCTGATTTCAGCATGAATGGGCCGGCTCGACGGGGGAAGTACTACCCTCTCACAGAAAATCGACGTAGTGTACTTAAACTGTTGCATTTCGTTCGGTGAGTGAGAGTGCCGGAGACCCCATACCCTATTCCTTCTCCCTCATCCTACTCCTCCTCCTATCTCTTTTCCCGACCCAAGTCCCAAGGCAACACATTTGTGACTCTTGTGTTCATAGGCGGCGGTAATTGCTTACTATCAGGCGATCCGTCTGCTCGTTTGCTGTCTATATAAAAAAGCATGGACGAAATATATAGTTTACTAGTTCAAAACGAGTAAACGTAAGTAAACGAGTATAAGCTGGATCTTCTAGTATTGACAGAAAGGCCCGATATTCCCTTCCTGATTGAATGCAAAACTTCACCCTATTAGAGCAGACATAATAATATGTATAGCGCTGCACTAAGAAACAGACTTTTATAAAGGCAGTACCAGTAAAAAAAATCTATTGAAATATATAATTGTCCTTAAAATCGATAAAATTAGATCGACGATATTAACCAAATAAAAGATACGAGCACATGAGTAAATAAACCGAACAGAGAGACAGCTTCTTAAGAGCTTGTAAATTTGTTACCTATTTTGGTAGGGTTGTCACAATAGGTTAAGACAAATCGCTTGTTCGGTATACGACAGATTCTGGATTGGACAGATTCGTGATTTGGCAGATTCCCAACTCGACAGATTCGTGGATTGGGTAGATTCTTGGACTCGACGGATTAGCTATACGGCAGAAGTACAGTTGTAAATAAAATAGCGAGTGGAACCAAAAAAGGCATGCACCTGAAACTTTTAAAAGCACGGAATAAAAATATACATTTGTTACCAAGGACACGACGTGACGACGTGATTTATTTGACATTCCCAACGATACCACTAATCGTGTTGAAAATTTTCTGGTAATATGATCTATTTTGCTAATAAACATAGGAATCTCCTTTAGTTATTATGGCCACTAATTTTACCACGGGGATAGGTATCTAAAATAAGTTTAAAAGAAATTGTGTAAGACAAATGATCGTCTACAAAACAAATGACTATTAAATGATCAACCATCGATAGGGCTTACAAAAAACAGGTGCATGCCATTTTCGACCTTATTGACAATTCATGACAGACTTTTTTTGGTATTTTCTTGCTTTCTGACATTGATACGTTATTAAAATTATAAATTCTGAGTTACGTCAATAAGGTCGAAAATCGCATGCACCTGTTTTTTGTAATCCCTATCGATGGCTGATCACTTTCTGATAGTCATTGGTTTTGTAAACATTAATTGCTTTTACACAATTTCACAACTAATGAGTTGTTAAGTATTTCGTTGCCAACATTGACAATATTTATTTTAAGATCGAAATATTCGCGAAACTTTTGCTCGAGCAATTCAACAAATGCGACAAAATTATCAGGAGTTATACCTAATTAAAAAACCCAATTGTACGTTACCATTGTTAAAATCTTTATAATGATTTAATTATTTCATCTAGTATTATTCATACACACAGTACAATAAACAACCATTATTAATAGTAAAACACCACTTTTTGACATTAAAATATTAAAACTTGCAACGTACAAAACAAACAACGTGCGTCGTGATAACCCTAAGATTGTCAACTGCCTGTGCCTACGTAAACCGGTCTTTCCACTCTCGCCGTGTACACGACAAGCGGCCAGTGGTCACGCACACGTAAGCCGCGTGCTCGTAGTAGTGCAACCGATTCGCGCTGTTGTATGAAGCTGTGTCTCTGTTCCGTTTATCTACTCATGTGATACGGGTCTAATTCAATCAGGGCTGGCAATTGGAACTTTTGTGTGGCTAAGGGTACTTCCTAAGAAATCTTCGGGCGTAGCCAAGTGTACGTATCTTTGAATAAAACCCCCTCTTCAATTGAACAATAGGCTGGTTCAGCGTAGTGGACATGTAACGCTTGACCAAAATTTTCTTTTGTAGGAATGCCTACGATTTGGGAATATCAAACGGGGTGCGCAGACAGTGTGCTGATTGAGACTCTTTTTTGTTGAGAAACCATTGATTTTGACAAAGTCACTAAACAATTTTAGTGTTACCAGCATTTGGAGTGTGTGAATGTGTGCACCATTCGGACTTGGTATTGACTTTTTTTGTTTAAAACAGTAAGAAAATAAGAGGAATATTTTATATGTCGTTAGAAATTAAATGGTCTGCAATAACTGACTATAAATTACTGATGCAAAGCTATATTCTCTAGTAAGAAAATATTTTTTATTAAGACACAATGATAGTTATTTTAGCATTCAGTATCACAAAAATATGTTTGCGTCTAAATTAGCAGCAACTGGAAGATATAGCAGTATAGTTGTTAAGTGGCATAGCTACATAATATATTATTACTTTATATACATTAATACATAATAATTATACACTTAATTGTAATAAACTCACAGGTTTGTTGCAGAATTGTATATGAAATATTAAAATGTTATTATTATCTTTACGTAAGCGAACGTAAGTATCTACTTGCATTATTACACAATGGCATGTCACACGACAAGCTACCAACCACATCATGCATGTTGCAGTACGTATACATTTATTTTGCAGGGAGAGGGTTACAGCTGCGGTATGGTACCGGAGTAGACAAGACATTCTAAGAAAAACATATATGTAACTATCGTATACCGGTGTATATTCTTATCATACAAGTTTACTAAAACGGGTCTTATTCGCGATATTTAATTAATTTAAGGTATAAATACCTATGTTTTACCGACGTTTCGGCCGTCGTACAACAGCCTTGGCCGCGGCAGGACTGATGTCATCTCAGGCACAGAATAGATAGTTCTTACGAACAGAAGCACCACTTCGCATACCAATTTAAAGAAATGGCGACTCTTGCTACTAAGCAAGAAAGTGCAATTCAGCTCGCATGAGCATTCAGTACCTAACGCGATATTGACCTAACTGTTCCCGCTCTTTTCTAACACATAACGCCGTCGCTGTCTGGCGCGGAGCGGTGCGCTAGGGTTGTCGACTTGCCGCTGCTACTATAATATTTATTCATCGTCTATCTACCTACTTGACCACGTACCTAATAATAAATATTTATACTATAAGTATCCTATCCCACTATTTGAGCTCGCAGAACGAAAACCTCAAAAATTCTGGTGGTTTACATTTTCACTATACTAATTCTTAGTTATTTCCTAAACGCGTAGACCGATTTACATGACTCAAACAGATAAAATGGTTTTTGAACTAGACCTTTAATTTGACACCATAATCGTTGAGATATCTCAACAAATAAAAAGTACAATTTTCAAGTTGCTCTCGTAAAATAAATAAAATCAAAATTTCAAGTTGCTTCCGACACACATCCGTTAAATGAGCAATACTTCGCACCAGACTTGTGATGTGAACATTTTTGTTGTTCACTATTAAAATTCACGTTATTAGCTAGCCCTGCGCGCGAGCGGTGACGACGCGGCGTGGAAGCCGCGCCAAAGTGTAGGCACTTATCGCTGTAGGTACGGCCGAGTGAAGGAGGCCTGTCTCAGGGTCGTCCTTGTGAAGCGCCGGTTTCGGCAGCTACCCTCACTTGTTTTTTATTTTTATTTTTATCCCAACTGTCGGTACGTTGTTGACACACAACACTTATGACGTCTGACTGATGAGCTGTGTTGCTGCGGCGGGGTTTACATTTGTTGATTACCGGATTCCAATTTGCAGACAGTCTGTATCCATCCAAGGCCAAACCAAATTCCTCTAAAATCCTATTGTTTGGCGTCATCCTTTCCAAACCAGCGCATTTTTTGAGGCTTTATTGATTTGATAAATTCGTCGTATTATTTTCTCTGTTTGCCAGTATTCTTTTTGTTTTTGTTGGTTTGGCACCGACTTCAAAAACTAAGTATTTAGTTTAATTTAGTAATTAGTTTTTGGGAGAAATTCGAAAGGAAATTTGAGAGGATTAGGGGGTAGCGTATGTAAAAATTATTTCGCACTTTTCAGTGGGTCGATTTTTTGAAGGCGGTTCTCTTTTTTTTAAAAAGCATCTAAATACGTACTTAGTTAACATTTTTGTTGCGATTTTTATGTTTTCATTTTTAGTGTTAGGTACTTCGTTCGTTTACTTCAGGTTTTGTGTAAACTACTCTTTTATTTATTTCATACTTTTTAGTGATAGATACTCCATTTACTTTAAGTTTTGGGCTAATTAATAGTTTGTTTATAGATAGATTCTTCAATTATTTTAGTGATAAGTTTTCTGCTGGTATCAGTCTAGTCTGGTAGGTACTTTTATTCTGTGTGCCTATGGGCTTAGGCTTGATGCTGCAAGAGAGAGATGAGTCTAGGGAATCAGCCACATACGGAAGGACGCCCTCCGCAAATGCTGCTCCGGCTGATCCAAACAAATGCGGCGGACTTGTACATACTATTGAATTGGCTGTGAGCTCTCGTATTATGCTCCGGAGAAATATGTCAATAACGGATGGCTTAGCGAATGGGGCCATTGCCCCATTCGCTAGACCATCCGTTATTGTTCATCCGTGTTCCTAAAGGATTTAAATGTCTACTACTAAGAAGAGATCAACTTGAGCCAGGTGAACTGCCTGATGCCATTTTGATATTATTTGATGATCCATCAATAGCATTGCGTCTTAAAGATGATGATGGATACATTTCCATAGCGCCAGTGACAGCGACCTATCAAGGCAATCGCGGTTATAGTGATATCAAGAGGCGGATGTTGCCAGTCATATTGAGTTGGGCTGTGACGGTACACAAGTTGCAAGGATGTACACTTAGTGCCGCGGTAATCGACCTAGGGCCTAAAATCTTTGCTAAAGGCCAATTGCCTTGAGTCGGGCTAAATCCCTAAAAGGCATGGCTTTAAGTGATATTGTCTAGAACAAATTACTCAACCATCCCCACGACAACAGAGCCTTAATTCTTTCACCAACTTTCTTTGTTTTTAATCGCGGAGACATAGACACGTAAACACACACACACACACACACACACACTCGTACACACACACGCACACACACGTACACATACAAATACAAAAACGCGACAAACACACACACATAATACATACAAACATACTAAGAACCAATATACCTATGTATACGGGTCAAATTGAGAACCTTCTTTTTTGAAGTCGGTTAAAATACTAAAACTTTCTCCTAAGTGTAACAAATACTTTTCAGACAAACTCGAGTTAATCGTGGGCAAACTTACATATATACGGGTCAAACTCAGAACCTTCTTTTTTTGAAGTCGGTTAAGGGCCTAAAACCTTCACCTAAGTGCAACAAATACTTTTCTGAAAACCGCATCAAAATCGGTTCAGCCAAACGCGAGATAATCGCGGACAAACATACATACATACATACATACATACAGGTCAAACTGAGAACCTCCTTTTTTTTGAAGTCGGTTAATTACTTAAATATCGCGAATAAGACCCGTTTTAGTAAAATTGTATGATGTATACAAATCACGAACGTTTAAAATCGTATTTTCTAATATTTCAAACTTAACTTATAAATCTGAAGCAATGGACCGTAATTGAAACAAGGTTTGAAGAATTCAAATGTCGTTATAAAAAACATTGCTTAATAGATACCTTGTCAAAAATATATAGAATGAAGCCATTAGTTTGTTTCACTGTCTTTTAATATGATCAAACACAAATTCAGAGCACCTTTCCGACATAAAACGCCAAGGATACAGATCCTTGGCGTGAGCTACAGAACTGGCTGTACATACGACACATAGGTATATTATACGTGTATCAGACCATCATTATACCGCAGTCCATTAAAGCAGCCTATAGATGTCTACTGCTGAACATCCCACGGCTCTTCACACTGACCAATCTTGTCACCACATCCAACTGTTTCCCACGATCATATTAATTCACATGCAATATTCATTTTAAGGTACAATATTTGAGAAAAATATTCCGAGTCGTGACGGATTAAAAATACGGAATGTCACCACCCCATATCATCCCATGGGTGTCGTAAGAGGCGACAGAGGGAGCATATTATACAGAGAACAGCACTGTAAGAGAAGGAAAACTTGATACGAACCCTATAACAACCCGTTTGGCCAGCGTGGTATAGTAGGCCAATTCCTCCTTTCAAGGGAGAGGCCTAGTCCAGCAGTGGACTCTTAAAGGCTGATGATTTGTTGAAAATTAATATAGGTCTTCCAAAGCTCATCATAAATTTTATACCTTAATTTTTTAACGAGTTTATTTCGTTAACTTTGTACCGCTTGTATGTTTCAGTGCATATTATTAGAAACTTTCGGGAGCAATCCAATTAAAAGTTTTAAACCTGAGGAAAAAATATGTTTGTGTCCTGTAAATGATAAACTAATAACTATTTTTTACAATTATAGCTACGATAAGTTGTACATTAATTTTTGAGGGTAAAATTTGTGTGTATGTTAACGAGGTGACTTGGAAAGATCACTAATTAGAGTGATTTGCTTAATTATAATTTTCTATATGCAAATTAAACTTGTGAAATATTTTGGCAGTGTCAGCTATCATGCTGCATAACAAATGTAAATAAAATGACACGTAAATAATTCAGTGATTTAAAAGGGTGACATACTTCTCGCATCCCTTACTATGTATGGAATATGAAGGTAAAATTGTTTTACAAATTAAAATACTATGAGACAGAAATTAAATATATTACTTAAAATTTATTTGAATATACAGTTTTAAGTTATTTAATTTTGTTCCCTAATATATGAGTTTGCAGCTCGCAGCAAGCTCAAGGTTGTACCACGGCTATTTTTCTAACAACTTCAACGAGACATTAGGCTGAGTACAAAATAAAGCTTCTGATTAATTTAAAAACTTTACATTGTTCGTATCTGGAACGACAAAGTTAACCCGAGCTGTCAGTAAAAAACCTAGTTTTAAAATAAGTAGCCCTCGGGCCCTCGGCAACTACAATCAGTTTTCAAAGGAAACAATCTTGCGCCAATAAAATAGACTTGCCAACGTACTTTCGGAGAATTCGATAATTTATAGCCACAAATAGAAAATAACTGTTTCGGCGCTGAACCATCTAATTTTCAACATTGTAGCGGTGTGTATTTATTTCCGTGGACTTTGTTCTTATATCCGCGAATTAAGCTGGATCCGCGACGCGCCGAATGATTTACACAAACCACGCTCATCCCGTTTTATTTACGACTACCGTTCTACAGAATAATTACAGGCCGGTAAAACGTTTGCAGATGTAAAAAGAGATTACCCTTTAATGATTGCGACGTAATTGCGCAAAGAAAGTTGAAAAAAGCGGAGGCTTTACACCGACCGCTCGAATTAATCTCATACCTACAATGGCAACGGAATTTTCACTATGCTGCCATTCTGAACCCGTACTCCTAATCTGTATTGAATTATTTTGGAACAATAAACCAATTTAATATTTCCGCGCCAAAGCTCACATTGCCCAAAAACATAAACATTTTCTACATGCGTTAACAAAAACAATGAAAGAGCAAACCCAAACATTTCTGTTTATGTTTTTCCACAAAAAGATAAAAAACGCTCTAGGTACCCGGTTGGCCGCATTCAGTCGAGTTGCCGGGCATTGTTAGCGCGATCAGGGTCTATTCATGCCTGCCCGGATAAACGGAAAGCTTGAAAACATTCAAATTAGTCTATTGTGATTTATTTTCCTTGCCGTCACTGAATACGCTAATGTTCATAAAGGTCAATGTCATGAATTAGTTTTTGAGTTGGCCATTATTTTTGTATAACTGAGTGGTGCTTTCCCTTTCATTATTATTATGACAACTTTGTTGAAATACTTCTGCTAACAGAGTCTTTTTTACGGAAACTAAGTTATTTCAACATTGTATGAGCCCACTTATTAACTTACACTTAGTTCATGTGCCGAAAATTGCGTACAGTAGCCAAGAAGCGGGCTGTTTGATTAGATATAAATAATTTAAATAAACCAATGCAGTCATCATGGCCTTAATTAACAGTATAATACAGCTGCTGGAGTCGCGACGCAACGTCAACTTCAAGGCGTTTGTGGTGCGGATCCCGACGTGCTTTCTGCCTGTTGTTATGAAGGAGGATGCCCGACGTGCTTTCTGCCTGTTGTTTTGGCCGAAAGGTGTGGTGTTCCGTCGCTTCCGCGGACAAGTGCCACCAGAACGCACAACATTATCGTGGCCGTAGATAAGTGAAGCAATTTTAACATAGTATATAAGTATATTTCTATTATTTACTAACAAAAATTGTATATTGTATGTATGTTAGTATGTAAGGTATGTATCTAAATAAAAAATATGTATGTCAAACCATTGTCTAGTACCCATAGCACAAGCTCTGCTTAGTTTGGGACTAGATTAATATATGTATTATGTATTTACTTATTTAAATAAAATAAAAATGAATTGAAAAAAAAATGAATTGAATTTAAATAAACCAATGCAGTCATCATGGCCTTAATAGCAACCACAACTTTTATATTGGAGCCTGAGGTCCGAAAAGGCATTTGGCATTTTAAAGTTGGTTATCGAAGCATGGCCATAATATTGACTTAATTATATTTTGCAATTAAGTAGATCTTAGATTAAAAAAAAATCGTACTGTCTGGCAATGTCTGAAATTATGTGTATCAACTGCCTCGTTGGTCACGCGGCATAAATGTGCGCGTGGGATTGGGAATTCTCGGGTTCGATTCCCCGGTCCGGCAAAGTGTTATTGGGTTTTTCCATTAGGAAATTCTCAGTAGCAGCACGGAGTCTGGTAATGTGATCGATACGGCAATAGGCTCGCCCCCTATAACGTGGGACCTAAAAATTCATGGCGAAATGTGGGTGTAATATTACACCTCAGCCTACCCCTTCGGGGTTACAGGCGTGAGTATATAAAAAAAATGTGTATCAAATGAGTGACCAATAGAACCTAGCGGTAAGTAATATTATTCTTGGTGAAATTACTATTTATTTTGAAAAGACAACAGCATTATGTACATACACAGTATGCTGGGAACTTCAATGGATACCAAGAATACCCAGACTCGAAACAATAACTTGAGTACCACCACAGAATAATTAATAGTACTAACGTACAGAAGCTTCACTTTTCAAACCAATTTATTGAAATTACGACTCTTAGTACTAAGCAATAAAGTTCAATTCAGCTCGCATAAGCACTCAGTGCCTAATGCGATATTAACCTAACAGTGCCCGTTCTTTTCTAACACATAACGCTGTCGCTGTCTGGCGCGGAGTGGCGCGCTAGGGTTGTCGACTTGGCGCTGCTACTATATTTATTCATCGTCTATCTACCTACTTGACCACGTACCTAATAATAAATAATTATCCTATAAGTATCCTATCCCACTATTGGAGCTAGTAGAACAAAGGCACAAAAATTCTGGTCGTTTACATTTTTACTATACAAATTCTTAGTTATTTCCTAAACGCGTGGACCGATTTACATGATTCAAACAGATAAAATGGTTTTTGAACTAAATCTTTAATTTGACACCATAATCGTTGAGATATCTCAACAAACAAAAAATCAAATTTTCAAGTTGCTCTCGTAATATAAATAAAATCAAATTTTCAAGTCGCCTTCGACACACAGTTAAATAAGCAATACTTTGCATTAGACTTGTGATGATACATTTCTGTTGCTAAAGGCGTTTAAGTTTATAATTTGAACAGTGTATGAACACGGCGCGTGAGAATACGGAGCGGTCGCACTCGTTGCGTGACGTCTAATGTGAGCGGCGCGCGGCAACCTACTAAATCCAACCACGTCGACGTGGTCGGCCGAGGTACTTGTAAGTTTGTACCTAAAATGCGAAGTGCGCCCGGCCTGGTACCACACAAAGAGGTGTCCCCAGTGGGAATCGAACTTGCAACATCCGCGCAGTCAATTTGATTTTCTTGGTGACTTTTTGCTTTTCTTCTTAGTTTAAAGGCGTTAAATTATATTTGCTTTATTGAGAAGCGTTTCATCGATTTGAATCTTTCGATTCTCTGTACATAAAACAACTTTATTTTAATACTTTAGTAACTACATTAAAAAAGGTTCGTTATTTAAAGACAAGAACATATTTACGAGTATATTCACTCTGTTTAAATAATAAAAACATCTAAGTAAATTTTAAAACTTTTAACTTAACTAAAAATAAATGTGTCCCCAACGTAGTCACCGTTTGCAAATAAACAAACTGAAACCGCTAGCAAAATAGAGCAAAAAAATCTTCGCAGAAGGTGTAACACCGTTTTTAAAATAAGCAAGCGTTCGGGAGATTTCACTCCGGAATCCTCGCTAGAAAGTGGGAATACATTTAAAATGAAATAAACATTTATGCACGTAAAATTCATTGCTTATTTCTATCTATTGATAGAAATTCCATCGCAGTTTGCAATTCATAGGCGGGCGTCGAGTGCATTAGCTGCCGCACCGCGACGCGGGCATGCAATCGTATTTGCATTATAAATTTGTACGTACACCTAATGGCCTCTGCAACTGTGGGTAAACAAGCCGCAAGCGCATTGGAAATACTCCTAGTATTGGTAGTGATAGAACTTTTGCGTACCTACGCCAGAACGCGGCGTTTGACTACGGCTTTCTGTCTAAACTTTGGTTCGTATTGGTGTTATAGAGATGACTGTATTATAGAATTGCTGTTTTAGCGTGTCTATTTAAATAAGGTTTTTATTTGTTGTGATGATTCATAAATGGTGATTCATAAATATTTTATAGCAAAATACAGTTGTGATCATAATTATTTCGATTTCAGGTTTCCTTTATGAGGTTGAAGTTAACTAGAATATTTGTTTGAATACAGAGCGACTACCGCCTGACCTCCACACTCAAAGGGAAAGCTATTAGCGATTGAAGATCTTCATGACAACCGGGGTCAGCGCATGAACAAGATTTTTGGAGCACGAACACGAACACAATTAAATACGCACATAACTTCGAAAAGAGCGTAGAGGGCGCCGTGGATTTAAACCAAATACCCTTTACATGGCAGTCTGTTGGTATCTCCACTAGGCTATTGTTGATAAAGACTAAATAAATAAATAAAATAAAACTTCGTTTAAACATAATTAGATTCATAGCACAAAAGACATTTTAACTAAAGCTATCAAACTGTAAACCCTTGGCCATTTTACAAATTAAAATTACTTTAAGCATTTTAATTAGTTGTTAAGTAAGACTTTAGTTAGGACATTATTTTGAGTACCACTTACAATTATATTAGTTAAGTTAATTGTATTTAGCTAGTTTAAGGAACTAATAATTATTACTCGGTTTTGCCTACGAGATATGTTTATGTGCAAAGATATATATTTGAAAAACCATTTAATAAATGTACGTATACTAAATTACATAAAATATGGCATCCTTTTGTAGAAGCTCTTTAATTTTTTTTGTATTATCCTAATTCTCCAACAATCCGTGCTCAATTTCATCAAAATAGTTTCAGCGTTAGAGCGTTACAGGCGGACAGACAGGCATTTGTATTTATATTAGCAGTATCTATAGATAGAGTATTAGAATACTTAATAAATAACACCTTACGCGAATTTTAGAAGTAAATTTATATTGATGAATAGTTACTTAGAGCGATCGTTTTAAGAGAAATGTAATCAATCATCGCTCAGAACTTGACACGGCTGTTTACTTAAAAAACTAAATTAGTTGAGTGCGTACTTAACTAAACTGAAGTCTCATTTGTGTTTTTACGGTCGGTGTTTCAGCTTTTATATATTACTAGACGTTGCCAGCGGCTTCACCCGTCAATTATTCATTGTAAACCTTCCTCTTCTATTAATAAAAACCGCATTAAAATCCGTTGCGTAGTTTTAAAGACTTAAGCATACATAGGGACAGACAGACAGAAGACCAACTTTATTTTATACTATGTAGTGATTTTGATACTCATAAAGAACAAACATAACCTACTGAGAATAACAGACTGGTACGCGGAAGGTCTAGAGTTCAAAACTACGATTCCCACCACTGACTTTTTGAAACACTGTACGTATTAAATTGTTAATTATCACTTGCTGCTTTTCTTTACCGTTTAGGTAAGAGAAAACATCATGTGTCAGCTTCCATGTCTTAGAATTTTTCGTGATGCTCTCGAAATACCGTAAAGTCTGCCTAATCCTTCTCATACAGATTCTTCAACTTATAGACAACACTACGAGTAACTAGCCCCAAACTAAAAAGAACACAAAAGATAAACATACACATATATTTTTTTGTAAATACATATTTATATACTTGTATACCTAATGGGTGCCAGGAACACTTACCTGCAGTAAACAAACATAACAGGTAACTGCATGTACACTTGTATACAATAGGTGCGACCACGGCTTTAGTTTGAGTCTTTCTGTACATACACTTTTCTGGATTTATATTTGAATGAGCTATTTTCTTGTTCCGTTCTTTTTAGATCCCTTTATTACATAGTCGGGTTATAATTTTTATACATAGGTATTTGCAATGATGATGATAATAGCTTTTATACAATTTTAACTATATAATTAGTAAAAATTCACACAGTCAAATAAAAGTAACACTTACTAAATTTTATAATTCCTACTATCAGTAAATACACAATTAATGCGGAATGAGCTGAAATGGGGCATGTGTGTTCCTTGGAGAATGTTTTGTAAATTGTCCCCCTAAGGGGATAAAAAGGAGATCAGAGCTTGTATGAAACTGTTTGTTTGAGCCACATTCGCGATGGGCAAGACCTAGTAGAACATAACAATTCTGTTTTCGGATACGTGAAATAATACCAAGGATTGAATAATAACCGGATATTCTATAGATATTATCATCCCAAATGAACATACAAAATAGGGAGTAAAATAAACAATAGGTATGCATAGTTTGGTTAATAATTTTAGTTAAATAATTCCTAAATGTAGTTACTGAAGTTATTGAATTTTGCATTCGAGTCATCATAATAATGAGAGTAAAATAATAATATGTTCAATATTTCACAGTGGTATCTACAAAAAAAATATATGGAGGAAATTAAAACGAGTAAAGTGTGATAAGTATTTTAACAACGGTATGGAGATAGGGTTTTCACAGCAACTTTAACCTTAGATTAATGATTGCGCTTAGCGAAGCGATACCAATAATTAATCTAAGACTTTAACCTTACACACATTTTATATCCTGCTCTAGTTTAAAAAATTTCATTGCTCAATGTCTTCTCAAAAAAGTGATGCCAACGCATCCAAGCAGGTCGTAGGTCTAGTTGTCTAGGTAAATAAAAAGTAATATCATAAAATAGATACAATTATTAATAAATAAAAGACCCCAGTGATTCAACACAAAAATTATATTCTAAAAAGCACGCTTATGTTTATTTTTAAACCTTACATAGTTTGATTACCAATTCTTCCGCTAGTCAATGATAGATAGACAGCTTACACCTACAGGAAACTAAATATACCAAATATATTCTCAGACATTCAGAAAATATAACATGTACGTTCACATACCTTATGCTTCAAAAACCTACGCCTTTACGTCACGTAGTCTATAATACCATCTTTACGAGTGAAGATTCCTCACGAATATAATATTAAGATACTTATAGTCAAGGTGGCTGGTAGTTAAGCCATGCCATTCGCATAGTCAGGAATGTTGGCACAGGGTGGGGTGCGGTCAGAACCCCGCAACCATTTTACAAGTGGTTATTACGGTGCTATCCTCAGAATGTTGGATTGTACACATTGTATTATTAATAATGCTTAAGATGCTTGTTGTAATGAGATTTTATTGCTCGTCAAATTCTACGCTAGATACAATTGTTCCATAATAATTGCTCACACTGAACTTTATGTAGTAGTTCGTGTGGCTATTACTTCTGTGTTGTAATGAAATTGGCTGCGTCAAGCTATCAATATGATAGTTATAGTCTTCCTAGTGGTAACCCAGTTTGACTTTGCGTTTTGGAGATCTTAAACTACCTTTAAGAATCTCCAGATTAGAAATAAATATGAGCTATTCTACAGAAACACTGCTGTCCGACCGATGTAACCTAAAGGAATAACTACTTTCTACTGAGGTTCATTACTATCAAGTTATATGAATGTAATGACTCTTAGTAACGAATTTTGAGGTATCAGCTATGTATCAGCTGGTACCGATCGCTCTAATGTGCTCACGGAGGTACGGTGCAACATGAAACCTTTACAATCACAGTAAAATTTTATAAACATTGGTTCAGCCATTCAGGAGGAGTTCAATGACGCGTCTGATTGAATATTGTGTTGGTAAAAAATGATTCATAATTGATTAGACATGCAATGAAACACGATTTTCGCAAAATAATGAAGCAGACATGAAAAATTGCAAAATAAAAGTATTTCAGTAATTTATTACTTTGAGTCAAAAAACGTATATTTACTTAACGCAGGTGTTTGCTGTAATGCAATATTAATACAATCATTTATTCATTTCACGCGAATTATATTTAAAAAGGAAAATCTCGCTTTCATAACAAACACACTACGTGCAAAACTTGTTAGGGACTCACAGAATGTAAGAAAAACACTGTCTAAGTGTGTACTTGTGCCGGGAGAAAGAAGCTAGGTCATTAATGCACCCTCAATGGCGACCCCACATTCAGATAAGTAAGTAAAACAACTTTATTTGATGTTCGCGTCAGTGGCCGACGCGTCATGACACTAGGGAGGATACGACATAGACGTGATAAAATACCAACGGTACTTACACTAAATTATGGCACCCCGCATTTGCGTGCCAGACGGAATTTAGAATTGTATGATTTTTCTTCTCGTGCCCCTACGCTGTGTGTTTTGACTCACATTATCTTTGATGTAACGTTTATGAATGAAGTCTAATTTGGATTCAGAATTTGACACCATGAATAACGTGCTGAATACGCACTTTGATATTCACGAATATATTGGTAAGGCCTTACTTTTTATTTCATTTATTTGAAGGTGATTTACCTTTTTTACGTGTCACGCGTCGCAATTACAAGTACCTACCTACTTAATTTTGTAAGTTGACAATTACGGTCAGCCAAGAATAATATGGTCTATCAGTTTTAAAAATAATTTCTGTGTTATCAAAATAATTGTAAAGTTTATTTTAGAACTGCCAGAATATTATTTTAGGTAGTAGTAGGGTCACTCTTTTGTGTCATATTTTTGGTTTAGTTTAATATTAATTACGAGAATTATTTTATAAACACTCAAATGATTTATGGGCTATACGTCAGCGCGCACCTTACTTCACTATCTACCCACTCTTTTTTATTATAATGAAGAGGGACGAGTCGAAGTGAAAGGCGCGATGCCACAGGCAGTCTGATAACATCTCTTGGACGTAACGTACGCAACGTACGTAACGAAGTAGCTAGCGGGAATTATCGTAACAGTGTGTGATTGTATAAAAGTGTACCAGTAATAATTGAAATAAACGAGGAGTGATTTATACTGGACTTGGTGTTTTCTTCAAATCTCAGAAGTGGGATGGACGTATCCAATGAAGTGTGCCCACAAGGTACAAGAGAAGGCAAATGTTAACGCTGCTATGTTACTGAATAAGCTAAGCCTTCAACTACAACCGCGGTGAGCGTATTTTGTCTGATTTTTTATTTTGTGCTGCAAATGTTATTTAGTGATGATACTTGCAAAACATTCTTGGTAAGCAGAATACTGCTATACGTTTAGTAACCTTTGGAATGTCACAATGGCTGTGGTGGTGATGTCACCATCGCATCGTACCGAGTGTTCTGGGTTCGATTCCTACATGAGACACGAAGTTGTGGTTAAAACAAGACTTTTACTGTAAATCCGTTTGAGACATTTACGGTGTCGTGTTCCCCATGGTGTGATCTCCTGAACAAACATTTTTAATACCTTAAAGTAAGAAATAAAGAAAAAAAAATTGTAGGTAGTACCTACTGAATGATTAAATTACGCCCATTGCTGTATTTTCTGTTAGCATAAATGGTTGTCTGATTCCGACTGTGACCTACTATAGCGTAGATATCGTATGGAAGTTTCGGGTTCGATACCCGGGTGTAAAAGAAAGCGATTGTTTTTATTTATTTCTAGTTCTAGTGGATATGTTTTCCACTAGAGCTGAGGCGGATATGTTTTCCGCTATGCTAGTATGATTCCAGTTCTAGTAGATATGTTTTCCACTAAGAGCGGATATGTTTTTCGCTATGATAGTCTGATTCCAGTTCTAGTGGATATGTTTTACACTAGGAGCGGATATGTTTTCCGCTATGATAGTATGATTCCAGTTCTAGTTTATAGGTTTTCCACTAGGACTGAGGCGGATATGTTTTTCGCTATGATAGTCTGATTCCAGTTCTAGTGGATATGTTTTCCGCTATGATAGTATGATTCCAGTTCTAGTGAATATGTTTTCCACTAGGAGCGGATATGTTTTTCGCTATGATAGTCTGATTCCAGTTCTAGTGGATATGTTTTCCACTAGGAGCGGATATGTTTTCCGCTATGACAGTATGATTCCAGTTCTAGTGAATATGTTTTCCACTAAGAGCGGATATGGTTTCCGCTATGCTAGTAAGATTCCAGTTCTAGTAGATATGTTTTCCACTAGGACTGAGACGGATATGTTTTCCGCTATGCTAGTATGATTCCAGTTCTAGTGGATATGTTTTCCACTAGGTCTGAGGCGGATATGTTTTCCGCTATGCTAGTTCGATTCCAGTTCTAATGGATATGTTTTCCACTAAGAGCGGATATGTTTTCCGCTATGCTAGTAAGATTCCAGTTCTAGTGGATATGTTTTCCACTAAGAGCGGATATGTTTTCCGCTGTGCTAGTAAGATTCCAGTTGTAATGGATATGTTTTCCACTAAGAGCGGATATGTTTTCCGCTATGCTAGTAAGATTCCAGTTCTAGTGGATATGTTTTCCACTAAGAGCGGATATGTTTTCCGCTATGTTAGTAAGATTCCAGTTCTAATGGATATGTTTTCCACTAAGAGCGGATATGTTTTCCGCTATGCTAGTAAGATTCCAGTTCTAGTAGATATGTTTTCCACTAGGGCTGAGACGGATATGTTATCCGCTATGCTAGTGCGATTCTAGTTCAAGTAGATATGTTTTTCTCATGTGGATGATTTTTCTTTATCACGTTTCAGTATTACAAGCAAAGGCATTTGATGATGAAGCCGGCACGCCGCCCTTGCCTAAGAATGTAAGGAAACGAGTCGGGGAGACTCAACGGCGCAGGAGAAGTACATTGACTTCGGCGTCGTCTTCCAGTAAAGATGAAGCCATTCTTCGCAACCCGCGAAAGTACCGTATTCAACGTATAATTGATGATTTGTTGTCACAGATGTCGTCGTAGCCCGTGCTTTGAATAATTGTTTTTATTATATTCAGAACAGTACTTGGTATTGTCGGATTCATAAATAAAGATTGCTCACTATTATTAATCAATGTCAAAGTGGTAATGATATAAATTTTTTGTTAGATGTCAATGAATTTACTGTAGAATTAAATTTGTCAGAGTTAATTGGTTTCACTGGGTCAATACAATTATATTATTTAAAACTAAAGTTATATGTGGCTGGTATGTAACTGTACTTCCTTTGACATAAATTTGAGCAATATTTTCATGGTAAAATTGCCTTTGGAGGCATTTATTATAATCCAAGTTGTCTTAGACTTATTAATAGAATTCCTAATATAATAATCATTGTGATTTTTACGTCAAATTGATAATGCATTTGAGCGTTAAAGAATACTTATGTTGATTTATTTTTTCTTGTTAATTTTGCGTAAAATGTATTTTATTATAGTATTTTAAATCTTAAGTAAGTTTTAATTGTTTATTTATACATAATACTTTGTAAAAATTTTGTGTATGTCTGTAATATATATATATACATATAAAATAGTATTTACAGTGCCTTATTCTTAACGCATTTTAGTATCTATGTATATTGTTGATGTAGCTATAAGTAAATAAATAAATAAATACTGTTTAAATTTGGTTTGTTAGGATTCGTTTCCTGTTTTGCGATATGTCCATAACAGTTCTCATAATTTTTATATTGAATATCAGATTTATTCCATTAAAATAAACATAGTTATGTATATTAACAATTGTATAATGATTAATCTTGATTTGCAATCTGTCGTTATTATTTTTTCACTTGTACTTAAACGACCGAATGTCATATTTATTAAATATATTATTCACGATTGTAGGACGTTAACCATTGTCATATACCTATGTCTGTTAGTGACTAGAATGTTGTAAATACGTGCGCCAGGAGGCAGCACGTTGTCGGATGGCCGAATGTCATATTTTTGGTTTAGTTTAATATTAATTACGAGAATTATTTTATAAACACTCAAATGATTTATGGGCTATACGTCAGCGCACACCTCACTTCACTAACTACCCACTCTTTTTGATTATAATGAAGAGTCGAAGTGAAAGTCGCGATGCCACAGGCAGTCTGATAACAACTCTCGGACGTAACGTACATAACGAAGTAGCTAGCGGGAATTATCGTAACAGTGTGTGATTGTATAAAAGTGTACCAGTAATCATTGAAATAAACGAGGAGTGATTTATACTGGACTTGGTGTTTTCTTCAAATTTGGAAAACCCTACATTGCGATGGTGGTCTCATACCAACATAGTATGAAAGAACATAGATTACTTATCATCAAAATAAAGAACTTCTACATAATTTTATGAATTCAAGGGCCTCTACGAAGTGCCTCAAAATTTTAAATCCAATAAAACCCGCAGTGATGTACCTAGACAAATTATTATGATACCAACTGGATCTGGTGATCCAGTTGGTCAGATTTTTCTTCTGGGATTGGTATCCCAGAAGAAAAATATTTGCAATCAAGTTAATGCATTACAACCGCATGCGCTGTAAGGCTGGTTTCAGAGTGACGCGCGCGGCACGCGCCGTCGGCCAGCGCGTCTCAACAGCGCGTTTGGCGCGTGGACCACTGTGAAACGAGTTCACGTTTCTCATTGCAATGTATGAAGCTTCGGCAACGCGACCGGCGCGCGCGTCTCACACGCGGCGCGATTAAACTGCGTGACTATGAAACGCTACTACTAATCTAGTGTAATTGTAAGCGCGCGCGTGTGGCCGGCGCTGGTCAAACGCGTGACTCTGAAACCAGCCTTATGGTTAGGATATTATTCTAATATAATTATTGGCTATAGAAGACCACTCTATATTATTGGTGAAAATTATTACGAAGAGGAAGCCCTATTATAGTACTCATATTATTATTGATATAAGACTTTAGGCAGAATCTGTAAAAATGAAATGCATCTGTTACTGACTGACTGACTGACAGAGATCATACAGCCTAAACTATTGGACGCAAGAAGCTGAAATTTGTCTTGTATATATTTAGGAGCCGTAGTGGTACACTAATTAGGGATTCTTCGAAACCCTCACAGGGTCGGTGATAAATAGAAAACAAAAAAAGAAATGTGTAGGCGTAGCTGTAATAAATATATGTTTACAAACAGGCTATTATAACGGTGATAGAGAGATAGGTATTTTTTGAACGTTTAGGTTGAATATTACTGGTACCTATGATAATAATAAGCACTGCCATGTAAAAAGTCTCTTTATAGATCCCAAAGGAACAAATTTAGCTTTAGCAAGTAGAACAATTTCTGTACATTAATACGAACAATATAATGATCTTTTGCTTCAGCAAATGGATCGTTCTTCTGCATACAGACAATAGTTCTTAAAGCGGCACTCACTTAAACGTCCCATTTAGTTCCACAAAGGAACTTTTACCATTGCACTTTCTACAATATGAGTTTGTGACTCGTCATTAAGTTATCTTTTGATACAAGAGTGAATTATCATGAAAATGAGACGAGTGCATTTTGCTTCGGATAATGGCAGTCAGCAACCGCTTTGTGCATAACCAAGGTAGGTTACTAGGGTATATGAAATAATAATTAAATTTATACCAAGTTGGGATCTAGCTGTTAGGCAGCAAGTTAACATTACTTGTAAGAAAAATTAATATGAAGAAATCCAGTAAATTGTGTTTTTACAGACCGACTTATCAAGGGCATTTCTGTCGAGATTAAATATCTGTGGTAGCTCGAAACTTATTACTATTCTAATAGCAAAATGTTCCACACATTAAAAATAAAATACTAAATATGGAAGCTATGATAAGACAATAAGCTGTAAAACAAATGTATGGCGCCATTATTTTAATCATTTTATCCAAAACCAGATTGTAATAGAATTTAACAATCTGAATGTGACGTGCACGAGCTTGTGACCCGGAACGTCCGATAAAAACATTTCACCCAATTCAAAAATGTAACAATATAAAGCTCGCGTACCTAAACCGACAACATGCCCAATCCAAAGCCCATCTGAAAAACGTCCAAAAAGTGAGAAAACGTTTTGCGAGATTGCAATAGACACATGAATTACATAATTTACACGCCGATGTCATTGTCCGTCCCAATCACTTTTCAACAGAGGCCACCGCGTTCGGCCGCCAGATGACGCTCCGAAAGCCGCGGTAATCCCGAATTTATTATCTGTTTGCAACCATTGCAATCCGACAAATTCCACGGGCGAAATGAATGTGAGCGAATTCACACCGACACTGCATTGAAAAGCGGTTAAAATCCCGCATACAATGTAGTGCAAGATACCAAAATATTTGGAATAGGGTTGTGTTGCCATTGCCATTCATGCCCCTATAACACATAGTTTCATGACTTTATAGTTTAACGTCCCCGAATAAAAATCCAAACGTAATTTTTGTATTCATTTTCCTTGAAAAGTGGAAATCCGTGGCGAACACAAAGATAATACGAAAAGCTTTTTAGCGAACTTGTTATAAACCGTCACTTTATTCAAAATCTCATCAATCTTGATTTACCAGATTGACGGTGAGGATTCGCAAAAATGTAATAATGAAAATTAAAATAGCTGGTACCGTGACCTTCAAAATATCACTTTCATCATTTGACCGTTTTCTTTAATAACATTGTATGCTACATTACCATATTTAGGTAGGTATATGTTGTAGGGGAAAGGTGTACGAGATGATCCATTGAGTTAAGATGATCCTTTTATATAGCAACGAAACTAGTAGTGCCACCTAATTGTGTTTATTGGTAAAATGTAGTCCCTAATATTTCCCCGCCTTAGTCAATCGTAATGGCGCCTTGAGCGACAGTCAAAATTTTTGAGGACGAAAACAGAAATTTCGCCACTGTGATCTAAGGTAAGGTTGACTTTAAGATTGTGTAATGTGTTCTAACGTACTTTATTGACGTGGTTGATGTATTAGTTAGCTTTGTATATTACTCTATTTTGAATTTTTAGCTGGATGGAAACAGTTGAAACCACACATGTTATGTTATCGATCATTGAATAAAAAAGTTTATGTTGGGGCAAGATGATTATGTTACTGGTGTACAAGACGATCCGTGTGGATCATCGGTAACAACGTGAACATCATCATATTGACTATGTATTACAGAAACATTTTAACCATTTGTGTTATTGTTTTTTTTTAAAGCGACTATCCATATGAATTCACATGGGGTTGGTGTAAAGTAACGCCAGGAAACAGGCGCTTAGAACTATACATTTTTATTTTTATTTCATTTATATTTATTTGTTAAAATTGATGACGATTTTTTCTGTCATGTTGATTTTGAGAAGTTAGATTTGCTTGACTAAATTAGTTGTTTCAGACGATAAATTATTATTTACCTACCTACTTTAAAAGATCATTTAATGTTGTCAAACCTTTACTTGACCACAGATCTCATACAATGTGATTATTGTTTCCTTCTTTAAGTAATTATAATGGAGACTAACAGACTTGATTAAAGATAGTAAGCCCTAATTATGACTTTATTCAGGTAATTCTGCTATAACCTATGATAATCTCAAATTGAGTGGGTGCATATGGGCACATGATCCTGGGATCATCTTGCCCCTACCGCAGGGATCATGTTGGACACCAGGGTGTACAAGATGATCCTTCCATAACGTTTTAAAAAAAACGGTGTCTATGACAATAAAACATAAAAAATAATTATTTGAGTAAGACAATAATTAGATAGATTAATTTCCTACGGATAAACGTATTTATATCTGCAATAAGTAGAATATAATTTATACTACAAGCATTCTCCCTTAAGGGAATCATCTCGTACACCTTTCCCCTACATATGTACCTGACCTGAATCATTTTTGACATTTCTTAATCAATACTTATTTATTAAGTCACCGGAAGATAACACGATCCGCAAGTTTATACCTATTTATACTAGGTATATAGGTTAGTTTATAAATTTCCTAGGAAATTTATGAATCTGCGGTTTTCGTTATTTTCCGGTGACATATACAAAGCTCTCGGTACGTACTCACTGATTGACAAATAACGCGCAGCCACAGCTACTGGGCGCAAGAAGCTCGAATGTGTGTTCCTTGGGAACTATAGGGTGCTCCCCTACGACTACGAAGAGAGGATTTTTGGAAAGTTCCTTTTTAGTGTCGCGGGAATTACCCGCGTGGGACAAGGCAAAAAGTATTAACTTTTGGTTATATTATTATCATCATCATCATCATCATCATCAGCCTTTAACAGTCCACTGCTGGACTAGGCCTCTCCTTTGAAAGGAGGAATTGGGCTACTGTACCACGCTGGCCAAACGGGTTGGTATAGGGTTGGTATCAAGTTTTCCTTCTCTTACAGTGCTGTTCTCTGAATAATATGCTCCCTCTGTCGGCTCTTACGACACCCATGGGATGATATGGGGTGGTGACATTCCGCATTCTTAATCCGTCACCACACGGACATATATATTATTATGGTTCTGACAAAAATATACCTAGACCTAAAGTCTAAATTCCATAGACTTAAAATTCAGTATCAAATTATATTGCAGGTCTGCATTTTCTTTCATCATCATCGTCGTAGATAAATAACTATAATAAGACTTACGATATCACTTCGGGTTAGCAATATAACTATGTATAACATATTGGATAAAGAACACTTTCAGAACAGAATTTGTGCTCACCAAATGTAGCGAAGTCGCCTGAGTACTGGGAAATACAGCCCCAAACCTGACTCTTATCAGTATCATTGAACACTTTCAGAACGGCATTCGCGGTCACCAAATCTAACGAAGTAGTCTGAGTACCGGGCAATACAGTCCCAAACCTGACCCTTACCAGTATCATTCAGTAAGTGCGCCAGGAGGTTTAAATGACCTGCATCGAGCCTGACGCAGATGTGGCTGCAAATCCGCCGTAAGCCGGGACTTAGTTCACACTGTTCATGTAATCACGCCAGTTGAATTATCGTCCGTTTTAAATACAATTGTTGCGTGTTGTGATACGGCTTTAGACAATCTCGGTAAGCGATGTATTCAGCGGCCTACATTTAGCGTCAGTTTTGCTGGTTATGTAAGCCGTTTTATGTCGCACAGTATTATACAGTGGAAATACCTGTGGGATAATTATAAAATGGTGAGCATTGTGTTTTTATAAATTCTTTTACTTTAATTACGTTTAACCAGATAAAAACTTTAAAATACTCTATTTTTCAGTTAGCTACACCTCAGAAACAATACTAGTTGTCGCCACTTCATTAATACTTCAATCAAAGTTACGGCTAGTTAATAACTTTTGACTATAGAAATTGTCCAATAATTGCAGTGTCTGTTGCATCGTAGTTTGTCGTCAATAGATAACTACGGAACTACCAGGATTACTCGTTAGGAACTCTCCAATAATCCGTATTTAATGCTGCCCAATATTGGCATTGTGTGATCGCTATCCAAAGTATTGAATTATAGACCACCAATTATAGGCCCGTTATTCTTAGAGATTTAAAGAAGTATGCCCGTTTTCGTGAACGTGGTGGCCTAATGGCGTATTAACGCTTTTCATAATGTTGTGAAGATACATGCAACAAAGCTGATGATGTTTATTTTTTGGATACAGATGTAGTTTATTGCATCGAAGATGAGACCAAGAAGTTGATGTCCCTAGTGTCCTTCTTCAGGTAAGATAAATGTCAGCTACTAAAGGAACGGTCACGATATTGACCTTTGTGGTATACCTGTTCACAATAAGTTGTATTAATTGCTTGACTATTAGGTTCGTGAGAAAATCAATACTTCAAGTTAATTAAAAAGGTTGCCTCTGTGGTCCAGTGGATAGCGTATGCGACTGCTGATCGGAGGTCCCGAGTTCAATTCCCTGGTCGAACAAAAGTGTTACTCGGTTTATCCGATTTCTCAGTAGCAGCACGAGTCGCTGGTCGGAGTCTGGTAATGTGCCCGGTATTGCCAACAGGCTCGTCCCCTATAATGTGGGACGTAAAAATTCATGACGAAATGTGGGTGTAATATTACACCTCTGCCTACCCCTTCGGGGATACAGGCGTGAGTCTATAAAAAGGTTGAAAATTGCAGCTCCTTCAAAACATGAAATAATTTTCCATTTTATTATGTTACAAATATCTGTGAATATAAAAAAAAGGTTTTGAAATATTTATCTGTCCGGTCATTCTCACGATTGATTTCTCTTGAATTTCGACCGTGTCACTTATGTAAATGTAGAATTTTACTTTACCTATTTAATCTCTACATTGAATGCTCATAACCACCCTCTGACTCGTGAAGTCAATAAATTAGTTTGGCTTTGTCTTTTCATGACAAAATGAAATGATTGTACCATCGCTAGCGATGGCATCACTAAATTCACCCAATAAAGTAGAAACAGAACGTTAGAAGACATCACGATCTGCGAAGATTCAAGAAAATACTACTGTTACGGACGTCGTAGCTTTGTGATACAATTAAGTAATGATCATAAATAATGTAAATAAATATGAATACATTAGTAGACTTAAGTAGATATAAGGATGATTCAATAAAAATGATTTGAGAGTAGGGAAATGTTTATTGTTATTCGATTAAGGCTGTTTTATTATCCTATAGTAAATAAGAAATCAAAACATGACGATGTAAAGTGGACGCGAGCACGATCGAACAGGTTTGAACATGTCGAAACCTGTCCGAACGCCACCACAAGTAAAACTCAGACGAAGCGCTGTGATTGGTCGAACCGAATGCGTTGCGCTCACATCCACTCACTACTTGCACCCTGTAAAATAGAATATAAACAGGACGGTTTGTTGCACCGATGTACATCGAGGACTCCAGCGACGACTGGCCGTCTATACATCGGCTATGTCGTCGCTTCACTAACACCCCAGCTCCGGTGCGCCCGCTGCTACACGCCGACGGGACGCCGAGGTATAAAGCAGCAGACCGCGCGGCCATACTCGCTGGACATCTAGAGAGCGTGTTCGCGCCGAACCCGACTGCAGACCCGGAACACACCGCAGCAGTCGAGAAACACCTTCGAGACTACCTCGCTACGCCGATAGCTCCCGAAGAGGACCCGATTCACTTCTCCCCTGGCATGGTGCAACGTGCCATTCGGCGGACCCAGCCCCGGAAGGCTCCTGGGGCGGATGGGATACCGAACACAGCGCTGCGCCGCCTGCCGCACCGTACCGTGGCAGCGCTGGCGCGCCTGTTTACGGGGATCATCCGCACAGGCGTCTTCCCCTCGTGCTGGAAGGAGGGCCGAATAATCATGTTGCCCAAGCCGGGCAAGAACATCTTAAAGCCCGAGAGCTATCGGCCGATCACCTTGCTGCCCACCATCTCGAAGGTGTTCGAAAAACTCCTGCTGCGGCACCTCACACCGCACATCACGCCCAGACCAGAGCAGTTCGGGTTCCGCGCCGAACACTCTACCACAATGCAGTTGTCGAGGGTACTGCACCGGATAGCGGCGGCGCGTAACAAACGCGAGCACGCCGTGGCAGTATTCCTCGACATGGAGAAGGCTTTTGACCGAGTATGGCATTCCGGTCTGCTGTACAAGCTCTCAACCTCCACGGCGCCCCGTCGTATCGTAAAAACGGTCTCATCGTTTCTGCACAACAGGACATACAGAGTGGTGGTGGAACAGGAAGTCTCGGACGTCCACACCATCGCCGCCGGAGTCCCACAGGGCTCCTGTCTCTCGCCTGTGCTCTACTCACGCTTCACCGACGACATCCCCGTCGCCGAAGGCGCCGAGTTAGCCCTGTACGCCGACGACGCGGCGTACATAACAACTAGCATAAACGCCAACCACGCCGCGTCAAAGATGCAGCGCACACTTCACCTTCTCCCCCGCTGGCTGTCGCAATGGCGACTGTCGGTGAACGTGGGTAAGTCACAGGCGATTCTCTTTAGTTCCCAGGTGGCCCATCCACCACCACTCAAACTACAGGACGCCAACATTCCCTGGACGAGGACGGCGAAGTACCTGGGGGTAACCCTAGACCGCCTCCTCACTATGAAGTCACACGTCGGCAAAGTCGTCGCACAGGTCCGCGCTACGAGAGCGCTACTGCGTCCAGTGCTCTCATCACGCCTCCCGCTGCGTGTCAAGCTGAGTGTGTACAAACTCTACGTACGCACTCGGCTCACTTACGCCGCTCCCGCCTGGTTCGCGCTCACAAGCGAGACCAACCGGGCCCGACTCCGCGCGCAACAATCGCTTGCGTTGCGCACCATCGTAGGAGCCCCACGCACGGTAAGCAACGCCGTGATACACCGGGACACCCGCATAGAGAGCCTGGACGCCTTCATTCGCCGTCTGTCCGTGGGGATGTTTGAGCGGGCCGACGCCTCGGCCTGGGACCACGTCCGAGACCTGGCCCCCTGGCACGCTCGCCCCCCGGACAAGAAGAAGCTGCCGCGAGACCTCCTCGCTACCCCCGACGACTCTGCCGACACAACGGTTGCCCCCGGGTAGCCGCCGCCCACGCACATTACACTCCATTCCCCCTGTTGCAGGTGACCGCCCCCATCCGCGCGACATCTGCGCGTATCAACCAGGATACGCACATCATGTGCGCGCGCGGGCGACCACCGCAACAGAGGACGCCAACACCGCACTCCGCACCACCTCATCGACACCACACACCCCAGACGTAACTAACGCTGAGGCCGCATGTAAGTCGTCGCCCGTGTCGCTGGCTACACGGAGCTGGGCCTCTCCCGGTTCGCCGGGGGTCTCACCCGGCTCGTGCTGACCGCCCGGGCGACGTGAAGACTGAAGCGGCCTCGCACGCCTCTCAGCGTTAGCCGTAGGGCACTCAGCCCGCCCCAACCACCAGTCCCTTGTTTAGGGGACTGCGACGAACCCGCCGGAGAGGGGCAATACGCCCTGAACCAGCCTCCGCCAACCCTCTAGGGGGTTGCGTGATGACTAGTTGGCACCGATGTACGGGTTGGGAGCCTTCTGCGCTCACCCATAGTCCGCGTAAAGTTGTCAAGGCCATCAGCGGCCAACAACTAATCCACACACACAAAAAAAAAATGCACCGATGTAGTTCAGTTCAGTACAGCAGTAGTTCTCTCAAGAAATCCGAAGCAACAAGCCGATCCTGATCAAGATTGAATTAAATCAACTCACCATCAAGCCAGGCGTTTCATTCCTTTGGAAGATAAAAATTACAGTCCACCTTGACAGTTTGGTCCTACGCTCGCCGGATACAGTCGGATCATCGTTCGCCTGACGAGTTGAAGATAAAGAAAATACGCAAGTGCAGTGTTCCTGAAAATGAAGACTAGGAGTATTGCGGCCAAAGAGAGTGAGACAGAATCGGGATACGACAGCCGACGTCGCCGAACATTCGAAGAGCCGCCGAGATCACCTTCAACCATTGCGTCCGCGTTGCCGCGCGTCCAACATGAAGTGCCCGCAAGCGGAATCGACAGTGCCACGCCCATCGCCGCTGTGTCAGTAACCGCACTCCCCGCCACCACCGCGACGGGAGGAGTTGTGCCACCGTCTGATGGTGCGTCCGCCGCGCTTACCGCACCCGCTCCACGCCACGTACCGGCGAGTCGAGCAACCGCGATCGCGAGTGTAACAATGCGTGAAGAACAACTCGTCACTCCAAGCACGTCGTTTCAGCCAAGAATTCAGGACTCTGTCAGAACAATGACGGCAAATAGGTCAATGAGAGACACCGCAAGTACGATAAGATCAAGGGGATCTTATAGCAGTGATGTGGCAAGAGTAAAACTAGCGGAATATGAGGCACAAAAAAGAATTGCTGCAATTAGGAACGAGCAATTGGAAATTGAAAAGGCCCTAGTAAACAAACGGTTCGAGTATGAAGTGTCGGCGATTAAAGCAGAGGCAGAGGCTCGTGAAGAGGGCTCCAGACATAGGAGTGAAGACAGGGTGGATGAGTGGCTGCAAAGTATTGATCAAGCCCACCCACCAGTCACCGAAGAGAGAACTCAGCCGACGCACCCCGCCGCCCAACGAACCGCTGCAGAGCCGAACACATGTGTCGACGCTGCAACGCCTGCCATGCCACGCAGGAGACAACGTTCGATCTCACGTTCACCCACAAGAGGGGAACGCAGAGTAGGAAGAGGCATTGAACAACTGGCCGACACGCTGGACAAAATGATGCGTGTACGCCCGCCGCCACGACAAGTGACTGAGCTACCTGTGTTCACCGGAGCAGCTACGGAATGGCTGCCATTCAAGGCAGCTTATGAAGATTCATCGAGTGTCTACAAATTCACCGCGATGGAAAACTTAGCGAGACTGAGGAACTGCGTCAGAGGTCCAGCAAGGTAAGCAGTCTCCGCGCTCCTGTACTCTGCGTCTGACCCACGGACAATTATGATGACGCTAGAACAATACTATGGAAGGCCGGAGATATTAATGGACCATGTGACGGAGGACATAAAGAAGTTGCCTCGGCTCACTAGTGTGGCAAGTGAACTAAACTGGTTCGCAGTAAAGCTACAGAACATAGTGTGTGTGCTATCCAATATGGACAACCGCGGATACTTGTGGAACCCGATGCTAGTGCGAGAAGTAGTGGACAAATTAAGCCCGCACGTGAAATCAAGGTGGTGCGACTACGCTTCTGAGGCAGTGGAAACGTCACGTGAGCCTGAAATTACGATATTATCTCGGTTCCTGATGCGGGAGGCTGACCGTGCAATGAAGTACGCTTTCACAAACCCGACGCCCACGCCCGCACCAAAGAGAGACAAGAAAAATGTGGTGCAAGCAAGCACAAAAAGGAAAGCGTGCAGAGAAGTTATTTACGCCACGACAGAAAAAGAAGATGAAAAGAAACACGTATGTCTGTGTTGTGCTGGGGACCATGAAGTGCCTAAGTGCGCCAAGTTTTCAATGATGAGTGTCGACGACAGGTGGGAATGGGCACGAACGGAGAAAGTGTGCTTTAAATGTCTGAATAATCGCCACCGACGAGAGCACTGCCGAGCCAAGCGATGTGGCAAAGAAAATTGTACCCGCCCGCATCACGCGCTGCTCCACAAAGAGATGTTGCAACGAGACACCAAAGAAAAAGCGACGGATGCCAAACAAACAGCGGAGTCCGTGATGACTGTCTCAGCAAGCAGCGACGCGCCGCATCGCGTACTCTTAAAGATGTGCCCCGTCGTTTTGAAAGGACCAGGCGGTCAAGTGACCACGTTCGCGCTAATGGACGAAGGATCGACGATCTCACTCATCGACGAGGATTTAACACGCCGTATCCAAGTGAAAGGGCCAATCTCTTCACTCAAAATACAAGGAGTGACCTCACAGCCACATGAAGAACACAGTCAAGAGGTCAAACTACGGGCGGAAGCCCGTGCAGTTCAATTCGTTTCCATTTCCACTGAACTGCACTGACTTCTACTCCCTGCACCTGAATCCGGTGCAGGGAGTGGCGAATGGTCTCAGGGGTAGCGCAGGTCGAGAAGATCCCTAAGGCAAGGCTGGTGGACTATCCTTCTCGAGGTTGCCGCCCGTTCTTGTTCCAGTTCCTTCAGAAATGGATGCAACCAAAACCTCCAGCCGAAACACAAATAACAGGCACTTTACACGCGCATACACACACACGTACACACATGCGCGCACACACACACATTCACTTACACATCTCTTCACCACGCCCCCTCGTGGCCAGGTGGGCTTGGGCCCGTAGTAAACAGTCACGGGTAAGAGAAGTTGACCACCTGCGCTAGGACCTGCGCAGTCGAGCACCGTACGCGGGGATGACGGAGTCCTGGGGGGTTGAGCCGAGCGGCGCTGGCGGTAATGTGACCGTGAGGCAACACGCCCTCTTTGGTCCCGATTTCACGCTAAACGGTAGCCCCCGCTGTGAGCCGCAGCGGGGGAAATGGCCATCGTGTCCCGTCAGAGGGCCACGGGCTAGGGACGTAGGGTCCACATCAATAGTCGGAATTTATTTCGGCTGTTGACGTGGTTGGTGAAGGCTATACTGAGGGCGCAAGCGAGGGTGGACGGCTAGAGTTGGTAACTTGGCTCAGGCCGTTAACCCAAGCGGGCGCCCGATGTCGTGCTGTAAGCCAGCCCCGCGTTCCTATATCCCTCTGGTAATCCTAACGTCCGGTATGACGTTCCCTGTTGCGGGCTCCATGGAGGGTGGGAAGCCAGAGGGATGAAGTCTTGTAAAAACATTTATGGATACCGTTATCCCTTTCACTACCCCAACTGCGACGGTGGCAGCGAAAGCTGTTCCCGCCGCAAAACCAAAACAGATGGTTGACGCTGTGGCCTCGGCTGCAGAGGTTATATCATCCCCCAAGGACGGGACTTCAGCGCTGGCTAGCGCTAGTACTGGTCCCGTCCTTACAATCGTCAGCCCGTTCGAGATCAAGCGGGAAGACGACTCCTCCTTCGCTGGCTGGCAATTGGTTGGCCACAAGAAAGGCAAGGGTAAGGGCAAGACCACCAATCCTGTTCAGCGCCCGCACACTAGTGGCCCCGCCACTGTCGGCCCGTCGAAGAAGAGGAAAAACCTAAACAAGAGACAGCGCAGGGCGTCCAAGCAGAAGGCTGCACAAACCGCTGCTGCTGCCGGTGCTGCCTCTACAAAAGCAGCTGAGCAGGCTGCTGTCGCAGGTCCCAGCAATGTGACCAGTGCGCAGCCCACACTCAGCAGTGAGGGGTGCAAGAAGGCCGGAGGCAGTACAAGGAAGCCGGCTGCCGCCAAGCGGCGAGCTGGCCACCCTGGACGGCAACCAGCCACTGCACCACCAGCAACACAGCAGGTAAAACTGCCGGAAACAAGGACAGAGGTGAGGCCAAACGTGCTCTCAACGAGACCAGTTCGCCTCGGGGAGACCACAAGAAGCCCCGCCTCGACTCCTCCAGGACGACAGTAGGTAAGTCCTACGCACAGGCCTTCAAGGCATCCCTGGGTGTTGCAGTAACATGCAAACGCACAGGGAACTTGCCGAAGGAGTTGGTGGACCAAGTACTCCGGGAGCTCCAGAGGAAGATCCTGAGTGACGCCTGGTCGACCAAAACCCCCAAACTCCCCGCTCCAGCGTTCACCGGGAAACCCGTGCATGCGGACGGGGTCCTCAAACTTTGGTGCGCCGACGAGGCAACGCGCACCTGGCTGACGGAGGCAGTCTCTTTCCTGGTCCCACCACCGGGCTTCGAACTGGAGGTCAGGGGCCAGGAAGAGACCCCGAAGAGAGGGCGGTGCGGCATTGTCGTGCCCGACGAACAGGGGGTCTGGGACGACGTGCGCGACGTGGGTCGCGCTCTGGAGTTCCAGAACACCTGGTTGGAGGTTGACAAATGGTCGATGCTGCACTCCGAAAGGCAGTCAGGTGGGTGGTTCCTGGTGGTGAGCGTCCCAGAGGAACAGGTCCCGATCCTGTTGAAGAACGAGCGCAGCCTCGCGTTGGGGGTGGGTGCCGTCTACGTCAGGTTCCGGGACCCCTCAGGTAAGTTTGTTGACCATCCTCCGGGATGCGACGACAACTCCATACGAGTCAAGCAGGACTCTAACACCAAGCCAGGGTGCGACGCAGAATCCGGCCCATCAGAGCCGGCCGCGTCTGGCTCGGGGGCTGGCCCATCAGCCGAGGGTAACTCGGAAGATGAGTGCCTGCTCCTGAGTCCGGTGCGGCGGGACGACGGGGTGGAGGCTGGCGACATCCTGGCCGGCCTGACGCAGCTGACGTTTGGGGAGAAGGGGACATCATCCAAAGATGAACCCTCCGCCTAGTAACGTCAACTGCCTTCAAACCAACCTCCACCACAGCCAAACAGCTACTGCGCAACTGCGCAAATGGATGGAGGTCCAACATTCAGCCATCGTGCTCATCCAGGAACCTTGGATAAGGGGTGGCCTCATTAGAGGCCTCTCCAGCCTGGGAGGTAAGATTTATTCTTCAACTGACCACACACATCCAAGAACCTGTATACTAACTACTAAAAACATCAGAGCCCAAGTTCTAACGGAGTTCTGTTCCAGAGACATCACAGCGATACAAATTGAAATAACACAGCAGCCTAGGAGTATAGTGGTTGTTTTCGCATCGGTCTACATGCCCGAGGCCGAAGACCCGTCTCCGTTCGACCTCACGCGTCTAGTTAACCAGTGCGAGAGAACCAATACGGAGGTCGTAATAGGAACGGACTCCAATGCCCACCACCAAATGTGGGGCATGAACTGCAATAACAACAGAGGTAAATCACTGGTTGAATACCTATTCACCACCAATCTTACCCTATTAAACACAGGTACGGAGCCCACCTTCGTCACAAGACGTAGTCAGACAATTATCGACTTAACTCTCGCAACAGAAGGAGCGGCTGAACGCATCAAGGGATGGCACGTCTCGAAAGAGGCATCGTGCTCAGACCACAGATGGATCAGCTTCTCCATGGAAGTCGTTATACAACCCACACAGCCGCGTAGGAAACCACACAACACTGACAAAGTAAAGTATGTCCACTTACTTACAGAGAAACTTACCCTGACTGCTACGCCGACAGTACTGGGTAACAATGAACAGATCGACGAGCAGGTATGTGCACTGACGCAGTCGATGTTAGACAGCTACCACGCAGCCTGCCCTGAAACCACTATACCATCAACCCCAGGCAAACAACACTGGTGGGGCGCTGAGCTTGAACGCAAGCGCAAGAAGGTAAGAAGGGCTTTAAACGGGGCAATGAACACAAGCGCAGACGAAGATTGGGACGCTTATAAAGCGGCCAAATCGAGCTACAAGAAGTGCCTCAGATTCAGACGTACCATGGGATGGAGGAAATTCTGTGGGAGCATTGAATCTTGCCAACAAGCAAACCGGGTAAGGAAATTACTGGGTCAGCAACCAACGGATGCACCAGGTACTCTCCGTAAACCTGATAACACATACACCACATCGGAGGAGGAGACAAGACGCGTCCTACTCGAAACACACTTCCCAGGCTGCGTCCTCACCCCGGTAATACCGTGGCACGATACACAAACAGTGGCGACCGAACATGAGCGGAGACATGCAAATACCGTGGTGACAGAGGAAAAACTCCGATGGGCCTTCGACAGCTTCCATCCCTTCAAAGCAGCCGGACTGGATGGCATCTTTCCAGGGTTATTACAATGGGGGGGTGAACCTGTCCGCAAAAGACTTCTGGCAATCATGAGGGCTAGCCTGGCCCTCAGATATGTACCGAAGAGATGGAGGGAAGTCAAACTAATTTTCATACCAAAACCAGGCAAAACAGACTATACCAATGCAAAGTCCTTCAGACCAATAAGCCTGACCTCCTTCATGCTTAAAGCCTTGGAAAGGCTCTGCGAGAGGGAACTAAGAAGTGGGGCACTTAAACACTTACCCCTACATGCCAATCAACATGCATACAGCTCAGAGAAATCGACGGAATCGGCCTTACATCAGGTCGTGAACCAGATAGAAGCTGCTATACAACAAAAATGCATCTGTCTGGGCACCTTCATTGACATAGAAGGAGCCTTCGACAAGACAAACTTTTCCAGCATAAGCAACGCCCTAGCCAGGCATGGTGTGGATCAGATGCTCATACAGTGGATCCAAAACATGCTCAGCAAAAGGGTAGTGCGCCTGCACGGCGACACTCAGACAGCCTTGATAACTAAAGGGTGCCCGCAGGGAGGTGTACTCTCCCCGCTATTGTGGAACTTAGTCATCAATCAACTCATAGACAAACTCAACGCGAGAGACTTCTACACAATGATAATAATAATAATAATAATAATAATCTGGCAACACCAAAACTGTCAACGTGTTTATTCCTCCAATTATTTTTAAATATTAATATTTTACAAATATCCTCTCATCCATAGTGCAATAGTATATATAATCTAAATTATAATAGAAAACACAAGTAAAGCAAGAAAATACCTGGTAAAAACAACATAAATACAGAAATAGTGAACATTTCATACAATGACAGCCGTCACGCTTAACATTATGACAGATCAAACAATAAATATATTTACAAAAATGAAGATAAAAACACATTAGCATGTTGACGAGAGCCAGGAAACGAAGAGCACACCCAACACCTCCGGACTCGTCGCTCAGCTCCGCCTCGCAGCCGTCGGAACCTGCACCAGTAACGTCGACAGCTGTAGTTGCGTCGAGCTCCAGCGACGAGTATTTCTCTCCGCCGTCGACACCGTCACCTGCGCGGCGGCGTGGGAGAGGCCGGCCACCAGCGTGCTTAGGACCTCGGGGCCCACCGGCCCCAAACAGGGTCCCCGCTGCCGGTGGTAATGTGCAGCGCATGAAGTGGACGTCATCCATAAACGAACAAGTCATGCGCGCATATTTTGGGGCGACAGAGGGGGGCACTAACCTCACTGCGTACCGTAGTCGCATGCTGTCTATGTTTCAGGCCTTGGAACCAAGCATCAACGTCACGGCTCAACGACTATCGGATCAGGTACGGGTTATCCAGCGCAGTGGCAAGGTGGATAACGCCGTGCTTGATAGGATTCGCTCAGAGTACTTACCTTCGAGCCATGCCAATCCCGTGCGGCCCACACTAACACCGACACCGAGCGGACCGCCAATGGGCGGCAGCGCCGTCAGGGAGGAGCATGACATGGCTGATGATGTAAGTACCCAGTGCAATGAGGAGGTCAAGGACGCTTTGGAATGTGCGATTAGGGACTACCGGTACACGCCATCATCTATTAGGCCTCGCCTACCGCGGTTGCCTATGCATAGGCGAAATATAGCGCTGGTAAGTGCTCTTGACTCGTTATTATCAAATTATTTAGATAATAGTGAGGATCTCGGTGATACACACTCAATCTTGTACTGTACCGCCGTGGCAGCTTGTCGTATAGCTGGTGTCAAGTTTCTTGAAACTGATACCGTTGTACGACAAAGGTCTGCTGTACCGGCGTGGCAGTGCAGGATTGAGCGACGTATTGCCGAGGCAAGGGCACTTATTGGCAAGCTGATCTGTTTTAGGGAGGGGAATACACGCCCTAGGGTAATGCGCTTTGTGAAACGGGCTTTTTCGGGGACTAATATTAGTCCTCAAGATTATATAGCCCGGGTCACAGAGCGCATTGACTACCTAAAACAGAAAGTCTATGCATGGGCAAACCGAATACGTAGATTTAAAAAACGTGTGGACCGGTACGTCATTAATCGTACATTCCAGAGGGATCAGAGGTGGGTATACAGAAGCTGGGAACGACCAGATCAAAGTGTGACTAATGTGCAGCGGCCGGATGCGAACGCCACAGCCATGTTTTGGCGTAGCATCTGGTCGACGCCCATTGGCCATACTGAAGGTGATTGGATGCAAGATGTCGAACGTTCATGCGAACATATTCCTGAAATGGAATGCGTGGCCATTTCTAGCCAGGATGTTGCACAAGCAGTCCGTCCATTATCTAATTGGAAATCTCCAGGCTTGGACGGGCTGCACAATTTCTGGCTGAAGTGGCTACGTAGTTCGCATGAACGCTTGGCATCTCAATTCCAATCAGCTGTAGAATCTGGGTCGTTGCCATCATTTATGATGACTGGAATTACCCACCTGCTCCACAAGACAGGCAGTACTAGCGAGCCCGGCAATTATAGACCGATAACATGTCTACCATCGGTCTATAAACTTCTTACATCTATTCTGAGAGCTAAAATAGCTAAACATGTTGAAGACAATTCTATTATGTCAGCCTCTCAGAATGGATGTAGGAAGGGTGCTCGCGGTACTAAGGAGCTCCTCCTCATTGACATGGCCATTAGCCAACAAGTTCGCCGTAACCGAAAGGATCTGGCGGCATGTTGGATAGATTATAAGAAGGCGTATGACTCCGTGCCGCATACATGGCTTTTGAGGGTGCTAGAGTTGTATAAAGTAAATACTACTCTACGCACCTTCTTAAAGTCATGTATGGGGCAATGGAATACGATTCTTTGCTATCCAGGATGCCGAAGGATCCAGGAGGACGGCGAACGTATTAAAATTGAGCGGGGAATTTTTCAGGGCGACAGTCTGAGTCCCCTTTGGTTTTGCCTAGCCATGAACCCTCTCAGTACATTACTAGAGGGTTCAAGGTTAGGCTACAGGTTACAGAGAGGCGGTCAGGTAGTATCCCACCTGTTATTCATGGATGACCTGAAGTTATTTGCCCAATCTGATGTCCAATTGCTAGATTTACTAAACGTAACCCAAAACTTTAGTAAGTCTATCAATATGGAGTTCGGTGTGGATAAATGTGCTGTCATTCATGTGAAGCAGGGCAGGATGGTGGAATCTGAGGGGATCCAACTCTCAGATTCCATTAACCTAAGATCGCTTCTCTTAACCGATACCTATAAGTACTTGGGTATGTCACAGGCTTTAAGTATCAATGAAGCTGACATGAAGCAATCGTTGCAAGAGCGTTTCTTTGGCCGCCTGAAAAAAGTATTAAAAAGCCTTTTATCAGGTGGCAACAAGGTTCGTGCTTGCAACGGTTGGGTCATGCCACTTCTTGTATACTCCTTTGGCATACTCAAGTGGACTCAGTCTGAATTGGACGCCCTGGACAGAAGAGTCCGCACATTGTTGACGACATATCGTATGCATCATCCTCGTTCATCCGTGATGAGGTTGTACATCCCGCGGAAGTGTGGGGGTCGTGGCTTTCTAAATATCAAGACCCTACACAACCGCGAGGTGTGCAATCTCAGAGAATATTTTCTCCGGGCGAACGGGGACATGCATCGAGATGTTGTCGCAGTGGACAATGGACTCACCCCGCTCAAGTTGGCTAGGGAGAACTGGCGCATACCTGTAGTACTCAGTACTGATGAGCGCAAGCGTGTATGGCAGAGCAAGGAGCTTCATGGCAGGTTCCATCGGGCCCTGTATGGACCCGATGTAGACCTATTGGCCTCGGTGAACTGGCTACGCTTCGGTGACCTCTTTGGGGAAACCGAAGGGTTTGTTTGTGCAATTGCTGACGAAGTTATCAAGACGAATAACTACCGGAAATATATCCTGAGGGATGGCACTAGTGATATTTGCCGTGCCTGTCACCAGCCCGGTGAATCCCTCAGGCATATTGTTTCCGGTTGTTCACGTCTTGCTAACGGCGAGTACTTGCACAGACATAACCAAGTAGCCAGAATCATTCACCAGCAACTTGCTCTGAAATATAAACTTGTAGACATCGAGGTACCGTACTACAGGTATGTGGCAGAGCCAGTTCTCGAAAATGGCCATGCCACATTGTACTGGGATCGACCTATCGTCACAGACAGGACTGTTGTAGCCAACAAACCTGATATTGTGGTGATAGATCGATCAGAGCGCCTCGCAATAATTGTTGATGTCACCATTCCTCATGACGAGAATCTCGTGAAAGCCGAGAAAGACAAACAGATTAAATATCTGGACTTGGCTCACGAGATTGTCGACATGTGGGATGTGGACTCGGCAATTATTGTGCCGATAGTTGTAACGGTTAATGGCCTAATAGCCAAGAGCCTCGATCGTCACCTTAAGAGGCTCGCGTTGGGTGCTTGGGTCAAGGGCCTGATGCAAAAGGCAGTACTTCTCGACACGGCACGTATTGTGAGGAAGTTCCTGTCTCTGGAGCCCTAACCACCGACAGCTTGGACCCTGTGCCCGTTGCTGGTGGGATACCACGGTTTCTTTTTATATTTTTAAATGTATGTTATTTTTTATTGTATATTTAAAAATGTAAATGAAATCTGAAGAAAAATAAATAAAGGAATAATAATAATTACTAAACTGGCAACACTAAAAGTCAACAGACACAATTTTCTTAGATCAATTTTGTATTGATTTATTTTATTGTTTCTGAGACGTATACTATATTACATACGAGAGAAACACAATTGTGTAAATAATTATTATCACAAACTTCTTTAAAAACCAAAAAGAAAATAACTACAAAGTAAATATCAAGAAACCAAAATGACATCAGATGTCACAAATGTAAACAATGCAAATAAAGTAAATACAAGAGTAAATACAAACACAACTAAGAGAAAATGTTGACTAGAGCCAGAGCAGCGGCACAAATAAGACCCCCGGACTCGTCACTCAGCTCCGCCTCGCAGCCGCCGGCGCCAACAGTGCCGGCCATTGCTGAGGCGTCGAGCTCATCGAGTGATGAGTATTTTTCCCCGCCGACGACACCAACACCAGCGCGCCGCCGGGGAAGAGGCCGGCCACCGTCACGCTTGGGACCCCGAGACCCACCGGTTTCGAACAGGGCCCCCGCTGCCGGTGGTGATGTGCGCCGCATGAGATGGACTCAAACGATGAATGAGAACGTCATGCGGGCATATTTTGTGGCTACAGAGGGAGGAACCAACCTTACGGCGTACCGTGACCGCTTACTGCCTCTGTTTCAGGCCTTGGAACCAGCTGTTAACGTTTCGGCACAGCGACTGTCGGATCAAGTGCGAGCTATTCAACGCTGCCGCCTGTTGGATGACGACGCACTTGAGAGGCTACGCTCAGACTTGCGAGGTATCCCTGAAATCACACCCTCCACACGCAATGAGGCTCCAACAGTGCACGCTTCACTTAGGGCCCAAGAAGAAGGTGAGGAACTGATGGACAGGGATATACAAGTAAGTACCCAATGCATTGATAAGATAAGGAGTACTTTGGAGTGCGCCATTGGGGAATATCGGTATGCTACATTAGAAAGCAGACCCCGGCTGCCGCGTTTACCCACGCATAGAAAAAATATGGCGCTTGTGTGTGCCCTGGATTCACTATTGCCTACTTACCTAGACACTAGTGAAAATCTTAGTGATACACACTCAATTCTATACTGCGCGGCCGTAGCGGCGTGTCGAGTAGCTAATATTAAAATACAAAGCAGTATTACTATTGCTCCTCGGAATGCCGTTCCGGCTTGGCAGCGTAGAATTGAGCGTCGTATTGCTGAGACCAGGGCATTCATAGGCAAGCTAATCTGCTTCAGGTCGGGCAATACTCGCCCGAGAGTGATGCGTTTTGTGAGTCGGGCGTTTAAGGGGACAGGACTTTGTCCTCAAGAATATCCGTCACGGGTCACAGAACGCATCGACTTCCTGAAGCAGAAAATCTATGCGTGGGCGAATCGCATCAGGCGGTACAAAAAAAGGATTGACCGATATACCCAAAATCGCGCATTCCAAAGAGATGAGAAGCTGGTTTATAGGAATTGGGAGCGACCTGAACCAGGTGTGGATGATGGGCGTCGACCAGATTATGCGAACACAATTGCGTTCTGGCGCAGTTTATGGTCGACTCCCGTCAGCCATACAGAGGGTGACTGGATTAGGGATATTGAGCGATCATGTGAGGTAATACCTCAAATGGAGCCTGTAGCCATAGACGCCAGCGACGTAAATTGTGCAGTCCGGCCATTAGCAAATTGGAAATCTGCGGGACCGGACGGGTTGCACAATTTCTGGTTAAAATGGCTACGCAGTGCACATGTTCGCTTGGCATCCCAATTCCAGTCATCTCTGGACTCAGGATCGCTGCCAAGTTTTATGACAACTGGCGTAACTCACCTGCTCTTTAAGTCTGGTAGTACCACGGAGCCTACGAACTATAGGCCTATAACTTGCCTGCCTACAGTTTATAAAGTTTTTACATCCATTTTGAGAACAAAATTGACATTACACATATTCAATAATAAAATCTTATCTGAGTCTCAAAATGGATGTAGAAACCGGGCACGTGGTACTAAGGAGCTACTCCTTATCGACATGGCCATTAGCCAACAGGTGCGCCGTAGTCGAAAGAATCTGGCGACATGCTGGATAGACTATAAGAAGGCCTATGACTCTGTGCCACATACGTGGCTCTTGAGGGTGCTGGAGTTGTACAAAGTAGATGCAACTCTATGCGCCCTCTTGAGGGCATGTATGGGGCAGTGGAGTACGGTGCTTCGCTATCCAGGATGTCGACAGCCTTGCGGGTATGGCGTACCTATAAAGATCAAGCGAGGTATTTTCCAGGGCGACAGTTTGAGTCCACTATGGTTTTGTCTAGCACTGAACCCGCTGAGCACTTTGCTCGAAAGTTCAGGGCTAGGCTATCGATTGCAGAGTAGAGGTCAGGTTATTTCTCATCTCCTTTTCATGGATGACCTTAAACTATTTGCCCCCACTGACCTCTAGTTAACTGAGTTACTAAAGACAACTGAAAATTTTAGTAATTCAATTAAGATGGAGTTCGGTGTGGATAAATGTGCGGTCATGCATGTAAAGCGAGGCAGGAGTGTGGAATCTGATGGTATAATGCTTTCAGATTTCACACAACTAAGATCTCTCTCTGCAACCGAAACCTACAAATATCTGGGTATGTCGCAGGCATTAGACATTGATGACGCGGGCATGAAACAGGCGTTACAGGTACGTTTCTTTGGCCGCCTGAAGAAAATCTTAAAAAGCTTTTTATCAGGTGGAAATAAGGTGCGTGCCTGTAACGGTTGGGCCATGCCGGTCTTAATGTACTCCTTCGGCATACTCAGATGGACTCAAACAGAATTGGACGCCTTGGATCGGAAAGTTCGCTGTCTACTCACGACATACCGGATGCATCACCCGCGTTCGTCGGTGATGAGATTGTACATCCCGCGTAAGTGTGGGGGTCGTGGCTTCCTAAGTGCCAAGACTCTCCACAATCGCGAGGTGTGCAATCTCAGAGAATACTTTCTAAACACTGACGCGGGGATGCACCGAGATGTGGTCGCTGTAGACAGTGGGCTTACCCCGCTGGGTCTGGCGAAAGAGAACTGGCGCAAACCTGTCGTACTTGGTGTAGAAGAGCGCAGGGAGGTATGGAAAGGTAAAGAGCTGCATGGACGATTTTACCGGGCCTTGCATGGGCCCGACGTAGATTTTTCAGCATCGGTGTCCTGGCTGCGTTTTGGCGATCTTTTCGCCGAAACAGAAGGTTTTGTGTTTGCAATTATGGACGAAGTTATCATGACGAACAACTACCGGAAGTATATTCTGAGGGATGGGACGGTTGACATATGTCGGGCATGTCACCAGCCTGGTGAGTCGCTCAGACATATAGTATCCGGTTGTTCTCGTCTTGCCAACGGCGAGTATTTGCATAGACACAACCAAGTAGCCAGGATTGTCCACCAGCAACTTGCCTTAAAGTACCAACTTGTCGACTCTGAAATACCGTACTACAGGTATGTGCCCGACCCAGTTCTTGAAAATGGTCGTGCTACTCTGTATTGGGATCGGTCTATCATTACTGACAGAACTATTGTGGCTAACAAGCCGGACATAGTGGTGATAGACCGATTAGAGCGCCTTGCAATGATCATCGACGTCACCATACCCCATGACGAGAATCTCGTGAAAGCCGAAAAAGATAAACAAATGAAGTATTTGGACCTGGCTCACGAGATTGTCGACATGTGGGATGTTGACTCGGCGATCATTGTACCGATAGTCGTGACCGTAAATGGTCTTATTGCCAAGAGCCTCAACTACCACCTCAAGAGGCTCTCGTTAGACGGCTGGATCAAGTCCTCTATACAGAAGGCAGTATTGCTGGACACGACACGTATCGTAAGGAGGTTCCTTTCTCTGGAGCCCTAACCACCGGTAGCTTGGTCCCTGTACCCGATGCCGGTGGGTCTCCGTGGTCCCATTTTATATATTTAATTTATTTTTTATTGTAATATTTAAGTATGTAAAATGTGATAATGAGAGCAATATTTAATAAACGGAATAATAATAATAATAATAATAATAATAATAATAATAATAATAATAATAATAATAATAATAATAATAATAATAATATAACAATAACCTGGCAACACCGTAAAGTCAACAACCAAATTTTCTTGCATATTTTTATTTGAATTTATATTACAGTTTTACGATACAATTTATATATTTATACCACAACAAGAAGTTATAATACCTAAAATATACGGATTTACTTATAAAAGCCATAAAATTTAAGAAATAATATTATAGATAAATATACTGAAGATGACACCATATGTCAAAATGAAAAACACAAACAATAACAAATATAAAGGCAAGGAAATGTAATTTAAATGTTGACCAGAGCCAGGAAAGCAGCTGCAGCACGATTAACACCTCCGGACTCGTCGCTCAGCTCCGCCTCACAACCGCCGGCTCCAGCAACAGCATCGCCGGTGAGTGTTGAGGCGTTGAGCGCATCTAGCGACGAGTTTTTCTCCCCGCCGTCGTCGCCACCACCTGTCCGCCGGCGAGGGAGAGGCCGGCCACCGAATGGCTTAGGACCCCGAGGCTCATCGGTCTCGAACAGGGCCCCCGCTACCGGTGGTGATGTGCACCGCATGAGGTGGACTAGATCCATGAATGAGAATGTCATGCGGGCATATTATGTGGCTACAGAGGGTGGTACCAACCTTACGGCGTACCGTGATCGCATGCTGCCTCTGTTTCAGGACTTGGAACCGGCCGTCAACGTTTCGGCGCAGCGACTGTCGGATCAAGTGCGCGCAATCCAGCGCTGTCGTTTGCTGGATGACGATGCACTTGAGAGGCTACGCTCGGACTTGCAAGGTAACCCTCCCATTCCTCCTTCCACGTGTGAACGTGTAACGACAGAGATAGTTGACACACTAAGGCCGCAAAGTGTTGAAGAAGTGGATGGTGGGGATATACAAGTAAGTGCCCAGTACATGGATAATGTAAGGAGTACTTTGGAATGTGCCATCAGGAAATATCGTTACGAGGCCTTAGTAAATAGGCCTCGAGTGCCGCGTTTGCCCACGCATAAGAAAAAATTGGCGCTGGTGTGTGCCCTAGATTCACTATTGTCTACATACCTAGACAATAGTGAAAATCTCAGTGATACACACTCAATTCTGTACTGTGCGGCTGTAGCGGCATGTCGGATAGCCAATGTCAAGATAGAAAAGAACATTGATATGGCTACCCGAAATAATGCTGTGCCGGCTTGGCAGTGCAGGATTGAGCGTCGTATCGCTGAGTCTAGGGCACTCATTGGCAAGCTGATCTGCTTCAGGTCGGGCAATACTCGCCCGAGAGTGATGCGTTTTGTGACCCGCGCCTTTGCAGGAACGGGTATTAGGCCACAAGAATACACGTCGCGGGTCACAGAACGCATCGACTTCCTGAAGCAGAAGATTTATGCGTGGGCAAATCGTATCAAACGTTATAAAAAACGTATAGGCAGATATTCCCAGAATCGCACATTCCAAAAAGATGAAAGGTGGGTGTATAGAAATTGGGAGCGACCCGGTCTAGGTGTGGATGATGGAGGTCTACCAGATGATGAAACTACAAATACGTTCTGGAGTAGCATCTGGTCGACCCCCGTTAGCCACACGGAGGGTGGTTGGTTTAGGGATGTCGAGCGATCATGTGCAGCAATCCCAAATATGGATGCCGTAGCTATTACAGCTACGGATGTTAGTTGTGCAGTCCGTCCGCAAACTGGAAAGCGGCAGGTCCGGACGGATTGCACAACTTTTGGTTGAAGTGGCTGCGTAGTGCACATGCTCGTTTTGCGTCCCAATTCCAATCATCTCTAGAATCAGGGACGCTGCCAATTTTTTTAACAACTGGCATTACCCACCTGCTCTTCAAAACAGGAAGTACCACGGATCCAAAAAATTATAGACCTATAACCTGCCTACCGACGGTCTATAAACTTTTTACATCCATTTTGAGAACCAAACTGGCCAAACATATATATACTAACAAAATCATGTCCAGTTCTCAAAATGGATGTAAAAGTGGGTCACGTGGTACTAAAGAGCTACTCCTTATAGACATGACCATTAGCCAACAGGTTCGCCGTAGCCGAAAGGATCTAGCGACATGCTGGATAGATTATAAGAAGGCCTACGACTCTGTGCCACATACATGGCTCTTGAGAGTGCTAGAGTTGTACAAAGTGGATCCAACTCTATGCACTTTCCTGAAGACGTGTATGGGGCAGTGGAGTACGGTTCTTCGCTATCCAGGATGTCGACGGACTCTCGGATGCGGCGATCCTATAAAGATCCAACGAGGAATCTTCCAAGGTGACAGTTTGAGTCCCTTATGGTTTTGTCTAGCACTGAATCCTCTTAGCACTTTGCTCGAGAATTCGGGGCTAGGCTATCGGTTGCACAGCAGAGGTCAAGTAATATCTCACCTTCTTTTCATGGATGACTTAAAACTATTTGCCTCCACTGACCTCCAGTTGACAGAGTTAATAAAGGTAACTGAAAACTTTAGTAAGTCTATCAAAATGGAGTTCGGTGTAGATAAATGTGCGGTCTTGCATGTAAAGAAGGGCAGGGTTGTGGAATCTGATGGTATAGAACTATCAGATTTCACACAACTTAGATCTCTATCTGCAACCGAAACCTACAAATATCTAGGTATGTCGCAGGCACTAGGTATTGCTGAGGCTGGCATGAAACAGGCGTTGCAGGAGCGCTTCTTTGGCCGTCTGAGAAAAATCTTAAATAGTTTTTTATCAGGCGGTAACAGGGTGCGCGCCTGTAACGGTTGGGCCATGCCAGTCTTAATGTACTCCTTCGGCATACTTAGATGGACTCAAACAGAACTTGATGCCTTGGATAGAAAAGTCCGTTGTCTATTGACTACATACCGGATGCATCACACGCGGTCATCAGTAATGAGATTGTACATCCCGCGGAAGTGCGGGGGTCGCGGCTTCTTAAGTGCCAAGACCCTCCATACCGCGAGGTGTGCAATCTCAGGGAATATTTTCTCAGCACTGACGCGGGTGTCCACCGTGATGTGGTCACTGTGGACAACGGGCTTACCCCGTTGGGTCTGGCTAAGGAGAACTGGCGCAAACCTGCCGTACTTGGTGTTGAGGAGCGCAAGGAGGTATGGAAAGGTAAAGAGCTGCATGGACGTTTTTATCGGGCCCTGCATGGACCCGATGTAGACTTACCAGCTTCTGTGTCCTGGCTACGTTTTGGCGATCTGTTCGCCGAAACAGAAGGTTTTGTCTTTGCGATTATGGACGAGGTTGTCATGACGAATAACTACCGGAAGTATATCCTGAGGGATGGGACGGTTGACATATGTCGGGCATGTCACCAGCCTGGTGAATCTCTCAGACATATAGTATCTGGTTGTTCTCGTCTTGCCAACGGCGAATATTTGCACAGGCACAACCAAGTAGCTAGGATCATCCATCAGCAACTTGCCTTAAAGTACAATCTTGTAGACTCTGAGATGCCGTACTACAGGTATGTACCCGACCCAGTTCTTGAAAATGGTCGTGCCACCATGTATTGGGATCGATCTATCATTACTGATAGAACTATTGTGGCTAACAAGCCAGATATAGTAGTGATAGATCGATCTTAGCGCCTTGTAATGATCATCGATGTCACCATTCCCCATGACGAGAATCTCGTGAAAGCCGAGAAAGATAAACAAATAAAATATTTGGATTTGGCTCACGAGATTGTCGACATGTGTGATGTGGACTCGGCGATCATTGTACCGATAGTCGTGTCAGTTAATGGTCTCATTGCCAAGAGCCTCGATCACCACCTCAAGAGGCTCGCGTTAGACGGTTGGATTAAGTCCTCTATACAGAAGGCAGTATTGCTGGCCACGGCTCGTATCGTCAGGAGGTTCCTCTCTCTGGAGCCCTAACCACCGGTAACTTGGTCCCTGAACCCGATACCGGTGAGCCCCGTAATTTTATTTTATATTTTTATATTGTTTTTTTTCTAAATCACATAAAAATATAAAATATAATTTATGAGAGAATGTTAAAATAAAGAGAATAATAATAATAATAATTTTTTTATTTTCTCTCATAAAGGTACATATTGTATATAAAAACAATAAAATTTGTTGTCAATACAGCTGTTGAACAAGACCTTTGTGAGAGAACTGGAGTCTGTAGTAGGTTCGAAACCTGTATGACAAATCTCCAGGCCCCTCTCTAACAAATTTACATCATAATCTGCTGATGTTTACATTACTTTGAAAATAGACATAACTGGCTCATAAAATAAGGGTTGCAAGAGAACATGGTACAAGATATTATGATAATTATATATATTTTTTAAAACTAAAAGCATGCATACAGTATAATTGTGTGTATGTGTTAGAGTTTGTGTGTAGTATATTTGTGTGTATGTGTTAGAGTTTGTGTGTATGTGAGTGTGTGTGTGTATGTTTGTGTGTATGTTTGTTTGTACATGTGGGTGGGATTTTATTTTATTTTAACAATAGGTTATGCAGATGATCTAACCATACTCACCTCAGGTAAGGTAACCAGTACAGTGTTCGACCTAACCCAACAAGCCCTACGCATAGTAGAGTGGTGGTGTAATGAGTACGAATTATCTGTAAACCCGACCAAGACCGAACTAGTTATGTTCACACACAAACGCGCGCTGGGCACTAACCGACTGCCCAGGTTATTTAATACAGAGCTTAAGCTGTCTATCGAGGTCAAGTACCTAGGTGTCACTCTCGACAGCAAATTGACATGGAACAGCCACATGGAAAATAGGCTCAACAAAGCCAGCATTGTCTTCTGGCAGTGTAAGAAGATGATAGGCAAACGCTGGAGCATATCCCCCAAAATTGTCTTATGGCTTTATAAGACAATAATACGTCCGATGATAAGCTACGGCGCAGTAGTGTGGTGGCCTCGGACCAACCTAACAACGGCCGCCAACAAGCTTCAAAAGCTTCAAAGACTTGCATGCCTAGCGGCAACGGGCTGCATGAAAACTACACCTACAGCGGCACTCGAAGTGTTGCTGGACCTGCCTCCATTGCACCTGTTTATACAACAGGAAGCAACGATGACGGCGGTCCGGCTAAGAGCTCTAAAGCTCTGGAAAGACACCAACACACCGCACACTAGCAATTTAAATACACTCTTTAAAGAAGTTCCTCTCACACAAGCCATTGGCGACCAAATACCGAAACAATTTGTGTTCGACAAGAAGTACAAAATCCAACTGTACGAGGATCGACACGAAGGAGCGGTTAATCACAACGAGCTCACGATCTTCACAGATGGGTCTAAGACGGATACAGGTATGGGTTCAGGAGTATTCTCCGAGGACCTAAACATCAACATCGCAGCACCACTGGGAGCCTACAACACGGTCTACCAGGCCGAATATTTTGGCATAATCCTAGCTGCCACAGCAATCATGGCACGTGAGGTAAGGGAACGATCCATTAGGATCCTCTCAGATAGTAAGGCGGTCCTCTCAGTCCTCAAAAGCCATACTATCACCTCGGCACTCACGCCTGAATGCCACCAGAAACTAACAGAGGTAGGTAAACAAAACAAATTAACACTGCAATGGATCAAGGGCCACAGTGACTCAAGAGGGAATGACGCAGCAGACGTACTTGCCAGAAGAGGGGCCACTTTAGAGGTGGTGGGACCCGAGCCCATTATTCCCCTCCCTTCTGGTTTTTATCGCAACCTGGTAAGAAATAGGACCAGGACCCAACACAACCAGTCCTGGATTGGTATTGAAACATGTAGGCAGGCCAAGGAGGCTCTTCCCGCAGTAGACGGTAAGATAGCCAAACAAATCCTCCGGCTGTCCAAACAACAACTGCGGACAGTCATGGCCGCCTACACAAGACACGGATTCTTTAATAAACACCTATTTACTATAGGTATCACCGACAGCCCGCTGTGCAGGGCCTGTATGGCAGCAGACGAGACGGCAGCCCACCTGCTCCTCGACTGCCCTGTGGTCGCACAGTACAGGCAGCAGTACCTGACGAGATACAGCACCCTGAGGGAGGCAGTGGGCCACATCAAGAGTCTGCTGGCCTTCCTCGAAGAGCTGGGGTGGCTCGAATGAAGACACCATTCCCACCCGCACGCAAAATACGCGCCAAGACGTGGAGTTGCGGAAACAGCCCGTGCAATCAAGTATCAAGTAAGAGGTCAAACTACAAATTCGTGGTCAGAACGGCGACTATCAAGAATTACGCGCACGAACGATGAAGGATCTACGACTTTATGGTCAGACAGTGGATAAATCAATGTTTATCAAATATCCACACCTCCGAGACATGCAAAAGGACGCATTCTTTGACGAAGCCACACCGAAAGTATTGATAGGTGCGGACAATTGGCACCTGATCGTGACGCGAAAACTACGCATGGGCAAGAAGAATGAGCCTGCGGCCTCGTATACCCAACTGGGATGGGTAATTCATGGGACGGCGCCACGCTCAGCGTTGACTCAAAAGGAGGGTCAACTAGTGCTTCATATCTACGACGTGTCTGCGAACAAACAGACAGAAGATGTACGGCGCGTAGAAGAAATAGTGAAAGCACACTTCAGGATTGATGCCCTTGGAGTCTCCCTGGCAAAGAAAGTCAGACCAGAAGACCAAAAGGCAATCGACGTGGTCCAACGAACAATGAGGAAGGTTGGTGAACACTTCGAAGTGGGTCTGCCATGGAGAGATGAAGACGCTCCGATGCCCAATAATTATCACTGTGCCGTGAAGAGACTAAAGATGATAGAAAAAAAGATGGACGCCTCTTCGGATTTCGCTGCACAGTATCGCGCTCAAGTAAGAAACCTCCTCGATAAAGGTTATGCCCAAGAGTGCGATGGACAAGAGGAACGAAACAAGAAGATATGGTACCTGCCACACTTCCCGGTCGTGAACCCTAACAAGCCGGGAAAGATGCGGCTGGTTTTTGACGCGGCGCACCGATACAGCGGAGTGTGCCTCAATGATCACTTACTAGAGGGACCTGACCTCCTGAAATCGCTACCAGGAATCCTCTTCAGATTCAGAGAACGTCAGGTAGCCGTGACAGCAGATATTCAAGAGATGTTCCTCCAAGTAAGAATAAGACCACAAGACCAAGCAGCTCAAACGTTTCTTTGGCGAGACGAAGAGCGTGATAAGCCGCCGAAAAAGTACAAGATGATATCAATGATCTTCGGGGCATCGTGCTCGCCGTTCATCGCGCACTCAGTGAGAGATGCCAACGCGAGACGATACGCACAAGCATACCCCAACGCTGTGCAAGCAATAACATCGAGCCACTACATGGATGACTACGTCGATAGCTTCGCCACAGAGCAAGAAGCTATAAGAACAGCACAAGAGGTCATGAAGATACATGAGAATGCACACTTCAACCTCCGTGGATGGTGCTCTAACAGGTCTAATGTGGTGGACAACGTGGCTACCAGAAAAACGAGTGCTCAAAGCCGAAGTGAAGCTTGGTCAGAGACAGGAAAACTCCGATAAGACACTCGGTTTGCTTTGGCATACGGATCAAGATGAGCTAGGCTTCAACACAGGGCTTAGCCGTCTATCACCTGAAGTGAGGATGAGAGACAGAGCGCCGACGAAAAGAGAAGCCCTCGGAGCAGTGATGGCCGTCTACGATCCCCTCGGTCTCATCAGCCATTTTACTATCACGGGTAAAATCATACTTCAAAACCTGTGGAGACACGGAGTGGGATGGGATGAAGTGATTCCCGAAGAAGACGCACAACATTTCGAAGAATGGCTCCGAGGTTTGAGAATGGCCACAAAACTGCGAGTCCCAAGGTGCTACGTAAACGCTCTGAAGACGACATGGAGCTCCATATCTTCTGTGATGCGAGTGAACAAGCATACGCGGCGACCGCCTACTGGAGGATGCTGAAACCAGATGGAAGAGTGACTGTGAGCCTGGTTGCGGTAAAAGCAAGGGTCGCACCATTAAAACCAGTAACCGTCCCTCGACTCGAACTCCAAGCGGCAGTGATCGGCGCACGATTGGCGGAAACAATCGTGAGAGAGCATAGAGACAAGCCCAAGAACGTGACGTATTGGACGGACTCACAAACCGTTCTGCGTTGGATAGAAAAAGATGCCATCAAGTACACATCCTTCGTGGCACACCGCTTGGGCGAAATAGCGGAGCTGACCGACGCCATTCAATGGAGATGGGTGCCCACGGAACAAAACGTGGCAGATGATGCAACGCGTCCTAATTATAAACTACAAATGAAACCAGAAGACAGATGGTTCACCGGGCCTGAGTTTCTATATGATGAAAAAGAACTCTGGCCGAAAGAGAAAGCCAAGAAAGAAGACCAAGCGGAAGAAGTGACTTATGTGGTCACAGAAAAGAAACACGCTTCTCATCTGCCCGACATAAGCAGATTCTCCTCATATGAGAAGCTGATACGAACTACAGCGGTACTCTTTCTCTTCAAGGAAAAGTACAAAAATCGAGCTAGCCAGATGACCGTCGACCTGATAGAAAAGGCTGAGAAGACCTGGGTGAAACAAGCGCAGCTCGACGACTACGCAGAAGAAATAAGACTGTTGGAAAAAGGAAGACCGGTGCCCAAGTCCAGTAGCCTGTATAAACTGGACCCTTACTTGGAAGACCAGATTCTCAAAGTGAGAGGGAGGATCGGGCACGCTGCGGTTCCAGACACGAAGAAGAAGCCGGTCATCTTACACGGCAAGCACCCGTTTATCAGACTGCTAATAGAAGACGGCCATCGAAGGGCCAGCCATGCAAACAACGAACGCGTGGTCAACGACTTAAGGCAAAAGTACTGGGTGGTCAATCTGCGCCCTACAGTAAGAGCCATAGCGCAGCGATGCCAACTTTGCCGCATCGAAAAAGCGACACCAGTAAAACCAGTCACGGGGGACCTACCGATGGAACGACTAACAGAGACGCAGCGACCCTTTATTCACTGCGGAGTCGACTATTTTGGGCCAATGACAGTGGTCATAGGAAGAAGACACGAGAAGCGCTGGGGAGCACTGTTCGCTTGCCTGGTGACCAGGGCAGTTCACCTGGAACTGGTGGCGAGTCTGTCGACCGACTCGGCTATAATGGCCATAAGGAGAATGGCAGCACGACGAGGTTGGCCCCGAGTAATGTACTCCGACAATGGCACCAATTTTCGAGGAGCAGACACAGAACTGCGCACGGCCTATGAAGAATGGGCCAAAGAATTCGTCCACTTCGGAATTTCACACCGACTGAAGTGGAAGTTCATACCACCAGGGGCGCCGCATATGGGGGGAGCGTGGGAACGATTAGTACGCTCTGTCAAAACGGCGTTGGGGGCGACACTGCATCAGCGGGCGCTAAAAGAAGAAGTGCTGCTGACCCTGATGGTAGAGGCCGAACACTCTATAAACTCTCGGCCTCTCATCCACGTTGCCGTCGATCCCAAGGATCCGGAGGCGTTGACTCCGAACCACTTCCTCATCGGGACCTCCTCAGGCCTTCCCTATACTGGGCCTTGCGAGGAGGTTAGCCGAAAACAGTGGAGAGCTGCCCAGGCGCTCGCCGACCATTTCTGGCGACGCTGGGTAAATGAATACCTGCCGACGCTAGTGCTCAGGGGGGCATCCGACGACCGAGGACGACCTCTGCGCGTTGGCGACCTGGTTGTCGTCATCGACCCCACACTGCCACGAGGGACGTGGCCCCGAGGCGTCGTGGAGACTACGTACGTCGGTCCAGACGGCAAGGTGCGATCAGCCGACGTCAGGACTACAGCGGGCATCCTACGGCGTCCCACGACGAAGCTAGCCGTCCTCTGCGTGGAAGATAAGGCTACGGTAGCCCTGCGCCGGGGGGAGGATGTTACGGACGTCGTAGCTTTGTAATACAATTAAGTAATGATCATAAATAATGTAAATAAATATGAATATATAAGTAGACTTAAGTAGATATAAGGATGATTCAATAAAAACGATTTGAGAGTAGGGAAATGTTTATTGTTATTCGATTAAGGCTATTTTATTATCCTATAGTAAATAAGAAATCTAGTTCAGTTCAGTACAGCAGTAGTTCTCTCAAGAAATCCGAAGCAACAAGCCGATCCTGATCAAGATTGAATTAAATCAACTCACCATCAAGCCAGGTGTTTCATTCCTTTGGAAGATAAAAATTACAGTCCACCTTGACAACTACAGTAAATCTTGAAGAACAACGATACAGCACGAATGATTTATATGTCTACTTTTGAAATGTCCTTTACTCAGAGCCAATATACATTCCTGAAGATAAATAGGTATCTACTTAGTGTTTCTAAAATGTGTCTTCCTCTGGAATACATGTTCATGTAACGACGAAACGTAACTCTTTATAAAATCTATCAGAACACTTCTTACTTTCTTTTTTCCATATTATTACGTCTAGTTGTCAAGACCCTAGTTTTTACGATCGCCTGGAGATATCAAGGACTTTTTTTTTACTTGGGGAAAGTTTTTTTCGAGGGCCTCTCCGCGTGGTGGGCAGAGAGGGTATGTCGGAATCCCCGGGACGGAACCCGGGTTTACCGACTAAAACCAATACGATAGCTGCCTCAGCGCTCAAAAGAATGGGACTCATGAAACGCGGGTGTGCTGCTCCTGGGTCCCGTTACTCTGATTGCCCACGACCCCAAGGAAGAGTCAGGCTAGTGGCCATTGCCACCGCCACGACGCCACCTGCGTCTGCGAGCGGGATCGGCTCTCTCGCGATTCCGCTCGACGGCCTCCGTCTGGAGCATGACCGCTTCACAGAAGGAGACCACAGTATCCCACCGGATGTCTTCCGCCAACATGGCCTGGACGACGGCCTGCGGAGAAAGATCCCCTCCGTTAACAGAGACCAAGTCTCACCCCTCGGATTCCCATGCAGGGCACTCAGAGAGCGTATGCTGGGCAGTGTCCAGGTCACTGCCGCAGTGGTGGCATGCCGGGGCGTCGCCTCGTGGCTGATTCGGTTCAAATACTCACCGAAACGTCCGTGTCCGGTGAGTATCTGAGTCAACCTAAACGTGACGCAGCCACTTCTCCCCTCGATCCAGGGAGTACTGCGCCAACGATGCGCTGGCGCATGCATCGTGGCTCTGAGAGTCGCGTGCGCCAATTAATCAGCGCGCGCTGACGCACATTCCGCCGAAACTCCCCGAGCGTCTGGCTCAGCGCTTCCTCCATTCCGCCTTCCTGGCGGTATCAAGTCTCACAAAATACTAGTGCGTCCACGTCCGCCAGGATATCGAACGGCGGGAGCCGCGCCAAAAGCGTGGCCGCCTCAAAAGAAACCGTGCGATAGCCGCGCGCAACCCTAATAGCCGCCACTCGCTGCAGGCTATTAAGGATAGCTCTGCAGCGGGAGGCGCTCGTCAGGCGGTCAGACCAGACGGGCGCCCCATAGAGGGCCATGGAACGCATGACACCACAGTAGAGGCGGCGGACATCTTCTCTGGGGCCCCCGAGATTTGGGAGCCAAACGCACGAAGTGCTCCTCGAAGCGCCATCGACTGTCGAGGGTGAGGCCCAAGTACTTCATGTACCGCCCACCTCTACGACTGTATCACCTATTCTGATCGAAGAGCTGGGTGATTCCATGACCTGGCGCAGGCCGTGGAACCATAGCGCCTTGGTCTTGTGCGGTGCTATCCGCACGCCCAATTCTTAGTATTCAATTCATTTATGTTTTTGATTGAAAATATTCTATTGTTTATTACAATACAGCGCACGAATTGAATTCACGCAGTCTTATTATTTCCTCGCATTTTTATGATGTTTTATAAGCTATTCCTTACCAATGTTATGGAGCGCTCATGGCGAGACTTGGCTTGCTGTTCGTAACAGATCGGCAACGCCAAGCAATGCTTGCACAGGTCACCACGTGGATGGGTGACCGTGTGTGGCATTTACATCTGAGCGCTGTTGTGCTTCGGAGCTAAAAGTTGTCGGTGCCGGTTCTTTTCTAAGTATAAGGATCGTTAGGCCATGTCGGAGGCCTTCGGGCGCTCTAAAAACTACTACACCAGAGTTGGCCACACACTCGCACGAACACAAAACAAACCAATGTTATAGCATATAGTTAGTGACAATTGTAGGTAATAGAAAATTACTGATTTCAACATAGATAAGCAGTGTGATCTTGCTCCTTCTCCTCCTTTTCCAATCCGGGTCGGTAACACACTTGTCTCACACGAGGAGTCTCTCGTGTTACGGATGTAAATGGAAAGCTGTAATCGCTTACGCCTTTACGCGATCGCTCTGCTCTTATGGCTCCTACCGCATTACAAATACTTTATGATAAACAAAGAAGAAGAGTGTATCTTCCATTTCACTGTTTTGGTTCGTTAAAATGCAGTTTAGTGGAAGAAAATTTACTTACCATCTTAAAATTTGGGAGCCAATTATTTTGCTTAAGATATTCATGGAACTATAACCTATAGGTACTTATATTACCTACTATTACAGAACATCCCAAAGAACTAGTAAACTAGGAATTCATTTTATTTCACGACCATTACTTAAGTTGTACAAATAAAATTAGAAACATAACCAGCCGCAATAAAGCATGTAAAAGTAGCAGATTTATTTCAGAGCACACAGTGTTAAGTCGGGCCATTCTCTCAATTTTCACAACAGTTTGCTTACATTACTGCGAGTGTGTGGCGGCGCTACATAAATTGTAAACCTGAGGGTGGATGAAAAAATACGAGATCTGATAAATGGAGGCATGACATAACTGCGCCATTTAGTAAACGATGAGGTGTGTCCTACAAACAAAGGCATTAAGGAAGCATCAAAAACTTTATCATCCGATTAACAAAGTAGCTAGACGGAAAAGTAAATATTAAATTAGTTTACTACATTGGTTATACAACGACTTGATCGATAAAAAAATTACCGAAAAAAGAACTTTGGTAGCCAGACCGTGTGTATCATCATCATCATAAACTGCTGTGACCTTTTCGTTGACTCGCCACTGAGCCCGAAATTTCAGCACTTCGTGTCCAGCCGCTGCCAGCCACTTTGCGTATATCGTCACTCCACATGGCCGCTAAGTTCCGCTCCACGCAGCTATGTTTGCTAAGGCTGTTTGCATCAATGTGAATACAGGACTGAAATAAAATATATTTGCCATAACTGTAAATGCGTGACAGACTGATGTAAGGCAACATTTGCATTTATAGTAGGTACTTATATGCTCAAACGGAAGAGGTTTCTTTTGTATTTATAATATTATTGCAGACCGTTCATTGCGATTTTAGTCGTTTTTTTATTTCAACAATATCGGCACCAACTGGCTCAAAGACTATAATGAAATCCGAGTCAACCATGAGTTGATCGCACTTACCTTATTAATTACCTATCTACTAAAATAGTTCAAAGATCAAGTAGCTTACTACAAATGGTAATTAATCAGTAAGTAATTTAGTAAGTGACGTTTCCTTATAGTCTCACGCCATCCCCGAAGGGGTAGGCAGAGGTGTAATAGTACACCCACATTTCGCCATGAAATTATAGGTCCCACGTAATAGGGGGCGAGCCAATTGCCGTTACCGGGCACATCAGCAGACTCCGTGCTGCTACTCATAATTAGTGACCTTTCCTATTTATCTTAATACATATTTTTTGTATCAGTACTGATGTAAATTACCTATGTTTAATCAGTGGACCATTCTTTTTTATTCAGTAAAGCTTTCATGAGATGAAACATAATTCTCAATAAGTACCCCCGTGTATTGTACTCTTAAATGCAAATACTTGTCGAAATGCGCACATCTACGGATTGCATACATTACTATCACTGTGAACATGCATATTCATAGTATTAATGTTCTGAAAGTATTCTAAACGCAACTTTGGCTCGTAGAATATTTGTAGTAGAAGTTATGTTCTAACTAAACGAATAGATAATGAACTGCGGAGTTTAAAGCAACTGTTAAAGCAATAAGGTTTTGCAGGTGTTTGATTTGCTTTGAGTCTAAAGTTTGCTGTAGGCTAAGTTTAATGAATTGTTTGCTTTATTGAAAAGTCGTTTAACGTGCTGAACGTTCGCTTGAAAAGGCGTTAAAAAAAGACTAGACGAGCTATTTGTTTTTACTGAATAGCAAAGTGGTTCAGGTATAGTTTCGGTTTTGTATTGTTTTTGTGTTATGATTTTAAATGTGTATAAGGTAAATATGAACAGACGGAATGATACCACTCCAATGTAACTGGGGACTATTATTATGTCTGTAGTACCTTTTTGGTATATATTTTTTTTCTTTTTTATAAAGACAACTCCCGCATTAGGACTAAATCCTGTGTCACGGGGGACTTTACAAAAATACAACTAACGGACACAATGAACACTCAGACTCGAAACAACAATTTATGAATTACACAAAGTGTTGTCTCGTATGGGAATCGAACCCACAACACTCGCGCAGTGTCAAGCAGCGAGGCGGCCGCTTAAACCACTACGCCAACCGTGCAGTCAAATTTTTATTTTAAGTAGAAATAAGTAAATGATTTCCCGATAATTACCTGGGTCTCTTAAAGTTCACTGACCGACCGATTCAGAAAGAGTTCTTCGGCAATTTAAACCGGTCGCAGTGCAATTACAATTTCAGGACGAAAGTCTCATGACGCATGACTTGGCAGCTTCAGGCCGACCTCATATTGTCGTGTGCGCGTGGCATTCAGTCTGTAGTACAAAGTGATCGTCGAGCTCACCAAAAAGTTCACAAGTGCGTGTTGTACTCATACACAGAGGTTTCAGTACTTCTTCTTCTTCTTTTTCGTGTCTGTGGTTTCAACTATATGAGACCTGCATTGGTCACTCAGTACTAAAATACACTTAAACATCATATCGTTATAATTGCAAAGAACTGCTACGAGCAATCGGTTTTGACATTGAAATTTGTCGGCTACAGAACTATTAAAATTAACTGATACTTCCAAAAAGTACAATAACTCTGACATTTTTACAAGCCTACAGCTTTTAATCCTCATGCGCCTTTAACACCTGCGTAATTAGACAATGGACCTACGTTCAAGTTCATTGGCAGCATTTGAATCCCTAATGGATACCTTTTAACCGAATAACTGTTTAATAAAGCAGGCATTGCACCAACCACTTCAATGGGTTTCTAGTATAAGTTTGCACATAAGTTTCAGCAGATAGTTAGGCCTCAGAATCAATTACTGAATCAAGCAAGGTTGTATTTTATATTCGAATAACTGTTAATAGCGCAAAATTTGGTTACTCGGTATAATTGTGTAAGATGGGCATTATTAAGAAAATTAATGAGTTATATTTAAATTATCTTGGGGTTATCCATCACATAAGTGGCGCTGTTCAAAAAGTCCATTCATGTTAAAATGAATCCTAAATAGTCAAGACAGTCTACTCACGATGTAACCAGTGAGGCTCTGCCACTTCGTTAATACCAGTTTTGCATAACTATTCTTAAAAAAATTAAATTAAGTGTAATAACTTCCTTTTTTTTCAATTATCTCAAACATATTTAAATCCAGCTCTCCTCAAATCCTAATCCACTTTAGTCTTACAAAATAAAGCGATTATACAAAACTTTTTTGATTTTTATGGCCCAAGTGCTAATTGGGTGCTTGGGACCTTTATCTGTCTCTAAAGGATACCCATTTCCAGTCCAGGGGCAAATCTGTAAAGACGGTCTAATTTGATTTTAATGTTTCTCATTGAAAGCTAAATAGGTTTACATTATTGTAGGAGTCTTTTAAAAGAAAAGTAATACACTCAATGACAAGCAAAACGCAAAATGGAAATGCCAGTAAGCTCGTTTGTCAAAATCAGTCTAGTAATATACACATTTCGTGAATAGCCGTCGTACTTAATGTAGACACTAGAGACAAAGATGTTGTTACAAAATAAAGGTACGTCTACGTTTTCAACGGCAGACACGTTTCTTGGAGCTACATAAAGAATCTTAGTGTTTCTGACTTAAGATACCTACTGTGAAATTTGTGTAACATGTATATATTATGTTACACAAAAGTATCTTAAATCAAGGAAACTAGTAGGTAGGTATCTGATTACTATAGAAACATTACATAATACCATTACATAATACTTATGTAAATATAAGGATACCTAGACAATTAAAAAATAAGAAATACATACACACGTCATGATCAAAGTGGCAGGCTTTTAAATTTATTATTACATGTATGCATTTTATTTTTTTATTTAATAAATAATACCTACATACATGCACCCCGACTACCCCGAGGCAGTCCCGATTATTTTCTAATGAGTAACTGATCACTAATGTCTTATGCCATTCTGCCCAGTCCGTCTAATCAGAAATAATAATTATTATGCGTATAATTAGGTATTATTTACAGCGAAAATAACGATATTTTTATAAGATCAAGCCTTTCTTTTTTCTTTTGTTTGTGTCGAGTTGGAAAATCCTCATGGAGTCCCTCCGCCCTGGTGGAAAGGCGAAGGGGACAGTCAGACTCTTACTGACTAAAAACCAACCCGTGTTTCTCATGTACCCATGTGTCGGAGGGTCGGGTATCACCGAAGCATTCCTCGCTACCCCCCGAACAAAACCCCCTTGGCGGCGGATGAAGGTGTTGGGCTCCGCCGCCAAAACACCTAGCGGCCGCAGAGGATAGGGAGGACGGCAACGCAACACCGCATCTCCTCTTCCTCTGCGGCCCCACCGCGACGCAACGACGGTGCGCCCCCATTTGGTCGCGGGAGATAGGGCGCGCGGCAATGCAACACCGACACGCCTCTCCTCCCGCGACCGCACCGGACTGCGAGGGACAGACAGAACTGTTCCCCGCACCCGCACCTTTGGACGCGTCCTGCGCAGGCCCCTCCAGGCCCACGCGGAGCGTCCACTCCCGGGATCTGTCTTAGCTTCACCGCGGGTGTCCAAGCTACGGTTACTGAGCCCCCCCACCACGACAAGGTGGAGATCCCAACGGGGGATAAGACCAAGGCCTGAAATTAGCAGCAGCAGACCTACTGATTAGTACCCAAGTAAAAAAGTTCTCACATTTTTAATCGGATTCCTCATTTTATTTGTAGCACTATTTAATGGAGAGATAAACTAAGAAAAGTGTTTGTGATATTCAATACTGTTGTTATGTTTATTGAAGACAGCTCACGGAGAATGTGAATGAAACCCGGTTGTGCGTCTGCGTTTGATTTGTAAGTTTATCGGATATAAATTTTGCCTATTGCCTGAATTTGTGTACAAGGCGGTGATTAAAAAACAATAGTGAAATTTATTACGTATGTACGAGTGTAAAAATCGTATATTTTTTACTTTTGTCTGCCGAGTTTCAACACAGTTGAATGAGTGATGTGCTAACAACGCCTAGAATATATACGCACAAAAATTAGCTTTGATCTGTAATAATTATAGTGGTTTAACCCTTAACTGCATAATGATGTAATATTACATCAGTTTACTTTTCCTTGAATATATTTTTATCTAGCTACTCCACTTACGTGCTTTTTTTTAAGTATTGTCAAAGGTCTAACCGACACGTATGAACGCAGCTTATCGCCATAGAAAACTTATTTTTTTACAAAATAGTGACGTGACCAGTTTTTTGGCGCCAAATTGCAATTCTCGGTTTTAGACACAGTTGCAGTGAATGTTCTTTTTGTCAAAAAATCTGAATTATAATAAACAAAAATAGTTTCCGGCAGCACACAGGTACGTAGAAATGGTATTGTATTAGCATTTTGTAAATAGCATTGTAACTTCCTGAAAACAATGATTTTTAATCGATTTTAAACTTTCGTGATTTGTAATACATCATACAATTTTATTGAAAAAATATCGCGTATAAGACCCGTTTCAACAATGATTTTTGTTTATGATGTAGTACTACATCATCATGGGTATTGGCATAAAATATTATTAGTATGGAATAAGTACGAATTTTCTTTGCTGACCTTTTTTTCGACCATTTTGCTGTAATATAACTGTAATGAATGTATTATGCACGTTTTATTGTTTATTACGGCTAGTTTTTCAGTATCTAAACAGGATTTCTATGGAATGAAGCTGTTGCGAAACGTTTCACACTAGGTAGGGGTTCTTTTTTCATGCATGTATTATGTTTTAGCACAATGTCACGAAGCCAGGCGACTAATGATGTCATTGAAAGGTTATTGAAGGAGTTGGAAGACTTGGAAGACGGTAATGTCTCAGAAGATGGCTTAGAAGATGAGGATGAGGATGACGATGAAGAGAACTTTTATGCCAATTCGCAGCAACTCGTACAGGACTTGATCTCGGATAATGTGGAAGATTGATTTGTTCCGAAATGAATTAGCAGATGCCCTGTGCAATGTGGGAACAAGCAACAGCAACAAAAGAGGGCGGCCAAGCAACAGCTTCTTAGAAGAAAAAGCTAAGAAACAAAGAGGACCAGCTCATCCGCTTCCTTGTAAGGATGTGCGTTCAGATGGTATTGCGCACTGGCCTACATTTTCAAAGCGTTTACGTTGTAAACTTCCTCAATGTAGCAATGGGCATGCTCAAAATGCTATATCCCTCTATGTTTTAACAGAACTAACAACTGTTTCACAGATTTTCATATTACTCCTTAGTATGATAATTTAAGACGATTTTGCATGATGATGTAATATTACATCAATAAATAAAACTATTTTTTTTCACAAAGAACTGTAGTTTGATTTTTTTCATTATTTTTCCTGTGGTGTACACCTCATTTAGGACACCTAGGATTTTTCTAGGCTCAAAATAAAAAATCATGCAGTTAAGGGTTAAGTCTTTTTTAATGCTATATTCTTAGAGGGTTGAATAGCAATGACTCAACAATAGGTAAATATTGTTACACCTTGCGTCAGAAGACACAAAGAACACTCTAAGGCCTCGCGCGCACTAGCGATTAAAGTTGGCCGATAGTTCAGTCGCAATCGAAAAATCAAACAAAAATCAAATCTTCAAGTGCGCGCACTGCCATACAACTCTGTACTGATCCGACTGACCGATCAAACTATCGGCCAACTTTAATCGCTAGTGCGCGCGAGGCCTAAAACAATTTGTGGATCATCCAATCGGTTCTTTGTCGGAATCGAACTTACAACACTCGACGCATATTCAAACCGCACATCGGACGTTACACGCTGCGCCATCCATACAGTTACTTGTACGCTTACGTATAATAGTGAAATCAGTTATACGATCCATCGAAATTTAATACTCTAAGTGAGCAATACCTGTTTTTCCTTTAGCCATTTCACAAAATACTTGACAGCGCGTAATGTCGACTATGAGTGAATGGCTACTAAGTGTCAAGTGTCAACGGTGTTCTGAAAGTTGGTAGTTGTCATTCACTCTGACACTACACAAAACGCAAGCGAAGCGAATGACCGATAGCCGCCGCCACTATTCCCATTCGAGATGGCAATCGGTTTTCATCACAAATACCTATGAGCTACGTGTTCTACTGACGATCAAAATTGAGTACCTTTATTTTTGTAAAAATTTATTAATGATATTTTTGAACAAGTTTGAATTTAAAATTTAATGAAGATATAGAGAATAAGCTGGCTGGAAAGCAAAGACCAAAAATTGAGTTTATTTAAGAAGAAACACATAGCTAATCACTTCAATGGCCCAATCGTTTACAATAATATGTATTTTGATTAAACTAGCTTCTGGTGTTTTCATCCAACCTCACTACAGTGTCGTTTTAGTATCGCATTTCACATGATTAAGACATTTAAAAGTTAAAGCATGATTATAAATTCCTCTGATGGTAATAAGTTTCCCAAATCACTCGGGACCTTTACTTAATTTTGCTGAAAAAATGATCGTATTACGTATTTTTATAAAAAGACTACACACAAGGGAGACAAAGACTGAAACTCTTTTCAGTCACACGTGTGTACTTTAGCGTAACGTATGGTTTGGCTGAAGTAAGTTTGGTATTACGTCAGTCATCAGTCAGTCAGTAACAGTTAAAAGTAGTAGAGCCTTGCTGATTTCTGCATGAATGGGCTATATGCCGGAGAAGTCTACCCTCTAACAAAATATCGACGTAAAGTAACAGTATGTATATTATAGCGTTTTTTTCTGTGAGAGAGATTGCAGGAGGCCCCGTGCCATTTTCTTCACGTTCATCCCGCTCCTCCTCCTAAAGCTTTTCCCATTCCAAAGACAACACTTGTGACTCCTCAGGTATTGCGGCTGTCTATGGGTTATCGCTTGCCAGGTAACCCGTCTACTGGATGACCTCCTTTAACATAAAAAAGAAAAATAATAACACCAAGGCTTACAGGATATTGAAGATGTCGGCTCTAAGGCGTCTATCACAGCAATGCAATGAGATCTAGTTTCCACTAGGCTCTGAGTAATACTGATTAAAACTTTCAAATTACGTCATTAGCTAAAAGCTCTCTTTATTATCATTCAAGATACGTTCACAGAATTCTCACATCACACTCACTCTGGGAGACATACATTTATTAACTTATAAATAGCTGACGTGTAAAACGTAATAACGTAGTAAGAATTTATAATACTGGTAAGGCTCGCTTAAAACAGTACAGTTACGGTCAGAATATACAGAATGTCTATAAACCGGCGAATCATGGAGACTATAGCGTAACATGGCGTGAAACCTATCTGTGTGGGCCTCGGCAAACATTCCTGATGCTACAGCGGCGAGCTAGTCGCCATACTGTTGTGAAATTATTAATATTGGTTACAAAGGGCTTAGGACGGTACAGCGTGTAACTAAATTCTGGTGGTATGGGTCAATATGTGGTGTTTTAGTTACACTAAAATATGTTAGAGTAATATTTATGTCTTTATAGTAACAAGGTTAAAAATTATATTTTCATTTGATATGAGTGTCAGTGTCGATGTCGATATTTAAATGTTAAAATCTCTCTGTGTGTTATGTACGCATTTATTACCAACACATCAACATTCCATAATTTTTGGAACTGCATAAGCTAATGTCAATAGCGGACATTATGCTAATTTGTTGGTTTTTGGCACCTTTAGTCATATTTTCTACTTATAACATTTAAACAAGAGGTATCTTTGAACCGAAGCAAATGGCGTTCCATAATCTCTGTCAACTCCAATGGGAGACAGGTGTGACGATATATGTAGATAGACGGAGAGATTTAACATTAAAACAAAAAGGTGAAGAGCGATATCCGTCATAAAAAATCGTTCCATTGTTATTTTTTTTCTTTCAACCGACAGGTTTTCTAGACATCTATCACTTTAAAGTTACACTAGACTTCAAAGCCTATAACAAACAATTTCTTCCTAAAATAGCAAACTCAAATGAAATTCATCAACCGTGTCATTTGAGCTCACAAAAAGTAATGCAATAAGTCTATTTGATTACCCTCAAGTTCGCTGAAACAAATCTGAACAAAGAAAAAACTTAGTTCATATTAGCATAATGGTTCAATTCGATAAGTGAATTCACTTGATTGCGCTACGAAAGATCAAAAAAGTACATAGAAATTTGTAGCTAGAATTTCTTGAGCATTGCAGAATATTTGCTAGCAACAAACGGACTTTAAATTGTTATCAGGTCAGGTCGAACCCTAGATTGCGAAGGTTCAATAAAAGCATTGCTGAATTGTTTGCTAAAAATAGTTTACTCTTTAAGTAAAATTATGCTTTCGAATAAATGATACTATCTCTGAAATCAAATAGAACGAGCCCAGTGTTTTCTAGGTTTTTTTAGAATGTTAGTGTTCAATTTTAAAACTTTTTTATCTGCTGTCACGGTCCCTGCTCCATGTCGATAACCTTTGAATAACAGGTTACTTCAGGCACTTTTTGGAAAAAACCGCAAACGGTTCAGCTGTTTAGAAATTCTAAAATGTTAAACTCTATTAGCAGTAACACTAATTTGAAAAATTTAAAACAAGCGCCATATAGTATTGCTACATTGTTCACTAATTTCGCAACCATGTTCTTATATTGGAAGCGTATGCGCGAAACAAAATGGTGAAAGAAATTACACTGACACATAACTTACTTATACGTATATTGCATAGTAGACGAACAAAGTGTTTCAAAATCATAAAGATTAATTTAATAACGTACGTAGCTGAAGCGTAAAAGGGGTGATATTTCTTGAGCACAAGTTTGAAACTGACTACGTCCCTTTTATCTGACACTTTGATACAAAGTTCGCATGATTCGAACAGTTTGTCATACCCGTCGCTATTGTAAGACCCCTCCTAGCTTTAGTGAGATTGGTTTTACTCTTTTGCACCTAAAGTTATTGTTCTACGGCCACATGTCATTATTCAAAGTCATATAACTCAAATGGGAGAGGGGCGAAAGTGTTTTCCATTAAAGATCGATCCTCGGCTGTAATATTTTAGCGATGCTATGTATGTAGGTATGTGTCATAATGTAAATGTATTACAGTACGAATCTGCAGATCGAATGAACTTGAAAAACTTTATCTTTGTTAAATTACATCGTTCCATGTTTAGTTTCATAAAGTATTCAGTTTATTGTTTCGGAACTAAATCATTGTATGAGAGAGAGATGCTAATGAATAGCTTTTATTTATTCTAAACTCGATGACTTTGTTGCGTCTGTCATCACTCAATAACCGATTAAATTACGAAGAACTCTTAGACGAACAGTGGCCTTAAAATATTTTCTACCACTGTATTTATCTAATCAACAACACAAAATTTCATAAATACAGGTCTGGAATTAAACCTGAGAGTCTTTAAGTAGCAGCTTGTAGGGTCTTTATTAAGCAATCGCAGCATCAAACCAAAAATCAAAATCTTATAACGCACGATAGAAATCGTTTGTAATTCAAACTAGTTGTGGATATTACATCGTGTAGTTATTAGTACAGTTTAATGGATTTTTATCTAAATTATCACTGTTATTTCAATAAATAAGTAAAACATATCTCATTTTATTCGAGACCAATTTCAAACTGTTTTCATTTCATTTTCGATATGAGATCCTAGACACACAATTTCGTTAAAATGTTCTTTTAATTTATATTTGAGAATCTATTATAAAATGATCCATAATATTACACTCGTGAGAAATCTTCAAGAAAGTATATGAAAGCTTATATCATCCCGAAGGTAAACATTTGTTATATAAAAGGTACGTGATAAAAATTCAGTGCACATGACGAAAAAATCTCCGAGTGAGAAAATATCCAAGATTCCATCCCCCAATGTTTGTTCTTGGTGGTTAAGCTGCATCTAATGAAATCCCCTGTCAGGGTATCCTTGCACCATATCATAATACGCTGCTGTAGTTTTGATACTTGAATGGAATATATTAAAGATAATGATGTACGGATCAAGTCTTTTCCTTGCGATGCATAGCCGAGAAATTTTTGGCCAAAGGTCGAAAGGTCTACTGCGCATTCGTGGATTTGGAAAAGGCTTACGATAGAGTGGTGAGGAATGAAATGTGGTCGGTACTGTCGATGTATGTGGTGAACAGCAGCCTCATTCGAGCTCTGAAATCCCTTTTTGAGGATTCTAGAGCTTGTGTGAGGATAAAAGGGGCATACACTGACTGGTTTACCATCAACACAGGTGTTAGACAAGGATGTGTAGCGTCGCCTTGGCTGTTTAACATCTTCATGGACAGTTGTTTGCAAGATTTAAAACATAGTAACTGCGGATTAAGGATGAATGGGTTACTCGTCAAATGTCTCCTTTATGCTGATGATCAAGTAATACTTGCGTCTTCAGCGTAGGAGTTGCAGGAGATGGTAACAATCATGCATGGTGCGTTAAAGAGGAAAGGAATGAAAGTGAATGTAAGTAAAATGAAAGTTACTTATGGGTTTTTAAAAGGAGGAATGCGTTACGGCTTGTAATGTTTTGATCGATGGACAGCGAGTGGAACAAGTGAATAAGTTTGTATACTTGGGTACGTTGTTTACAAGAGATGGTAAGAATGAAGAAGATATTGAAAGAAGAGTTAATGCAGGTAATAGAGTGAATGGAGCTCTGAAGGCGTTTATGAACAGTCAAAACGTGTCCAAAAAGGCACATTTGGCTGTGCATACAGGGGTGTTCGTTAGACACGAACACCCCTGTACCCTTACGTATGGTAGTGAAAATTGGGTATGGCAGAAGAGACTTAAAAGTAGAATATATGCTGTAGAAATGAGAGCACTAAGAAGTATGTGTGGTGTCTCTCTGACTGACAGAGTAAAGAATTGTGTGATAAGAGAGTGTTGTGGGGTAAAAGAAGATGTAGTGACAAGCATCGAGAAAGGTATGCTGAGATGGTTTGGGCACGTGGAGAGGATGGATGACGAAAGACTAACCATGCAGATATATAAGGCAAGTGTGGAAGGGACAGGACAAAGGGGAAGACCTAGGCGGACGTTCTCAGACCAGATTGGAGACATGCTAAAAACAGGACAGGTGAGAAGTACCCTGAACAGAAGAGCATGCATGAGGAATCTGATGGGAGTGAATGAAGCAAGAGAGATATGTCAGAATCGTTGCAAATGGCGTTCTGTAGTCTCTGCCCACCCCTCCGGGAAACAGGCGTGAGTCTATGTATGTATGTATGTATGTATGATGTTTATAGACCGTAGTTTTCTTATGAAGGGTTGTGTTGTACAATAAAATTATTTATACTTGATGATAGAGCCCTATCACTAAAATATTTTTATATTAAATAAATATATTTTTAAGCTACACTATGAATAGATATATGTTGTGTAGAATAAGAACTTTCAAATATGTCTTCGTCAATTTATAGCTCAAAAGAACAAGAAAAGCATTCTTGATTCCTGGCTTATTCTTATTATCCAATCTTAATATATAAAATCCTTGCGTTACTGACTGACTGAAAAAATTAAAAAAAAATGCAGGCGTAGCTGCTGGCGTCCTCTAGTAATAAATAATTCGCAACGGCAAACATAAACATATGCCTTGCTGTTTGTGCTTGGTTATAATGCGTACATAGATACCGAACGCCTGTAGGGGAGACACACATATATCCCCTTTGCCTAACTCAAGATATGGAAAATGAGGCAATCATTTGGGTTTCTACCTTGAACCCTATCTGTATAACTTTTTGGAAATCCGCAAGATATTTCTCTCAACACTCGTACCAGCAATAGTATATTGCAGGTAGCAGGTAGTATGGCCTTGCTGATTTCAGCATGAATGGGCCGGCTCGACGGGGGAAGTACTACCCTCTCACAGAAAATCGACGTAATGTAGCAGTACTTAAACTGTTGCATTTCGTTCGGTGAGTGAGAGTGCCGGAGACCCCATACCCTATTCCTTCTCCCTCATCCTACTCCTCATCCTATCTCTTTTCCCGACCCAAGTCTCAAGGCAACACATTTGTGACTCTTGTGTTCATAGGCGGCGGTAATTGCTTACGTTCAGGCGATCCGTCTGCTCGTTTGCTGTCTAAAAAAAGCATGGACGAAATATATAGTTTACTCGTTCAAAACCAGTAAACGTAAGTAAACGAGTATAAGCTGGATCCTCTAGTATTGACAGAAAGGCCCGATATTCCCTTCCCGATTGAATGCAAATCTTCACCCTATAAGCGCAGACATACATATGTATAGCGCTGCACTATGAAACAGACTTTTAAAAAGGCAGTACTAATAAAAAAAATCCTTTGAATTATATAATTGTCCTTAAAATCGATAAAATTAGATCGACGATATTAACCAAATAAAAGATACGGGTCTAATTCAATCAGGGCTGGCAATTGGAACTTTTGTGTGGCTAAGGGTACTTCCTAAGAAATCTTCGGGCGTAGCCAAGTGTACATATCTTTGAATAAAACCCCCTCTTCAATTGAACAATAGGCTGGTTCAGCGTAGTGGACATGTAACGCTTGACCAATTTTCTTTTGTAGGAATGCCTACTATTTGGGAATATCAAACGGGGTGCGCAGAGAGTGTGCTGATTGAGCCTCTTTTTTGTTGAGAAACCATTGATATTGACAAATTCACTGAACAATTTTAGTGTTACTTGGAGTGTTTGAATATGTGCACCATTCGGACTTGGTATTGACCTTTTTTGTTTTAAACAGTAAGATCATTTAAAATTACTTTTTAGATGATGTTAGAAATTAAATGGCCTGCAAAAAGTGAGTATAAATTACTGACGCAAAGCTATCTTCTAGTAAGTAAACATTTTTTATTAAGACACAATGATAGTTATTTTAGCATTCAGTATCACAAAAATATGTTTGCGTCTAAATTAGCAGCAACTGGAAAATATAGTTGTTAAGTTGCATAGCTACATAATATATTATTACTTTATATACACTAATACATAATAATTATACACTTTATTGTAATAAAATCACAGGTTTGTTGTAGGATTGTATATGAAATATTAAAATGTTATTATTATCTTTACGTAAGCGAACGTATCTACTTGCATTATTACACAATGGCATGTCACACGACAAGTTACCAACCACATCATGCATGTTGCAGTACGTATACATTTATGTTGCAGGGAGAGGGTTATAGCTGCGGTATGGTACCGGAGTAGACAAGACATTCTAAGAAATACATATATGTAACTATCGTTTACCGACGTATATTCTAATATTTCAAACTTAACTTATAAATCTGAAGCAATGGACCGTAATTGAAACAAGTATTGAAGAATTCAAATGTCGTTATCAAAAACCATTGCTTTATAGTTACCTTGTAAAAAATATAGGTATAAAATGAAGCCATTAGTTTGATTCACTGTTTTGTAATTTGATCAAACAAGAATTAAGAGCACCTTTCCGACATAAAACGCCAAGTATCTGTAACTGGCTGTACATACGACACATAGGTTTATACGTGTATCAGACCATTTTACCGCAGTCCATTAAAGCAGCCTATAGATGTCCACTGCTGGACATCCCACGGCTCTTCACACTGACCAATCTTGTCACCACATCCAACAGTTTCCTACGATCTTATTAATTCACATGCAATATTCATTTTAAGGTACAATAATTGTTTAAAATTAATATAGGTCTTCCTAAATTCATCATAAATATTATACTGACCTTAATTTTTTTACGAGTTTAATCCGTTAACTTTGTACTGCTTGTATGTGTCAGTGCATGTCATTAGAAACTTTCTGGAGCAATCCAATTAAAAGTTTTAAGTCTGAGGAAAAATGATGTTTGTGTCCTGTAAATGATAAACTAATACCTATTTTTTGTAATCTTAATAATATAAAATCCTTGCGTTACTGACTGATTGACAGACAAGCTACAGCCAAAACTATTGGGCGCAGGAAGCTGAAATTTGGCATGTATGTTCCTTGGGAACCGTAGGGGTGCACTAAGAAAGGATTTTCCGAAATACCCACGGGATCAGCCAAAACGGGTAAATTAAAAAAAATGCAGGCGTAGCTGCTGGCGTCCCCTAGTAATAACTATGATAAGTTGTAAGTTAATGTTTGAGATTAAAATTTCTGTCTATGTTAACAAGGTGACTTGGAAAGATAAATAATTAGAGTGATGTGCTTTATTATAATTTTCTATATACAAATTAAACTTGTGAAATATTTTGGCAAAGTCAGCTTTCATGCTGCATAACAAATGTAAATAAAATGACACGTAAACAATTCAGTGATTTACCTAAAAGGGTGACATTAGTTTTTTGCAATATCTTCTGGCATCTCTTACTATCTATCTTATATTAAGGTAAAATTGTTTTAAAAATTAAAACACTATGTGACAGAAATGAAATAAATTACTTTAAATTTATTTGAATATACAGTTTTAAGTTATTTGTTCCCGAATAGATGAGTTTGCAGCTCGCTGCAAGCTGAAGGTTGTACCACAGCTATTTTTCTAACAACTACAACGAGACATAAGGCTGAGTACAAAATAAAGCTTTTGAATGATTTAAAAATTTTACATTGTATATGGAACGACAAAGTTAACCCTAGCTGTCTGTAAAAAACCTAGTTTAAAATAAATAGCCCTCGGCAACTAGATTCAATTTTCAAAGGAAACAATCTTGCGCCAACAAAATTGACTTGCCAACCTTCTTTCGAAGAATTCGATAATTTATAGCCACAAATAGAAAATAACTGTTTCGGCGCTGAACCATCTAATTTTCAACATTGTAGCGGCGTGTATTTATTTCCGTGGGCTTTGTTCTTATATCCGCGAATTAAGCTGGATCCGCGACGTGCCGAATGATTTACACAAACCACGCTCATCCCGTTTTATTTACGACTACCGTTCTACAACAGAATAATTACAGGCCGGTATAAACGTTTGCAGATGTAAAAAGAGATTACACTTTAATGATTGCGATGTAATTGCGCAAAGAAAGTTGAAAAAGCGGAGGCTTTACATCGACCGCTCGAATTAATCTCATACCTACAATGGCAACTGAATGTTCACTATGCTGCCATTCTGAACCCGTACTCCTAATCTGTATTGAATTATTTTGGAACAATAAACCAATTTAATATTTCCGCGCCAAAGCTCACAGCGCCCAAAAACATAAACATTTTCTACATGCGTTAACAAAAACAATGAAAGAGCAAACCCAAACATTTCTGTTTATGTTTTTCCACAAAAAGATAAAAAACGCTCTAGGTACCCGGTTGGTCGCATTCAGTCGAGTTGCCGGGCATTGTTAGCGCGATCAGGGTCTATTCATGCCTGCCCGGGTAAACGGAAAGCTTGAAAACATTCAAATTAGTCTATTGTGAAAAATTCGTACTGTCTGGCAATATCTGAAATTATATGTATCAACTGCCTCGTTGGTCTCGCGGCATAAATGTGCGCGTGGGATTGGGAGGTCTCGGGTTCGATTCCCCGGTCCGGCAAAGTGTTATTGAGTTTTTCCGTTAGGAAATTCTCAGTAGCAGCACGGAGTCTGGTAATGTGTCCGGTACGGCAATAGGCTCGCCCCCTATTACGTGGGACCTGAAAATTCATGGCGAAATGTGGGTGTAATATTACACCTCTGCCTACCCCTTCGGTACCCCCGACGCGGTACCCCCGACCCCAGGCGTGAGTATATAAAAAAAATGTGTATCAAATGAGTGACCAATAGAACCTAGCGGTAAGTAATATTATTCTTGGTGAAATTACTATTTATTTTGAAAAGACAACGGCATTATGTACATATGCAGTATGCTGGGAACTTCAATGGATACCAAGAATACCCAGACTCGAAACAATAACTTGAGTACCACACAAAGAGGTGTCCCCAGTGGGAATCGAACTTGCAACATCCGCGCAGTCACTTTGATTTTCTTGGTGACTTTTTGCTTTTCTTCTTAGTTTAAAGGCGTTAAATTATATTTGCTTTATTGAGAAGCGTTTCATCGATTTTAATCTTTCGGTTCTCTGTACATTAAACAACTTTATTTTAATACTTTAGTAACTACATTAAAAAAAGGTTCGTTATTTAAAGACAAGAACATATTTACGAGTATATTCATTCTGTTTAAATAATAAAAACATCTAAGTAAATTTTATAACTTTTAACTTAACTAAAAATAAATGTGTACCCAACGTAGTCACCGTTTGCAAATAAACAAACTGAAACCGCAAACAAAATAGAGCAAAAAAATCTTCGCAGAAGGTGTAACACCGTTTTTAAAATAAGCAAACCTTCGGGAGATTCCACTCCGGAATCCTCGCTAGAAAGTGGGAATACATTTAAAATGAAATAAACATTTATGCACGTAAAATTCATTGCTTATTTCTATCTATTGAAAGAAATTTCATCGCAGTTTGCAATTCATAGGCGGGAGTCGAGTGCATTAGCTGCCGCACCGCGACGCGGGCATGTAATCGTATTTGCATTATAAATTTGTACGTACACCTAACGGCCTCTGCAACCGTGGGTAAACAAGCCGCAAGCGCATTGGAAATACTCCTAGTATTGGTAGTGATAGAACTTTTACGTACGCCAGAACGCGGCGTTTGACTACGGCTTCCTGTCTAAACTTTGGTTCGTATTGGTGTTATAGAGATGACCGAATTATAGAATTGCTGATTTAGCGTGTCTATATAAAAAAGGTTTTTTATTTGTTGTGGTGATTCATAAATGGTGTCTAATATTTTATAGCAAAATACTGGTGTGATCATAATTATTTCGATTTCAGGTTTCCCTTTTGAGGTTGAAATTAAGTAGAATATAAGTTTTAATACAGAGCGACTACCGTCTGACCTCCATACGCAAAGGGAAAGCGATTAGCGTTTGAAGATCTTCATGACAACCGGGGTCAGCGCCTGAACAAGATTTTTGGAGCACGAACACGAACACAATTAAATACGCACATAACTTCGAAAAGAGCGTGGAAGGCGTGGATTTAAACCAAATACCCTTTACATGGCAGTCTGTTGGTATCTCCACTAGGCTATTGTTGATCTTCTTCTTGTCGTATCAATGGCGGTTTTAGATGATAGACGACCAGTATTCTGCTACAGCTATAGCGTTGTTTGTGGCCTTATACAGCTCAGCCAAAGAGCATTTAGTCGGACAGGAGGGGCAAGAAAGCAAGTGTGGCATGTCCTGCCTTGTCGCTCCACAGTCGCACCGGACAGAGTCCTCAGCTACATAGCCCCATCTATACAGATTGTATCTGCAGCGACCCACTTGTGTTCGGAGTCGGTTTAGGGACTTCCAGGTGGACCAGGGCAGGTCCTGCCCTGGGGGAAGCTCCTCTGTAGGCACAATGTAGGACTCAGGAGGAGCATGCTTTTCATGCCACAAGTTACGGCGTGCCTCAGCTGGACTGTCTGTAAGAGGTTTCGTGTGGCTCAGGAAACTTTTACGGCTCCTTAGGCGGGTTGAAGTTGTTTCCTTATTATGGAGTGGATGTCGAGTGTCCGTCTCTTGTTTCGACTTCTCGATGGAACACGCCACACTCCTTCGCACCTCTGGAGGTGCAATACCTGCCAGAGGGTACACCATATTAAGCGGTGTTGGCTTCAGGCAGCTTGTTATTATACGGCAGGTGTTGTTAAGTGCAACATCTACTTCTCTTGCATGTGCCGAACGGTGCCACACTGGGCACGCGTATTCACCAGCAGAGAAGCAGAGTGCAAGTGCGGATGTGCGAAGCACGCGTGGTGAGGCCCCCCAAGAAGTCGAAACAAGCCGGCTTATAAGATTGTTGCGGGTGTTAACCTTCATTTTCGTTTTACGACAGTGCTCTTTGTAGGTCAGAGATCTATCAAGGCTGACCCCAAGGTATACGGGATTAGCGCAGGATAAGATGTTGTTACCTCGCCAGCTAATCTTAAGATTTCGGCCAGCATGTTTATTGCGCAGGTGAAATGCACAAGATAGCGTTTTGTTATGGTTGTGTCGAAGGGCATTCTCGTCATAATAACGGCCTAGATCGTCCAAAGCTTTCATCAGCGTGTCTTCGGCGTCCTCGAAGGTACTCGTTCGAGTTGCTATTGCCAAATCGTCAGCGTATAAAAATCTTTCCGTTCCGGGTGGGCTGGGTAGGTCGTTGGTGTATATATTGAAAAGGGCGGGTGCCAACACACTCCCTTGAGGTAAGCCATTTTTGAGTCGGCGCCATCTACTTTTTTTACCATTCAGGGAGACTTGAAAACGACGGTTTCTCAGAAGTTCGCCTAGGATGCGGGTAAAGTTAGCATCATTGATCATTGAAGACACTTTTCCGATAAGCCGGTTCACGTTGATGGTATCATACGCCGCCGTCAGATCAACCAAAACAACACCGGTAATTTTACCCATCTCATAACCATCCTCAATAAATTGGGTGAGGCGAAGAACTTGACCAGTGCACGATTTTCCGGGTCTAAAGCCAGCCTGCTCAGGTATGAGCATGGGTTCAACAGCTGGAAGAAGTCTATTTAGCAGTATACGCTCGAATAGCTTGTAGGTGTGGCATAGCAGGGCAATCGGACGAAAATTCTTTGGGTCATTAGGTAATTTACCCGGTTTAATAATAGCAACAATTTTGCTTTTACGCCAAGTTTTGGGAATTTTGGCATTCTCCAAACAGTTGTTAAAGAGGCTGAGCAACCATGACGTCGCAGCAGGTCCCAGGTGTTTCAGCTGTGCAACTGTCAGGTCATCAACGCCAGCTGCCTTGCCGTCTTTCATTCCTTTTATTGCGGTATCAAGCTCAGTGAGGGTGATAGGTCTGCTCGTTTCGGCATTTGGCGGGGCAGTATTGCGGATTGAAATTCGATGCATTTTGTGAGGTGGTTTACCATTCAAAAGTATCTGATGTGCTATCTGGTTAGCTGTTACCTGGCCCGGATTTTTTGGCTCAGGGGGATCACATGTGAGTTTTTTGAGCATAGACCAGGCTTGCTTACTATTTTTGGTCATATCTATTTTGGTCACTGTGTCTATCCATTTTTCTTTACACGTTTCGTGGATATTAGATAGCAGCTGTTCTCCTAATGAGATGGTTTCTTCCGAGAATGGGTCGACCTCGTACTGGGACTGGTATTTCTGTAGTAGTGCCTTGCAATTTGAATTCAGGCCTGGGATATAAGCTGAGCTATTGTTGATAAAGACTAAATAAATAAATTAAATAAAACTTCGTTTAAACATAATTAGATTCATAGCACAAAAGACATTTTAACTAAAGCTATCAAACTGTAAACCTACTTTGAGCATTTTAATTAGTTGTTAAGTAAGACGTTAGTTAGGACATTATTTTGAGTACCACTTACAATTATATTAGTTAATTGTATTTAGCTAGTTTAAGAAACTAATAATTATTACTAGGTTTTGCCTACGAGATATGTTTATGTGCAAAGATATATATTTGAAAAACCATTTAATAAATGTACGTATACTAAATTTCATAAAATATGCCGTCCCTATGTAGAAGCTCTTAAATTGTTTTTGTATTATCCTAATTCTCCAACAATCACTGTGCTCAATTTCATCAGAATAGTTTCAGCGTTAGGGCGTTACAGGCGGCCAGACAGGCATTTGTATTTATAAGGCGGCGATAGCCCAGTGGTGTACGTAACGGACTGCCGAGACGATGGTCTCGGGTTCGATCCCCAGTTACCCCGGGCACACACCTATGACTTTTCGAAGTTATGTGTGTATTAAAATAAAAATATTAATTATCGCTCGCTTAAAAATGTGCCCGGTAGATGGCAATAGGCTCGCCCCCTATTACATTGGGACCGAAACATATCTGGCGAAGTGTGGGTGTGTAATGCACCTCTGCCTACCCCTTCGGGGATAAAAGGCGTGAAGATATGTTATGTTATGTTATGTTTATTAGTAGTATCTATAGATAGAGTATTAGAATACTTAATAAAAACACCTTACGCGAATTTTAGAATTTTTTACGCGAAATTTATATTGAAGAATTTTTATATAGAGCGATCGTTTTAAGAGAAATGTAATCAATTATCGCTCAGAACTTGACACGGCTGTTTACTTAAAAAACTAAATTAGTTGAGTTCGTACTCAACTAAACTGAAGTCTCATTTGTGTTTTTACGGTCGGTGTTTCAGCTTTTATATATCACTAAAGGTCGCCAGCGGCCTCACCCGCGTCAATTATTCATTGTAAACCTTCCTCTTCTATTAAAAAAACCGCATTAAAATTCGTTGCGTAGTTTTAAAGATTTAAGCATACATAGGGACAGACAGACAGAAGACCGACTAATACTACCGTTTTATACTATGTAGTGATTTTCATTCTCATAAAGAACAAACATAACCTACTGAGAATAACAGACTGGTACGCGGAAGGTCTCGAGTTCAAAACTACGATTCGCACCACTGACTTTTTGAAACACTGTACGTATTAAATTGTTAATTATTCTCTTGCTGTTTTTCTTTACCGTTTAGGTAAGAGAAAACATCATGTGTCAGCTTCCGTGTCTTAGAATTTTTCGTAATGCTCTCAAAATACCGTAAAGTCTGCCTAACCCTTCTCATACAGATTCTTCAACATATACACAACACTACGAGTAACTAGCCCCAAACTAAAAAGAACACAATAGATAAACATACACATATATTTTTTTGTAAATACATATTTATTTACTTGTATACCTAATGTGGGTGCCAGTAACACTTACCTGCAGTAAACAAACATAACAGGTAACTGCATATACACTTGTATACAATAGGTGCGACCACGGCTTTAGTTTGAGTCTTTCTGTACATACACTTCTCTGGATTTATATTTGAATGAGCTATTTTCTTGTTTCGTTCTTTTTAGACCCCTTTTTTACGTAGTCGGGTTGTAATTTTTATACATAGGTATTTGCTTAATTTTCGGTTTGATAATAGCTTTTATACAATTTAAACTATATAATTAGTAAAAAGTCACACAGTCAAATAAAAGTAAAACTTACTAAATTCCTACTATCAGTAAATACACAAATGCGGAATGAGCTGAAATTGGGCATGTGTGTTCCTTTGAGAATGTTTTGTAAATTGTCCCCCTAAGGGGATAAAAAGGGGATCAGAGCTTGTATGAAACTTTTTGTTTGAGCCACATTTGCGATGGGTAAGACCTAGTACAAAATAACAATTCTGTTTTCGGATACGTGAAATAGTAACAAGGATTGAATAATAACCGGATATCCGCTTGCTTGCTCCGCGCCGCAACCCGGGCCGGCCCCTCTGCCCGGCCACTTGAAAGCGATAACGATCAAATGCCCGACGATAAACACTTAGCCACCCCACGGTGCCCCGCGCGTTTTTATCACCTCAGCGCGCGGGTCGGGTTTCACACAATCGGTCATTGTGACTCAATTTGTTTTGAAAGGTTGTCAAGTGTTATATTATTTATGTTTGTTATGAAACTAACTATACAAAGTTATCTTTGTTTATTTAGATTACGACTCTGGTATCGAGTGATGCTCGTTTTAAATTGAGATAGCGCGTTTTAGAGCTCGCTTTGTATTTATAAGTTCATACCTCAAAACTTAAAGCGGTGACATATCGTTTTTAATATTTAATTACGTTACTTATATAATAGATAATAAGATAAGAAATAAAAAAGTACACTTGTTCATACATATTTATGAATTTACAGGCCTCTGATTCCAAACCATTATCTGGCGCCGCGCGGCGTAATTTATGTTAAATTTGATAAGGCCATATAATGCACAAATAACATTTTTAAGAATAAAATTAAATAAACACTAAATAACTAGTCTTATATTCTTTTAAATCAATAAGAAATCATAGGGATAGCATTCACCACTTCTGAGTAATATGAACATTTCTGAAACAGTTCCCATGCTCTTAGTAAAATCACTGTTGCGCGCCAAAATCTACTTAAGGTCTCGAAAAAAGTCAAATCTTATATTTCATGCTGGATTTTTTATATATACGTGTTAGTTATTTACATACCTTGATAAACACAATACATCTTAAAAAATAAAACTAAATTTAACAGAAAAAACAGCAAAGAAATACACTCACACATTCCACACATTCCGCACCGACTCAACACTCAATGACAATATTGACAACGAACTTTTTTTTTTTAATTTCTCTATGGAGTTGAAACTCGACTGGGATTAGTATGACGGGAAATTTAACGTAGAAACGAGATACATAATACAAACTAAGCCCTAGTGTGACAGAGACGAGTATATTTCACTCTTTCGACCGCGGGAGCCATGTCATATACAGTATGACACGGGCAATTGGGCGTGCGGTGCCATGTCATCTACCATATGGCACGGGCAAAGTAGACTGAAATGCGATGTTATATGCCATATAACACGGGCAATTTAGTGTTTGAGTTTTGTTATATGCCATATAACACGGGCAGACTAGCGGATATACTATAGAGATTATCATCCCAAATGAACATACAAAATAGGGAGTAAAATAAACAATAGGTATGCATAGTTTGATTAATAATTTTAGTTCAATAATTTCTAAATGTAGTTACTAAAGTTGTTGAATTTTGCATTCGAGTTATCATAATAATGAGAGTAACATAATAATATGTTCAATATTTCACAGTGGTATCTACAAAAAAAATATATGGAGGAAATTAAAACGAGTAAAGTGTGATAAGTATATTAACAACGGTATGAAGGGTTTTCACAGCAACTTTAACCTTAGATTAATGATTGCGATTAGCGAAGCGATACCAATACTTAATCTAAGACTTTAACCTTACACACATTTTATATCCTGCTCTAGTTTAAAAATGTTCATTGCTCAATATCTTCTCAAAAAATTGATGCCAACGCATCCTTAATCCGTAATATCTTAAAATAGATACAATTATTAATAAATAAAAAAACCCACTGATTCAACACAAAAATTATATTCTAAAAAGCACGCTTATGTTTATTTATAAACCTTAAATAGTTTGATTACCAAAACTTTCTACTAGTCAATGATAGATAGTCAACTTACACCTACAGCAAACTAAATTATCAAATATATTCTCAGACATTCAGAAAATATAACATGTACGTTCACATACCTTATGCTTCAAAAACCTACGCTTTTACGTCACGTAGTCTCTAATACCATCTTTAGAAGGAGCTAAGATTCCTCACGAATATAATATTAAGATATTTATAGTCAAGGTGGCTGGTAGTTAAGCCATGCCATTCGCATAGTCGGGAATGTTGGCACAGGGTGGGTTGCGGTCAGACTAACCCCGCAACCATTTTACAAGTGGTTATTACGGTGCTATCCTCAGAATGTTGGATTGTTCACATTGTATAATTAATAATGCTTAAGAAGCTTGTTGTAATGAAATTTTATCGCTCGTCAAATTCTATGCTAGATACAATTGTTCCATAATAATTGCTCACACTGAGCTTAATGTAGTAGTTCGTGTGGCTATTACTTCTGTGTTGTAATGAAATTGGCTGCGTCAAGCTATCAATATGTTAGTTATAGTCTTCCTAGTGGTAACCCAGTTTGAATTTGCGTTTTGGAGAACTTAAAGTACCTTTAACAATCTCCAGATTAGAAATAAATATGAGCTATTCTACAGAAACACTGCTGTCCGACCGATGTAACCTAAAGGAATAACTACTTTCTACTGAGGTTCATTACTATCGAGTTATATGAATGTAATGACTCCTAGTAACGAATTATGAGGTTCTTTATGTCAGCTGGGACCGATCGCTCTAATGTGCTCACGGAGGTACGGTGCAACATCCAGGAAACTTCCACAATATCAGTAAATTTTTATAAACATTGGTTCAGCCATCCAGGAGGAGTTCAATAACATAAACATGCATTATACGAAAGAACTATACTTGCATAAATAAAGTATAACCTGCGAATTTGAAATAAATCAGCGTCTGATTGAATATTGTGTTGGTAAAAAATTATTCATATTTGATGTGACATGCAATGAAACACGATGTTCGCAAAATAATGAAGCAGACATGAGAAATTGCAAAATAAAATTAACACTAAAAATTTATTTCAGTAATTTATTACTTTCAGACAAAAAGTGTAAATATACTTAAAGCAGGTGTTTGCTGTAATGCAATATTAATACAATCATTTATTCATTTCACGCGCAACATATTTGAAAGGAAATTCGCTTTCATAACAAACACATTACGTAAGAAAAACACTGTCTAAGTGTGTACTTGTAGCGGGAGAAAGAAGCTAGGTCATTAATGCACCCTCTATGGCGACCCCACATTCAGATAAGTAAGTAAAACAACTTTATTTGATGTTCGCGTCAATGGCCGACGCGTCATGACACTAGGGGGGATACGACATAGACGTGATGGACGTGATAAAATACCAACGGTACTTACACTAAATTATGACATCCCGCATTTGCGTGCCAGACGGAATTTAGAATTGTATGATTTTTCTTCTCGTGCCCCTACGCTGTGTGTTTTGACTCACATTATCTTTGATGTAACGTTTATGAATTAAGTCTAATTTGGATTCAGAATTTGATACCATGAATAACGTGCTGAATACGCACTTTGATATTCACGAATATATTGGTAAGGCCTTACTTTTTATTTCATTTATTTGAAGGTGATTTACCTTTTTTACGTGTCACGCGTCGCAATTACAAGTACCTACCTACTTAATTTTGTAAGTTTACAATTACGGTCAGCCAAGAATATGGTCTATCAGTTTTAAAAATAATTCCTGTGTTATCAGAATAATTGTAAAGTTTATTTTAGAACTGCCAGAATATTATTTTAGGTAGTAGTAGGGTCACTCTTTTGTGTCATATTTTTGGTTTAGTTTAATATTAATTACGAGAATTATTTTATAAACACTCAAATGATTTATGGGCTATACGTCAGCGCGCACCTCACTTCACTAACTACCCACTCTTTTTGATTATAATGAAGAGGGACGAGTCGAAGTGAAAGGCGCGATGCCACAGGCAGTCTGATAACAGTTTTTTCGCGGGTAGGTGCGCAAAAAAGTAGGACACATCAAAGTTTTTGAAAAATTATTTTATATTAATTTACACAAATAGTACGGCTTATTATTAATTTATTTGCTAGTATACATATAGTAAAGTCAGTACTCACGTTTGAGGACACACAGTACATGTAACTCAACTAGCGTCTTATATCTAACACCACCTGCCAGCTGTTTGCACACTCACTTCACATCGAGAAAACTTTGGAAGAATGTCTCAGCTCTCTGATATCCAATCTGCTCAGAGGGACTTGGAGGAATGCTTCATGAAGAGGATGGATGAACTAGAAGCACAAATACAAGGCAGCGGACCGGCCAAGGACACTGTGGCAAAAGTAGCCGAGGAGTTCCGCACTTTTAGGGAGCTTGTCTTCAAAATGTTGGGATTGCTACGGAGCCAGATTGCCGACTGTTCTAGAATGTGCGATGTCATGGAAACTAGACAACGACGGAAGGCACTGATCTTCACGGGTATCGCTGAGGCTAAGGAGGAGAACTGCGTCAACATCATTGTGGATATCCTTAACAAAAAACTTGGCTTGAAGGATATGTCAGCATCTTCAATAAAGTCAGCGCACCGGCTTGGTAATTCTACCAATGATCGACATCGTCCGATTCTCGTCCGGTTCTGCACCTATGACCAAAAGTCAACAGCATGGAAGGCCAAGACGGGACTTAAAGGCTCTCAAATTTCAGTCAGGGAGTTTTTGACAAAAGTCCGTCAGACAACGTTTGCCAAGGCTCGTCTGCACTTTGGGATGCGGTCGTGCTGGACACAGGACGGCGTCATAGTAGTAAAGGCTTCAGATGGTCATCGATACAAGATTACTTCAGTGGATGAATTAAGTGCTCTAATAGCGAAGTATCCAAAGATGCCTGGCGAGGCGCAAGCCACTGGTAGCAGTACTGGTAGTTCCGGGACAGCAAAACCTTCTAACAGCGGGTCTCGGCGAAACTAACTGAAGCTCTCAATACGATATAGGTAGTAAATTTTGATTCCTTATTGTTTATATCTGTTAGTAGGTACATAGTTCACATGTATCGCACCATTTAGGACTCACACTACTATGTTAATATCTAATTACCCACTTCACTGTCATTTCGTATTAATTATTGGATATGTACCGTATAAACACTAATTTTGTTAGCTTTATATTAATTTACACATTTATTTTTCCGGCTTTGTTGGTTAGATTTCAATGTTATTTTATTTTCCCGTCAAACGTCAAAGACAGAATTGTCACTTGTCAAATTGACATTTGTTAACTAGAATAACACGTTTAGTTTCTCCGCTGGATATGCATTGATTCCAAAGTTGTATTTTTATTTTTTTCAAATGATGCTCCTTTACATTTTATCTTTTAGATATTACTATTATTATTATATCATAAAATGTTAAGTGTACACTGGCGGGTGGTGCAGAGGTAAACTAGCCTAGCACGGGTTTGTACTTTTATAGTGTATATTGCGTATTTTGATATTTATTTATACATATTTTATTTATTATATTATATTATTTATTGTTTTATTTATATTTTTATTACTTATATTATTTGATGATAATGTTATCTGATGATGATGATGCATCCTTCCACTCTGCTAATGAGTCAATTGAATCGGGTTCGAATAATAGTTTTTGCTCAGCGCCTGATATTACACTAGGTGAATTCGTGCGTGATAAATTTAAATTACAACAGAACCGTCTATTAAATGTATGCCACATAAATGCTCAGAGTGTGCCAAGTCACTTTAGTGACTTACTCGAAGCATTTACTAATGTAAATGTCCATGCCGTCCTGATTTCCGAGACATGGCTCAAACTTTCTACAACATACCCTCTTCCCGGTTTCGTGCTTATTCGGAATGACCGACCTGATAAGAGGGGAGGGGGTGTTGCTATATATCTTCGCAGTGAGTTCTCGTATAAGATCATTGCTGCGTCTTCCTCTGGTTCCGCTCCTGCTGCTGAATTCTTATTTATTGAGGTTTGTGTCAAGGGTGCGAAAGCCGTTCTTGGTGTTGTATACTGTCCGCCATCTGCTGATTACTTCTCCAGTATCGAATCGGTGCTGGAATCTATAGGGTCGGAATATGCACATCTCATCATAATGGGTGATTTTAATACCAATCTCCTAATCCCAAATTCCTTTCGGTCCCGTAAACTTACCCACATAGTAGAATCTGCCAGTCTCCATATCTTACCCCTTCTAGCCACACATCACAACACCAATGGGGAAGATACCTGGTTGGATTTAATCCTCACTGCTGATCCTTCCCTTGTCTCTACCCATGGTCAATTTCCCGCTCCTGGTTTCTCCCATCACGACCTTATTTTCCTTTCGTATATCCTTAAGCCACCCAAACCTCAGCCTAAAGTATTGCACTTGCGTAGTTTTGCCCGTGTTGACTGGATAAAATTGTTAGAAGACGCATCTAAGATTAACTGGCAACCTATGATTGCAGCCACCACGGTCGATGATAAGCTTCAAGTCTTCAACAAAGCTGTCTTAGACCTTTACGACGCTCATGCTCCGGTCAAGCGAGTCAAACTGAAGCGCCCACCAGCACCATGGATGACGGAAGGGATTCGGATGGCTATGAGGCGCAGGGACCGAGCTTTCCGAAAATATAAAAGAGATCGCTGTGACACCAACTGGGTTGTTTTCAAGGCTGCAAGGAATCGTTGCAACCAGATGATACGTAACGCCAAACGCCGTCATATCCTCGAAAATATTTCATCTAGTTCTGCTGCAAATGTCTGGAAGTTTTTAGGAACTCTAGGCATTGGCAGGCAGCGACAGATTGACCTGCCAAAAGTCGTTGGTTTGGATGATATTAATCAACATTTCGCCACCACGCCTGCCTTGGATCGCCAAACCAGGGATCAGACGGTCAATTATGTCGCCAGTTTGCCACGGCCAAACGTAAGTTCTTTTCAGTTTTCTCCAGTCGCTGAAGGTGAGGTCAGAAAGGTTATCCTATCCATAAAGTCTAAGGCGGTGGGTTGCGATAACATTAGTCGTCATATGATTGTCGCAGCCTTAGATGAACTCCTATCCCCAATTGTTCATATTATAAATTTTTCACTCGTGTCTGGCGTTTTCCCCTCGGTATGGCGTAAAGCCTATATTCGTCCTTTACCCAAAATTCCCAACCCCACTTTACCTAGTCATTTTCGCCCTATATCCATTCTTCCTTTCCTATCCAAAGTGCTCGAGGCTTGTGTCCACCAGCAGCTGACCCGATTTGTACATATTAATGACCTGTTGAGTCCTTTTCAATCAGGATTCAGATCGGGACACAGCACAACCTCAGCCCTCCTTAAAGTGACTGGCGATATTAGAGCGGGAGTGGAGGACACCAAGGTCACTGTGTTGGTCTTGGTAGATTTCTCGAACGCTTTTAATACCGTCAGTCACGATATCCTCCTCTCCATACTATCCCACCTTTCGATCGCACCTGAAGCTTTGGAATGGTTCTCATCCTATCTTCGTGGGCGTCAACAGTCTGTTCGGATTGATGAGTCGTTATCTCGTTGGTGTGATCTTGACTCTGGCGTCCCACAAGGCGGCATTCTTTCTCCACTTCTTTTTTCTCTATTTATTAATCTCTTAACTCACAATCTTCGGTGTTCGTATCATCTGTATGCAGACGACCTGCAGCTGTATTCTCAGGCGAGGGTTGAGGATCTAACTCGGGCCATCAACGAAGTGAACCAAGACTTAAAGGCAATAAAGCATTGGTCCGATCAGTTTGGACTATCAGTTAACCCGTCAAAATGTCAAGCTATTATCGTGGGTGGTAACCGTATGATGTGCAGAGTGGATACTACAGCTCACCCTCCAATCATCTTTGACGGGTTAAACATTAAGATCACTTCGAGCGTTAAGGATCTAGGACTTCATATTGACGACACACTTAACTGGAGAACGCAAGTCACTAACGTGTGTCAAAGTGTCACTGGTACCCTGCGATGTCTCTATCGTCTGAAGAATTTCCTCCCCTCCAAAACAAAGACTATGCTAGTGCAATCTTTAGTGTTCCCTATCATCGATTATGGTGATGTGTGTTATTATGACCTGAATGCAGACCTTCTCAACAAACTCGACCGGCTTCTCAATAACTGCATTCGATTCGTTTTCAATCTTCGCAAGTATGACCATGTGTCTACTTATCGTTCTCAACTGAGATGGCTTCCCATTCGTCAACGCCGTAGCTTGCGTGCTCTCACTACTCTCTACTCCCTACTTCACTCACCCACTTCTCCAGCCTATCTAACATCCCACTTTCAATACTTATGCTCTTCGCATGATAAAGCTCTTCGTTCTTCCCACAACCTTTTACTTCTTTGTCCTCAACATAGCTCTGGCCTTGTGCATTCTTCCTTCTACGTTCAAGCTATACTCCTATGGAACGCGCTCCCTCTGGAAGTCAGGACGGCAGACAGTCGTGGGACATTTAAAAACAAAGCTCGTCAATGCATTCAACGTGGGTCATTGGCTGAAGCATCGTAATCATCACTGGATTATGTATGTATATATAATATTTTATTGAATATATATGTATATATATATATAAATATATATGTTATAATATATTAATATATATTATATTATATTATATAGTATATTAAGTATATTAATTATTAAGATTATATGTGTATTGCATAAATGTGTTATGTATATTACTTACTAAAGTATCTAGTTATATATAAATTCAATTATAAAGTACTCCCACCTATTACCTGCCTTAACTATCTCTGCATCACCCTAAGGTAGACTGTTAGACAATGCCTAAGGCATTAAGTCCGCCTATGTACAATATTGTGCAGGAAGTTTAATAAATAAAAAAAAAAAAAAAAATAAATAACAACTCTCGGACGTAACGTACGTAACGAAGTAGCTAGCGGGAATTATCGTAACAGTGTGTGATTGTATAAAAGTGTACCAGTAATAATTGAAATAAACGAGGAGTGATTTATACTGGACTTGGTGTTTTCTTCAAATTTGGAACCACCATCGCAATGTAGGATACATTGAGATGGTGGTCTCATAACAACATAGTATGAAAGAACATAGATTACTTATCATCAAAATAAAGAACTTCTAAATAATTTTATGAATTCAAGTACCTCTACGAAGTGCCTCAAAATTTTAAATCCAATAAAACCCGCAGTGATGTACCTAGACAAATTATTATGATACCAACTGGATCACTAATCCTAGAAGAAAAATATTTGCAATCAAGTTAATGCATTACAACCGCATGCGCTGTTATGGTTAGGACATTATTCTAATATAATTATTGGCTATAGAAGACCACTCTATATTATTGGTGAAAATTATTACGAAGAGGAAGCCCTCGTTGTACTCATATTATTATTGATATCAGACATTAGGCAGAATCTGTAAAAATGAAATGCATCATTGGACGCAAGAAGCTGAAAGGACCATGGGCACTTTTGTATGAACACTGGACCCACTTTTCAAAAGTGTGCAACAGTAATGAAACGTATGTCATATGAAAGCTCTTGGCATGTTCTTTATTTCATTCTATGGCAGCTTAGTTCAAATCCAGCGCAACAACAGCGTTTTGGTACGTTAAACTTTTTTTTTGTAAATTACAAATGCGCGTGATATATTATGCAATGCACATTTTTTCATTTTATTTCAGCCTGTTAGACGCTCACTGCAAGGCCTTCTTTCTCCACTTGGATTTTTCCGTAGGTAACTTGACAGGCGGATTGGCGAATGCAGGGACGAGAATATTTGATTCTAGGCGTTGGTGCCCATTTAGCTAAGCCATTTAGTTTTGACATTGGTTGACCGTCATCTTTCGGTTGACTATTTGTACCGGAGGAGATATCAGATATTGGTCAAAGTGGTCTCCAGTGGGCGTGGAGCTGTCACGTCCCGAAGCCAACATTAAATGAAAAGTAAATAATAATTAATTAATTTAATAATATTAAACATCAACTCGGTCTTGTAAAATCTTTTTAGGTGAGATTATGATGATAACAACGTATTTGTAACAGAAATATAAGTATTTTGAGCTTAAAATATAATATTCATTACATATAAACTAGTAGTAATTCAATCCTTATAATAAACCATAGTGCGCGTGGTTACTTTGATGTACTCGTACTTTGTAACGCCTCTGGGTGTCTTCATATACAGGGAAGATTTTAAAATGCATCTATAATGATATCATCTAAATGTATTGCTGGTCGATGAAAACCATCCAAATGTCTACCTAGTGCCAAAAACAATATTATAGATATGACATGGGCACAACTGCCGATAGTGCGTCTACCCGTGTGACATGTGCAATAGTATTGTATAATTGCGTCTTTGCCGCCCTGATCACGGTCAATCAAGATGTAGGTATAATACACCCTCGATCTCACGTGTCGTGATTGCACACGTCCCCCAAGCAGCCATACATTATTCTGTTGTATATTGCATTGTTCTAGGTTATTTAAATTGTTTTCACGGTATATTTCTATCGTGTACACACCACCATCTCGTAAGTTTTCACTTACGTATGACTTGGCAAGTTTCACTTGATATGAGCCCAAGGAAATCATTATTATATCTTCTTCAGTTAGCTGGGGGCAATCTTCTAAATGTGGCAGATTACCTTCTATTTTTCTGAACGCTACTCTTTGTCCGTTTAGGTTTTTCAGTGTAACATAATTAAACAAAAGATTCGACGAGTTGATTTTCTCATTTATAGTATTCCAAATGTTATGACTAAGCCGGTGGTCAGTGGTTACTCTATAAAAAGCATTTATAAGAGAAGCAGCAATTTTAAAATCGACAAACATGTGAGGTAATGCTCTATTAAAATAATCTTGACGTAATAGTTTAAATCTATTTTTAAACTTGCCATTAACCGCTAACTGTTTAGGATGGTGGTGAGATTTAGATTTATGAGAGTTAGCTACCGTAGGAATGTCTTTGTTTCAGAGAGCCCGGAGGATCTGTGACAAGAAACACCTGGACGCCGAGCTTCAACATGTCAAGCAAGTTCTGCAAGGCAACAAGCTCCGACCGCCGCGCCAACGTCACAGATCCCCGAAGAACAAGCCAGCCACAGTAGAGAGACAACCTGTTGTCCTCCCATACATCAAGGACGTGACCGACAAGATTGGCTACATCTTGAAGCGAGCTTCAATCAAAACTTTCTACAAGCCGCCAACGAAGATAAGCCAATTATTACCATCTGTCAAGAGTCAGTTACCCTTACAAGAGGCCGGGGTTTACAAGATAGACTGTGAGTGTGGGCTCTCATACATTGGACAAACCAAGAGAAGTATAAGCATTCAACTAAAGGAACATATAGCTGACATTAAACACAAACGCTCGACGAAGTCTGCTGTGTGTGAACATGTAGAACAAGGAACCAACTATTACCTGCGATTTGATAAACCACAGATACTCGCAAAAGAACACCGCTTTATTCCAAGAATGATACGTGAAGCTATTGAAATTAAAAAACATCCTAATTTCAATAGGGAAGATGGTTGGAATGTACCTCCAGCTTGGGACCCTGTCATCAGGCTAATGAAACCCACAAAGGACAAAGTCACCAGAAGACATCAAGACACAGTGAGCACATTCTGCGTAGATAGTAACACCAATAGTTGAAAAATGTTCGGGTACTTTGAGATAACTTTTAAATTCAAGACAAAGTCAAATATCACCTCAGTCTGCCGTGAACATGAATCCTGTAAAGAATTCGAAACGTCGGCTAGTAATAAAAATGTAGTTTCTAGATCTTTCGGTTTAAATGTAATAACAAATAACCAGTGAAAGTAATATAACGCGATAAAATCCGTAAACTGTAGTTTAATTTCAACATGTCGTCTTGTGCGCAAAACACGCGAGCACAGACACATAACATAGCGATTTTCTGCCATAGTAAATTCACGATTGACTGCTGACTGGTTGCAATTTAAATCAATGTGGATATGCTAGCCTCCTGGCTAGTGATCCTTCACAATAAAAGTTTTATAATAGTAAATTATGCAACTTTTGTTTATTAAGGGATTTGAATAACTATATTTTTTATGGCGCGCGGCTTTCTGATGAAACGAGCGTGATGTTCTTTTTTTGAAATTCATACAGATACCGCGCATTAAGCAGTAGGAATGTGGCTGTCTGTTGAGTAAACCCTTTGCGCAGAAAGGATAAAAAAAGGAGTGTTATAATGAAATTCAGTACAACATTATATCATCAGTTTGGATGATAATATTATAACTAATGACATTGGGTGTTATAATGTTGGCAATAAGCTAACTGTTGTAGAATCTTTTACATTTTTTTTTTACTTATTTGATCTGAGCCAATGACAAACTTTTCCAAGGCACGGAGGTGTAACACCGCCAATCTCCAGGCTTTGAGCTTTGAATTGGATAATTCTTAACAGAAAAACCTAATATCCCTTTTTCTCGACCCGAGAATCGAAACCGAGAACTCATAATCTGCAGTCGCTTACACTACCACTGGGCCATTGAGACAGTCAAAAGTCCTTTTATTGTATTTGGCTACTAATTGGCAGGTAATCATAATTAAATATCAAAACAACACAGATTGTCAATAACACAGCAAAACACCATTTTCGCGCTGGAATTGAGCTAAGCTGCCATAGAATAAAATAAAGTACACTTCAAGAGCTTTCATATGACATATAATTCATCACTGTTGAACAAAGTCCAAAAGTGGGTCCAAAATGACGCATAGTCCTTTGTCTTGTATATATTTAGGAGCCGTAGTGGTACACTAATTAGGGATTCTTCGAAACCCTCACAGGGTCGGAGATAAATAGAAAACAAAAAAAGAAATGTGTAGGCGTAGCTGTAATAAATATATTTTTACAAACAGGCTATTATAACGGTGATAGAGAGATAGGTATTTTTTGAACATTTAGGTTGAATATTACTGGTACGTATGATAATAATAAGCACTGCCATATAAAAAGTCTCTTTATAGATCCCAAAGGAAAAAATTTAGCTTTAGCAAGTGGAACAATTTCTGTACATTAATACGAACAATATAACGACCTTTTGCTTCAGCAAATGGATCGTTCGCTCGATAGCCTATTTCCATCCAAACCGAACGTTCTGCATACAGATAATATAGTTCTTAAAACGGCACTCACTTAAACGTCCCATTTAGTTGCACAAAGGAACTTTTACCACTGCACTTTCTGCAATATGAGTTTGTGACTCGTCATTAAGTTATCTTTGATACAAGAGTGAATTATCATGAAAATGAGACGAGTGCATTTTGCTTCGGATAATGGCAGTCAGCAACCGCTTTGTGTATAACCAAGGTATGTTACTAGGGTATAGAAAATAATAATTAAATTTATACCAAGTTGGGATCTAGCTGTTAGGCAGCAAGTTAACATTACTTGTAAGAGAAATTAATATGAAGAAATCCAGTAAATTGTGTTTTTACAGACCGACTTATCAAGAGCATTTCTGTCGAGATAATATATCTGTGGTAGCTCGAAACTTATTAATATTCTAATAGCAAAATGTTCCACACATTAAAAGTAAAAGACTAAATACGGAAGCTATGAAAAGACAATAAGCTGTAAAACAAATGTATGGCGCCATTGTTTTAATTCTTTTATCCAAAACCAGATTGTAATAGAATTTAACAATCTGACTGTGACGTGTACGAGCTTGTGACCCGGAACGTCCGATAAAAAACATTTCACCCAATTCAAAAATGTAACAATATAAAGCTCGCGTACCTAAACCGACAACATGCCCAATCCAAAGCCCATCTGAAAAACGTCCACAAAGTGAGAAAACGTTTTGCGAGATTGCAATAGACACATGAATTACATAATTTACACGCCGATGTCAGTGTTCGTCCCAATCACTTTTCAACAGAGGCCACCGCGTTCGGCCGCCAGATGGCGCTCCGAAATCCGCGGTAATCCCGAATTTATTATCTGTTTGCAACCATTGCAACCAAATTCCACGGGCGAAATGAATGTGAGCGAATTCACACCGATACTGCATTGAAAAGCGGTTAAAATCTCGCATACAATGTAGTGCAAATACCAAAATATTTGGAATAGGGTTGTGTTGCCATTGCCATTCATGCCCCTATAACACATATTTTCATGACTTTATAGTTCAACGTCCCCGAATAAAAATCCAAACGTAATTTTTGTATTCATTTTCCTTGAAAAGTGGAAATCCGTGGCGAACACAAAGATAATACGAAAAGGTTTTTAGGGAACTTGTTATAAACCGTCACTTTATTCAAAATCTCATCAATCTTGATTTACCAGATTGACGGTGAGGATTCGCAAAAATGTAATAATGAAAATTAAAATAGCTGGTACCGTAACCTTCAAAATATCACTTTCATCATTTGACCGTTTTCTTTAATAACATTGTATGCTACATTACCATATTTAGGTAGGTATATGTTGTACATAATGTACCTGAATCATTTTTGACATTTCTTAATCAATACTTATTTATTAATTCACCGGAAGATAACACGATCCGCAAGTTTATACCTATTTATACTAGGTATATAGGTTAGTTTATAAATTTCCTAGGAAATTTATGAATCTGCGGTTTTCGTTATTTTCCGGTGACATATACAAAGCTCTCGGTACGTACTCACTGATTGACAGATAACGCGCAGCCACAGCTACTGGGCGCAAGAATCTCGAATGTGTGTTCTTTGGGAACTATAGAGGAGCACGAAGAGAGGATTTTTGGAAATTACCCGCGTGGGACAAGGCAAAAAGTATTAACGTTTGGGTTATATTATTATCATCATCATCATCATCATCAGCCTTTAACAGTCCACTGCTGGACTAGGCCTCTCCTTTGAAAGGAGGAATTGGCCTACTGTACCACGCTGGCCAAACGGGTTGGTATAGGGTTGGTATCAAGTTTTCCTTCTCTTACAGTGCTGTTCTCTGAATAATATGCTCCCTCTGTCGGCTCTTACGACACCCATGGGATGATATGGGTTGGTGACATTCCGTATTCTTAATCCGTCACCACACGGACATATATATTATTATGGTTCTGACAAAAGTATACCTAGACCTAAAGTCTAAATTCCATAGACTTAAAATTCAGTATCAAATTATATTGCAGGTCTGCATTTTCATTCATCATCATCGTCGTAGATAAATAACTATAATAAGACTTACGATATCTCTTCGGGTTAGCAATATAACTATGTATAACATATTGGATAAAGAACACTTTCAGAACAGAATTTGCGCTCACCAAATGTAGCAAAGTAGTCTGAGTACTGGGAAGTACTGACTGTATTAACCTGACTTTTATCAGTATCATTGAACACTTTCAGAACGGCATTCGCGATCGCCAAATCTAACGAAGTAGTCTGAGTACCGGGCAATACAGTCCCAAACCTGACACTTACCAGTATCATTCAGTAAGTGTGCCAGGAGGTTTAAATGACCTGCATCGGGCCTGACGCAGATGTGGCTGCAAATCCGCTGTAAGCAGGGACTTAGTTCACACTGTTCATGTAATCACGCCAGTTGAATTATCTTCCGTTTTAAATACAATTGTTGCGTGTTGTGATACGGCTTTAGACAATCTCGGTAAGCGATGTATTTACAGCGGCCTACATTTAGCGTCAGTTTTGCTGGTTGTGTAAGCCGTTTTATGTCGCACAGTATTATACAGTGGAAATGCCTGAGGGATAATTATAAAATGGAGAGCATTGTGTTTTTATAAATTATTTTACTTTAATTACGTTTAACCAGATAAAAACTTTAAAATACTCTATTTTTCAGTTAGCTACACCTCAGAAACAATACCAGTTGTCGCCACTTCATCAATACTCCAATCAAAGTTACAGCTAGTTAATAACTTTTGACTATAGAAATTGTCCAATAACGGCAGTGTCTGATGCACTGTAGTTTGTCGTCAATAGATAACTACGGAACTACAAGGATTACTCGTCAGGAACTCTCAAATAATCCGTACTTAAAGCTGTCCAATACTGACATTGTGTGATCGCCATCCACAGTACTGAATTATTGACCACCAATGCCGGGCCAGTCCTGAAGAAGTATGCCTGTTTTGGTGAACGTGGTGGTCTGGTGGACTATGGTCTAATGCTTATCATTTATTTATTTATTTCCACATATACAAATTTCTTTACAGGTAAAAACTCAATACGATACTGTACTACTAACATTCTGGTCATACACATTACACAATGAAAAAATTAAAAGAAAAGAAACATAATATTAAATACTACAATTCATAACAAATAACGTATAGTGCTATCTTAGTGAATTCACACAGACTACAACAGAAGATGTCGAGTTCATTAGCTATAAGGTTAAGGGTGCGGAGCGCGACCGTGAGCGGAGCCTCGTGCAGCAGGTTAGTGCGCGCGCGCGGCACGGCCAGCAGGCGCGGCCGGCGGCGGCGTCGCACGTACCCATCCGGCACTGACAAATACACTCTCTCCAGTAAATCCGCGTGATGTATCCTGCCCCTGATAATGTTGTGGATATCAGTTACAAGTGTGAGTTGCCTCCTAACGTTTAATTCATTATATCCAACCATACCCAACACAAACAGAGTCGGATACATCAGCGGATAAAATGGATAAACTCCATATTGTTTTAAATATATGTACCTTATAAATTTATTTTGTACTCTCTCCAACATGATCCTATATTTAGTTTCATGTGGGGCCCAGATAACTACGTTATACTCTAATTGGCTTCTTACTAAAGTGTTATATAATGTTAAAATAGCTTTAATATTTGTAAAACTTTTTACAGTTCTTAGTAAAAAGCCTAGGTTTCTGTATGACTTTTTGCAGACATTAAGTATATAATTGCGAAACGTTAGCTCAGTGTTAAAAACAATAGAAGCCTTCGTAGGTGGTGCTCAGCAGTGGTGCAGATTATATATAGAGCTGATAATGAATATGGTCGTTTCGGAAACATGTGGTACGGACATTGAGCCACGCAATATTAAATTTTATTGCATTGTAGATGAGACAAAATGTTCGTCTCCCTGGTGTCCTTCTTTAGGTAATCTAAATGTAAGTTACTGAAAAAGCTGTCACGATATTGTCCTTTGTGGTATAGCTTTTCACAATAAGTTGTATTAATTGCTTGACTATTGTGTAATAAAGTCAATACTTCAAGCTAATTAAAAAGAAGCAACTGAAAGCTGCAGCTCGTTCAAAATATGAAATAATTTACCATTTTATTAAATTAAAAATATCGGTGAATATAAAAAGTGGGCGTGAATTATCTGTCGGTTCATTCTCATGATCCTACGTCCTTACATTCCAACCGTGGCACTAATGTTAATATAGAATCTTTACCTATTTAATCTCTGAATTGAATGTTCATAACCGTCAATAAATGAGCTAGCCTCTGACTTTTCATATAATTATTATATGTAATAAAAATGTTTGTACCGTCGCTAGCATTCACATCACTAAATTCACACAGCAAAGTAGAAACAGAACGTCACGATCTGCGAAGATTCAAGAGAATACCACAATAAATATTGAATAACAACGCTACAGCACGAATGATTTATATGTCTTCTTTGGAAGTGTCCTTTTCGCGAAGCCAATAAAGATACATCTTCGAACATAAATAGGTACGTTGTGTTTCTAAAATATGTCTGCTTCTGGGATATTTGTGGACGTAAAGTAATGACGAAAGGTAACTCTTTAGAAAATCTATCAGAACCCTTATTACTTTCTTTTGTTCAGATTATTACGTCTAACCGTCACGACCCTAGGTTTCACGATCGCCTGGAGATATTAAGGCCTAAACTCAAGGCCTCAGTTGCTTTACAACCTAACAATACTAACATTTAAGGTTCTGACGTCAGGCAAGTGTACGACCGTCAACGATAAGCGAGTAAGTAGCAAGAAAAACTAGCAACTGAAAACGAGATGGCGAGCAGCAAGTGTGCAGTTTCGATAAGGCGTGTTCGAGAACGGCTCACTCGGTATGATTAGCTTAGTACAGTTCAACAATGAGAGCGCATCTATATGTTCGAAGCCAGTGTATATCTTTTATAGTTCTCGTCGCTCAGCGATAATCTAGTAGAGTAAGTCCTCGCTGGCGCCAGCAGTGGAAAGACTCAGCGATCAGCTATTATTATATCCATCTTCTCGCTGGCGGTGAGACAACAGCCTCACCTGGGTTGAATATTTTTTATTAAATATTTACTTTATGTTAGTTATAAAAAATAAACATTTAGCCTATAAACTTAAGTCTTGTTTGCTGGTTATTTCTACCTATTATGTGTAGAGTTTTCATATTTAAATAATGTTTTACAAGACCACTAATTTGCACGTGATTAAAGTAATATTTTATAAGTTACCAAAGCAAACCGAGAATACAAATCTTAACATAATATTAAAACGATATAGCGAGGAAACACAACGGCCGTTTTTCCATACGAACGTAGTCTCCTGTTTTCTCCCTTGATAATGCCCGTAGAGCAATTATTTTTTTCCAAAAGATGTATGGCCCCAATTAGCATGTCCCTATGTTTTCCTTTTTCTCATAAATTTAATATTGAAAAAGATATGAACCTTCAAATACCTCAAAAATTGGCCAGATTCTTCGCTGTGTTCAAACAGCCAAAAAACAAATTTGGCTAGATTATTTAAAAAAAAGGAAAACATAGGAACACTGCCTATCTTTAATTTAATATGATAAATCTACTACATACCTGCTATTTTGTAGCAGCTGTAAAAAGTAGTAAGGCCCAGACCCTCCTAGGTCCGTCCCCACTTCTCTATGAAATACCTTACAATGGGCTAAAATTTACCGTAGGTCACTCAGGTATATAAATTATCTTAAAACAGCAGTAAATAGGCATTTAAAAATATTATTTAAAGAAGATTCTACAACTTTTTCAAAATCTTGTAGATGTATTATTAAATATTAACTTTATTAACTTTTTTGTTTCTTAATTATAGTAATATATTTTAATTTGCTATTTTTTCGTTTAATAATGTAACATGAAATCTTACGTTTTTCGAGTAATTAACGTGTAAATTTTAATAAATAGCTCAAAATTGTACATAATGAATAAAACATTTCTTTCGAATTTGAGTTTTTTTCAACTTTTTGCATTTTCTACGAACATTTACTATAGAAACGTATTTTTTTTACACCAATAGAAAGTAGAGATTTTAACGAACAAAAAGCCTCCAGTTTTTTTTTAAAAAGCTGATATTTTGACGTGAGAATTTTCGATTAAAAATAGGGTTGCTTTTTTGATATTAAGTTAAAATAAGGCGACAAAATAAATATTTTAAATCAAATAAATTACAGTGTATTTGGGACATAATAAGGTAAGTTTTCACCAAATGCCGTAGTAAAAAAAAATTTGAAAAAGATAAAAATAAAAAACCAGAAACTTGGTTATTTGAATTTTTCACTCAAATTTTGAGGTTATGTGAAAAAATTGTAAAAACAATAGTTGTAGATCTTTTTATTACCTACAACTTTGCCATTTAACTTTTTTCCATAGGACTTGTAGTTTTGCCGGAAATCACGATAAATCACTTTTTACCCTTAAAACCTCCCCCCCTCCCCACTTCCCGAACTCGGATCGACCGCAATTTATATTTTCTTTCATTTTTATCATATTCCCCTCCTTTTCTAATGGGTTTCATCCTACTGTAATTTTTTTTCATTTTTTACCATTTTTTAAGGCATCGGCCCTGGTCTAAATGTTAAATTCTTTGCTAAGCTTTTTATGCAATAACATTAAAAGTACCTATTAATTCAAATAAACACTTTAATTCTTGGGATTAACTGAACGCGTTGGTAATGTAAACATTAATTAATTGCCATACGCCAAATTGTTATGTAAACCAAAAAGGCAGTTTTATTGTTGACCATAAACAAGAAAAAGTAAAGGAAATTTTAAAATTCGTATTCATATTTTAGGAGAGGCGAGTCATTTAAAATTAATCAAGTGATATTTACGTTACGGTTTTTATCTTTATTAAAATATCAGCGTCGCGTTTACAGATACGGTGCATCTGGTATCCAAGTTCCTTATTCCCGATATTACCTGGAGAGTAGTGGGGAGGAGCAGTAATCCAACACCTGAGACTGCCGTGGGATTAAAACGAAGCGAGCAGCATGCACTCTATCGTCGGTAAAATTGTAATAATGCACTCGGATTTGCTAGATTATTTATGTACGGATATACAAACATTGTTTACTAAGTTTTAAATTTCTTTTTACTTCAATTTTATTTTGATATTTTCAGTGCTTCAACGAAAGGTTGTAGTTTCTGATTTCAAAAGAACATGAAAGTAAATGAATAAAAATTATTTAATTTCATTAGTATGCGAATATTAAAGTATAAATAGACTGATTGATATGTATGAGCAAGCTTTTCAAGGCTAGGTTGCTTTGCAGTGTGATTTGAGTTCCATTCCCTCTCGTGACAGGGGCGAGGGCTTAAGCTGTTTAAATACGGCGCTTTCGCATTGACACGTTCTGGTGGCATAAAATAAAAAGTCAGACGCACGAACCGAGTGTTCCGTACATTTTGTATGATAATATTTTGCTCACAACACTCATTCATGTATCAATTCATTAACGAGAATACTATTTATGACACCGACACCAAATCGAAACTACATTTTGAACAAATTGGCCTTCTGCTTGTAATTATAAGTACTCTGCTTACAGCTTCGGAGTACACTAGCGTGAGTTACTCAGATCAGTGAAGTAGTTACATCTGCATGAATTAAAAAATTCACGTATTCGCTTGATTTGCTCGATCATGCTCCGCTGGTGCAGATTCCATTGTGCTACAAAACGCCATTAAGTTGTCGACAGAATTTAAATAGTTTGCTGAACGAGATATCGATTTTCCCGCAACGTTAAATGTCACGGTCATAATATTTATTCAATGCCACACACAGACTTTTTACTGTGTAAGTAGTTTTCAGTGCAAAGTAAATTGAATTTTTCTACGTATAAAAGAGTGTAATATAATATGAGTATAGTAATATAAAAGTCGTTTACTGAGCATATATAAAACATGTACTAAATATAAGGAGAATACGTGTAGAATTATATTGGAAAATGTTTTTGGAGACGGTAAAGCGTAAATACTGATTATTTATTAAGATAAATCGCGATTACAAAGGAAAAAAATATTTGAACGCTAAGTGCTTTTCGGTTCCCTTGATTACATTTGGTACTTTGTCAATCCTGCAAATAAGTATTCAGTAGCTAATAAATATTTCTGCAAACTAAAAATTTTAAGCATGTGATTATTAACAAACAATAAGTGAAATACACAAACATACATTTAAAAAATGTACGCGTTTGTATAGTGCCATGATAGACTCTGCCTAATAAAAAAGATAACTCAGTTTCATAACATTATAACGGCTGTTAAACAAAAATAACATTAGTAAACTTAAACCTTTAAATCACAGACATCTGGAAATGTTCATGCTGTCACTTCTTTTACAACCTTACGACGTAGAAAGCGGTTATCCGTAGTGTCTGTCTAGTCCCATGGGACTTAATCTATGATGTATGTGTTTTATCTCTTACCTAAACCACTCTGATGGATTACCTTTATTTTTTAAGTTCAAATTTAGAACAATCCTTATTACGGGCACAGATGTTAATTTACCGCTCCCTTGTCAAAATGAGATCTCGAAGTACCACAGATAATAACAATAGGCATTCTAAATCCCGCATTCTATTTTGTCGCCATATTTCCCAGTTTTATTTCAGTAATTTTCCACCTTGAAATGTTTGCCTGACTCTTATAGTAAAAAAATGTGTAACAAAGATATCAAAGACCGAAAAGAAATCATGAAAATCTTTGACCTGTGCAAAAATTCAAAATTATTATCTCAAAAATAAAGGAAAAGATGAAAAGGAAAATTGAATTACTACCTACACGAAGTTGAAATCTCTGTGATGTTTGTTTGTGGCAATAGAAAAAATGAATGCATTAGATATCCCACCCCATAAGAAGGTGTCTCACACAAAGGTGAAATTCTGGACCCTCCGCTTGCACTACTCATGAATATTTTAGTGACGTTCTTATGATACGGCAAGTGGTGTATATGCTCTCAAGATAATATGGATTATTTGACTGTGATAATATCGTGCGTTTTTGTGAACTGACATCCTCATACGGGTTATGCAGTCTGAATAGCTATTCAACGAAATCAAATAAACCGTCTGCTTACGGCTTCCAACGCATTTATCCATTGTCTAGTACCCATAGTACAAGCTCTGCTTAGTTTTTGACTAGACGGTGTTGTGTGAATGTGGTAGAATATTATTATTATTTGTGTATGAAAAGAAAACTGAATAACTTAGTGATAGTAATAAATATTTTTGAGATTTTCTCCTTAGAGCTTTTATCTCATTACTACTACTGTCACTGTTTTACTAATTTTATTTAGGCTTCTCTTTGAAAAAGACAAATGTTAAGGTAGTTAGTATAGGTATAAAAATATATACCGTACGTAAACAAATTGTCTATATCAAAAAGATAAATAACGAATTCTTTATCTTTTGGCCGCAGAATGTTGTCACAAGTCTATTACTCTGTTACGCTTTCCGTCCAAAATTAGTATTCAATATGACACCTCAGTCGCTCAATTTCGGTTGATTACATTTTAATTCAGTGCTATCTATGCATCTAGGTTACCTGGATAAACTTTGCCTATACTATGTAGATTAAAACTTGTCAATATACATAAATATATTTAGTCAAAGATGTCTTTGTCTTGGAAGGTTACTTAAGCTCTTATAAGTAAGTTAACTATATTGGATTTTCAGTCTCATGCAAATAATGTTAGCTACGTACACATGTTCAGCAGATTTGTTCAAAGAAACTGTTCAAACATAGATAGGTAAAAGAGTATATTGTACTTACTTAATAGACATCTGTTCAACAACATTTCGTTTTAGGATCAAGTAGGTATAACTATTTTACGTTAGATGATCTGAAACTTTCTGATTAGCAATCTGCAAATGGCATTAATAACTTTAACATTGTACCAAACATTTAGGGTTAACATGACCCACTTGCTATTTAAGCAAGCATATTATTATAGAAAAGAATATCTCAAATAATAATGTCAAGATTTTTCCTGTTTTATGTGACTCAATCATAATTATAGATAACTGACTTTATAATAACTTAGTAATAGTAGTAGCACATTAAAACAATACATTATATAAAAGAAAGTAAGTAACAGAAGTTGGGACGAAGTAATGTTATTTCCAAGTAACAGGCATTTTCGTCAATATCAACATTTTACAGCACTATAACGTGACGTGTATAACAGTTAGGCTAGTTTGTAGACAATAAATAAAGTGCATCGACCGTCACGTTGCAAAGCTGTGAAATGTCGATTTAGACGAAAATAAAATAGTAATATTTTGAAAAAGTGATGCCGTATTAGGACTCTACTACACTACACTACTCTACATCATGGACTAAGTTCAGACGCCGGGAAGACATTAAAATAAACCACACGGTGTATAGAATTCAGTGCCTCTGAATAAATCAAACACTGGTGTAAACCATAGAATATCGCTATCGCCTTTTTCGATTAAGAAGGTCAGACGGCTATGACAGTGTGGAAAAGCTAGTAGGTATCCTGTCAATCTAGTCATCTAGTAAACGGACCCAGACCTCCAATGCGAAAATCTTAGATGCCATCGGGAGAACCCTAGGACGATGATGATTATGTAGTTCCTTTATCTATAAACAGAGTTTTCATAGAAAGTAGTAAACTAGTACACAAAATGTATTGTGCGATGTTCTGCCTAAACGTAGTTGTCTAACAAGATCATACTATTTATCAATAAACAGTTTAACAAATGTTCCAAACTCAGTTATATAAATTACTTAAGTTGGTTCGAAGCTTCATTCTAGCATAGTATAAAAAGAATAGTAGGATAGCTTCATACAAATCGGCCGCCGCCGGTTTGAATGTACGCGTGAGAGGCCGACGCCGTGTACGCACGCACTTTTCACGCACACAATCTCATAAACGAGCGCGGCGAGCGCGGATTCAGTACGGGATGCGCCGCGCGTCTGATCGCGCGCATTCATGTAGGTACTACACTGCTCGCCCGCTCGAATTGTTTATGTACATTCAGTTTTGTAATAAACTTTATTAATATTATACAATGTGTTAAACGACAGTAAATTAAACTTGTTACATTTTTCTCGTTATAAAAGGGCATTTAGATAGTTATATAACGCTTAGGAAGTCAGTAGGTATTTGAAAAATAATATATGCAAGCTTAAATTGTGAAGTATTCAGCGCGATCACTTAAAAAGCAGCGAAAAAGCGCGCGCGGCGACAAAGCCGGCGCGGCGCCGCGGTGTAAACAAATGACAACCCGTGCGTCAACGCAAGAGTAGGCAATTAACTCGCCGAGCGGCCTTGCCTAACCTACTATTTTTTTTTTACTATGATTCTAGTTTCTGAACACATTAGTTTAATCCAACAGTAGCCATGTTGAATTATGTCATTTGAGATCATTAACAAATTGAGATCTTTATCAGATTGTCGTTAGGTTGACAGATTTAATCAATGACGCAAAGTTGTATTTAAAAATAGATATATGTACCATCTTAATGAAGAAGAAGCATTCAGACAATCTCAATTACGAAATGCAAGAGACACAGCTATGTGAGTAAACTAAATATAAAAGATACTTATAAAATGCTTTGTATTCTTATTAGTAAGATAGACTATTCAAGCGACGAATGGTATCAAATCAAGCTTACATCATAACGCCGTCCCCGGAGAATAAAATGATAACTGCCATTATCTTTTTTTTTTTTTTTTTTTTTTTTTTTTCTTTGTTTGCGCTCAATAGATGCAGACGCGTTTATTGTTTCTGCAGAGCAGTAATTATTATAATTGATATTCTTATGACATAGCAAAAAAAAAAAAATAAGTGTGTCACGAGACTTTCGTACGTTTTTATGTGCAATAACTTAAAATAATGTTTACCGGTACATATATTTGAGTAAGAAGTGTAACTTAAAAATGTCGAGCGCCAGTCCTTTTGCGCGCAGTCAGATCACGTGTAGGAGCCCTACGCCGTCTTCACCGTTGCCGTCACCTCGTCCTGAAGACAAACCACCCGCTGCCACTGCCAAGCCGACACTTGAACTTATCACTACAGCAGAAGTAGAAAGATGGATGAAGATAATCAATACTTATCTGACTGAAGTTTGCTCAATTGCTACAGAAAGTAAGCTCAACACAGACTCAAAAGTACGAGTCACAAATATCTGCCGCCAAGTGAGCACTGTTGCATCTGAGATGGCTGTAAACTATCAGTCAGTGAAACAAAAGGCGATGCAAGCACACTCCACCATCCAGCACCTTCAAGAGACAAACAATATCTCAAATACCCTTGAGGAGATTAAGAAAGTCGTGCAAATAAATCATACCCAGACCCAGAAGAATACTTTTGCTGATATGGTTAAAAAAGGTAGCAACAATTTTATTCGCCCCAATACCGTTAATTCAGTGACCATATATCCAGCCGACAAAAGTAAAAGCAGTGATGACACTAAAGCCCTTATCCAGACCATAATCTCGCCCGAGGAAATGAAATTGCATGTACGCGGTGTCAGAAAGACAAAAAATGGCGGTGTAGTCATCAGCACCGAAAATAAGGATGACGTCGAGAAGCTCAAAAGCTCTACAAAGCTTTTAACATCAGGACTTACTGTCGAAGAGCAGACTAAGCGTCGTCCTAGGATAGTCGTTATTGGAGTTCCTACAGCACTCAGTGAAAAAGAGGTCTTCGAATGCATGTTTGAACAAAACTTAGCACAGACATTTCCAGACAAGACAAGAGAGTCCTTCATTGCCTCCATTAAATTGAGTCACAAATCTGGGAAAAAGAACACGTCGGTGTGCAATTATATAATTGAAGTACCACCGGGAATACGAAGAGCCCTTATTAACCAGGGGAGAGTCTTCATAAACTGGACATCATGTCCCGTAAGGGACTTTACCCTTGTTACAAGATGTTATAATTGCCAACAATACGGACATGCAGCAAAATTCTGCCGCGAAACAAGCCCTACCTGTGGTCATTGCGGAGAATCAGGACACGTCATCAAAGAGTGCAGTAAGAAGACATCACCACCTTCCTGCGCCACCTGTATGAAATTCAAAAAGCCCAGTAATCACCAAACTGGGGACGAGAGCTGCCCAGCAAGAAAATATGCCGAGGACAGGTACCTGAATTCCATCGACTATGAAGGCGCCTGAGAGCGCCACCAACTACAAGTAAAAGCACCGCTTCTAAAGGTACTCGTTAATTATAGTTATGGCTAATAAGCTAATAGATGACTTGGACAACTTCTCTATCTCAGATTCAAAAGTGTGTAATATTGAGGATTGTAAAAGCCTACTTCCACCACATGATAAGTGTCTAACTATTATCTCGCAAAATATTCGTAGTATCTATAAAAACTTTCAGGAACTAGAAATTTTGCTTCATACTATTGACATAACTTGCGACATAATAGTGCTGACAGAATGCTGGTTATCTAATAGATCTGACGCTCTACCAACGTTAGACGGTTATCGACAATTTTGCAGTGATAATCACTTCAATCAGAATGACGGCGTTGTAGTATACATTAGAAAACATCTAAATGTAGTTATAGAAAAACCTCATATTGATGAAAGCAACTGTCTGCTCATTAAAGTTAACCAAGAGACTGCCATAATCTCTTTGTATAGGCCACCATCTCTTAGTACAGATAAGTTTCTTAATTCCCTTGATTTAGTACTAAACAGTTTATCATCTTACAAGAATATAATTATAACAGGTGACTTAAATATAAATATTTTGTCTGGGAGAAATGACGTCCGAGAACATGATTATCTTAATGTCTGCTCTTTTCATGGTCTCTTGCCAGCTCATACTCTTCCTACTCATCAAAGTGGATCATGCTTAGACCACTTCATTATCAAAACAATGCATCCATCACGCACCTTGGTCATTAACTCTTCAATCACAGATCACCGCACTATTCTATTATCTTTACAACTATCATTTCCTAAACATAAATGCACACCCAGCTATACTAAAATAAACATGGAGCACCTTGCAATTGATATACCTAACATAGATCTTGACCCCGTTTACTATTGTGCTGATCCTAATATTTCACTCGATTACCTCATAAACGAATTACAAAGTGCAATTCACATAAATACTACTACTATAAAATTATCTAACAGACATAAAATAACAAAACCGTGGATTACACAAGGTCTTTTGCGCTGCATAAGACATAGAGACAAATTGCACTCGAAGGCTAAGAAAGCACCCGATAATGAAATTATCTGTATGTCTTACAAGCGATATCGCAATTTTTGTAACAACCTCCTAAAAAAATTAAAGATTCAATACAACAAAGCTGAACTAGAAAAGGCGGGACATAACAGCAAATTAGTATGGAAATTTATAAAAAAATGCACCTTCACCACTAAATATCAAGAACCACCATTAGATTTACTTCAATCCGAATCAAATCCCACACTGGCACTTAACAAAATAAATATGTTTTTCGCTAACGCTGGCAAATCACTTGGAGAAAGAATCTTGCACCAAAGAAACTTCTCATTGCACGACACCTGTAACAAATCATGTAACTCCGCGCTTAAGTCTTTTGTATTATTAGATACTGACGTTGACGAAGTCGTTCAAATAATAAAAGGACTAAGGGATACTTCAGCAATAGGGTGGGATGGCATTTCTACCTCTATAATCAAAAGATTTAAGCACTTCCTTGCACCTCCACTAACCCACATTTTTAATATATGTTTGTCTGAAGGTATATTTCCGAAGTCTTTGAAAAAAGCTATTGTTATCCCAATATACAAAACGGGAGAAAGAAGTTGTGTAAACAACTATAGGCCGATTTCAATCTTGCCAGCATTATCTAAAGTCTTGGAAAAACTAATAAATAATCGATTAGTGAAATACCTGGAATCGAACAATATACTTTCAGACAGGCAGTTTGGTTTTAGAGCGCATAAATCAACAAACCAGGCAGTTCACATGGTTACTGATCACATTGTGGCTAACCTGGATAAAGGGATGCATACTATTGGGATCTTCCTAGACCTTGCCAAAGCTTTTGACTCTGTTTCAGTTCCAGGTCTATTAAGAAAGCTTGAGTATGTGGGAATAAGAGGCACACAATTGCAACTACTTACTGACTATCTTAGCGACAGATGTCAGTGTGTAAAACTAGGCACAAACCTTAGCGTGGATATTCCTAATCCCCCCTTTGGGGTGCCTCAAGGGAGCATTTTAGGGGTAACTTTGTTCCTAATATATATTAATGACCTATGTAACCTAAGTCTTCATAATGGTGTCGTTGTGTCTTATGCAGATGATACGGTACTATTATTCACAGGAAATACTCGTACTGAGGTATATACACATGCTCAACTAGGTTTCAATACTGTAAATAACTGGCTTTTTGACAATATACTAACTTTAAACACCCAGAAAACAAAATATGTCCACTTCTCAATACGTAACAATAACATTCATGAATCACCTAACAACACAATATTCGCTCACGACAGTAAATGTAATTCATCTGCTGACGTTGCATGCTCCTGCCCTACTTTAGAATCTACACAATGTATCAAGTACCTTGGAATAACACTTGACAACAATCTTAATTTCCGCATTCACATAGACCTCTTATGTAAAAGAGTACGGAAATTGATATTTATTTTCAAAACAATGCGTAGCGCTGCAAATTTTAAATTAATAAAACAAATCTACCTGTCATTGTGTCAGTCAATTATAGCCTACTGCATTACTTCATGGGGAGGGGCATCCAAAACCATCTTATTGCCACTAGAACGCGCTCAGAGAGCTATTCTAAAAGTGGCGACGTTTCGACCTTACATATTTCCTACCTATGAATTGTATCAGTCCACTAATGTTCTAACTGTACGTCAATTGTTCATACTGCACACCATACTTAAACAACACGCACTAATTCCATTCAAACCACTGCCCCCGGACAAGAGACGGAAAGATCTAGTCTGTACTAAGTTTCATGGTAAACATGTCATGCCTTTTTTATACAATAGATTAAATAAGTTACTAGATATATATCATTTTAGTTATAAACAATGTAAAATAATCATAACTAGACACTTACAAACAATGACCTACTCCGATACTGAGAATTTGATTACTGTCATAAAATAATCACCTACTATTCAATAGCCTCGATTTTAATTATTATTGCATCAATGTTAAATTTAAGCGTATGCACATTTGTTTTATTTGCACAATTATATTATATAAGTACAAAATAGCCTGAAACACAGGTGAAAACCTAGTTCAGGCAATTAATTTTAAACACTAGATAGCAAAGTAAAAATAACCTATACCGGCTTTAAACTACCAATATGTTAAGTATTTATTGTTTATTAGATTATAAAGTATTATATTATTATAAGATTATCCAGACCTAATGTATCCATCCACTGTAAACATTATTTTTGAATAAAGATTATTATTATTATTATTATTATTATTATCTTAGTTTTAGTGTTATGTCATTTTTGGGATCCCTGGGTGCTAATACATCTGCTCAATTTTTTTCCTAATTTTTATACAGTTTTTTACGAAGTTACAAAATATTACAATAGTATTCAAAGATTTAAAACAAGTTTTAAATTACGAGAATAAAGTGTTAATAAAGTATTATCAAAATTTATTCCCACTTGTTAGTATGATAAACAGTCATAGAATTATGTTCTCATGAAAAAAATATGCGACTAGATAATGATAAATGCATTTATTATTTTATTCTCGTTCAAAACCATCCAGTTGCTCTGTATAAGACGAGTTTGTAATATGACTGTTGTGGATTTGAAAAATGATAAGTGAAGAGTACAAAATTTGGTTCTGGTCAGGCTGTGCGGAGAAAAAGATGATAATCGCCGTTAAACAACTTAGATGATGGCTAATTTTGACTAACCTTTTATTTTTGAAATAATATCTCTATTTTGATACTAAGGCGTATTTCACTAAAAGATTTAGAATAAACAAAAAATAATCTTCTTTAAAAGCTTACAATCATCTGTCTTCGTCCAGTGTTTAAGGAGCAATCGACGAAAACATGTTTTTTATTTTTCCTGTTAAGTTGCATTTTTGTAGTTATCATTTTATTCTCCGGGGACGGCGATAAGATTGTTTTATATTTTATTTTGTAATATAGATACTATAAGCAGCCTCTATATCATAGGCCGCAATTTTTTTGGGAAAACAGAGACTTTAAAATACATGGTCTACGATAAGTCAAGAATAAAACAAAATGTCTAAATTATCTACTCGCAAAGCTGCTTGGATTATATATTTAACAAAGACAAAATAAATGTTAAACCGCAGAACGACTAAAATTATTTCTCTAACGTGTACATTGGCATAATAATCCGCGTAATTAAATAATAAAGCGCAAAAATGTCAGGCAAACAATTTTCATTGTGTTTGTTTTGTATTTTTTCCTCAGAAGCCGGCGTTTGCTAACCACTTTATTGTTTGGGATTCGTTGGGTATGTTTTATTGAGGCAGTTAACACTACAATATTACTTAAGTCCTGACTTTTAAGCCACAAGTCTGTGTCGTTTGGAAGACGTTATGCTTAATGTTGAAACCAAAATGGATGGACATAATAAATATGTAATACAAGAACATACAGTATGATCTGATCTAATAAAATTGTTACATTTGTAATAATGGATTATGGTTCATTGTATGTATAAGCCATCAGCCTGTTTTATAGTGTGATACCGGTAGGCTCGGAGAGTAATGAAGGCGTCTCATCATTCGCTCCATCCTATTTTTGCACATCTTTTTGTAGAAGAAACAAAAAGCGTATATTGCTGCAGCTAGCACCACGACAGCAATAATAGTTAGTAGTATGTTAGTAGGGCACAAGGTAGAGTAGCTGGTTTCTGCAGCTGCACCATTTCGTCCATCGCCCGCAGCGGTCTGCGCGATGATGGTTTCCTCTTTTGAATATGTCTTCCCCATTATAAAATACAAATTATATAAGAAAACCGTAGATATATAACGAAAAAACGCGAGAAACTATATAGTTATACAAAGTTCATTTTCCTAACATGAGTGTGTAATAGTCCAGTCGCGACGGGCACGTTCGCACGCGCCTTTTTTGGCGGAGTCGCCATGTGAAACCAGTAGGCTAGGAGAGTAGCGAAACAACCAAAGTGCAATATAGCACTGTCTTTATTTAGGACTAGAGGACGCCAGCAGCTACGCCTGCATTTTTTTTTTAATTTACCCGTTTTGGCCGATCCCGTGGGATTTTCTGGAAATCCCTTCTTAGTGCACCCCTACGGTCCCCAAGGAACATACATGCCAAATTTCAGCTTCCTGCGCCCAATAGCTTCGGCTGTAGCGTGTCTGTCAGTCAGTCAGTAACGCAAGGATTTTATATATTAAGATATTACATGGTACATATGCTTACATCTAATTCGTACACGCAGTCTATGCATGCTTTAAAAAAGTCATGCAGCTATACCTCGAGCTAGCTGAGCTCGCGGTTTCACCCGCGTTATATAGGGCTACTGCTTCGCACTTGTAGCTCACGCTATAATGTGTTGCTGTATAGCCTTCTTCGATAAATAGGTTTCTATTCAAAACCAAGAGAATTATTTACATTAACTTAGTAGTTCGTGAGATTAGCGCGTTCAAATTAATAAACTCTTCAGCTTTATTATATTAGGATAGTTGTCAGTATCTATGTTTTGTAGTAAGATAGATGGAAAGGTAATGTTTATTTAGTCTGTTGTTTAGATAATAACCAGAAGTACATTTTAAGCGGCCTAAAATGCTTACATACTACACCTTAGAGCACACACTTTCAAAAATGTAGCTGTAGAAATTTTCAATAAGGTATACACCACTATTTTTTTATTAGTACAAAAAAAAAATAATGGGGCTCTAAGCATCTTTAACTAATCATATTTATGTATATAAAAAATAAAAATACTAAGTTCCAAAACTGTCCCAGAACTTTCCACAAAAATACGTAACGATTGGTAAATGCATAACTAAATAATATGTTGTAGTAGTCATTTTACGCGGCACTGCTCCATTGATAAATTTGTGCAAACTCGAAGCTCGCCACCCCCTGTCCCTCTGCGCCCGCGCCGCAGTGCTAATTTAAAGGCGGTAGCGAGCGGATCCTTTTTTCACGGCAACAATTATTGTTTGTTTACGTTTGCCCAACGCGATGGCTTATTAGTTCACTTCACGCGAGTGCAGCTGTGCGTTTGTACAGGGAAGTGTTTGGAAGCCAGTGGATTGGTCGAGGCGGGCCTGTAGCTTGGCCTCCATGCTCACCACTGTGTACAAAAGTGAGCCGGTAAGTGTCAAACAATTTAAACAGCGCATATTGGACGCTTTTGACGCAGTGAAAAGTCAGAGAAGCGTACTTGTCTCGCTAAAAAACAATTTAATAAAACTAGCCCGTCTGTGTATTGATAATGGTGGTGGACATTTCGAAGAACAATTGAAATACTTGTAAGTAGAGTAAAAATTACCTACTTAAGTAAATAATAATTTGATGCGGGCGGCTCAAAATCGGTCTGTGTAGAGAACCTTGAGGGAGGCCTATGTCCAGCAGTGGACGTCTCTAGGCTGACATGATGATGATGAAATAATAATTGTAAATAGCAGCTGATTCTAACTTCATAAATACGCCAAAATTATTATTTTCTTTTATAACAGAATACCTTCTTTTATTTTGATATGTGTTTGCTTTCTAATTACATACCTCCGTATTTAATTACTTGTAAAACGGTAAATTTTACCGGTCCTAAGACAGGATGAAGTATGAAGGAGAGGGTAGAATTTAGAAAATTAACAAGTAACTACCTATACTTATTATTTTGCTTCATTTTATTGTCTAAGGCTACCTTTTTTTTTTTTCGTGCGGAAACTCTTTTACGAGTCCCTCTCCGTGTGGCGGGCAGAGAGGGTATGTCGGACTCCCCAGGTCGGAACCGGGCTTACCGACTAAAACCACCACGATAGCCGCCACAGCGCTCAGAAGAATGGGGCACAGGGAACGCGGGTGTGCTGCTCCTGGGTCCTGTTACGCTTGCCCGTAGTAGGGCTCAGTCTCTGGAAGGGTTAAGTTGGTAGTGTCTTCCCTTCGCTACCTCGTACTGTGCGAGTACAGTGCTCCCTCGGCTATCCGAGACCGCTGTCTTCTCGGGGTGTCTAAGGCTACCTACATGATAAGTGCGACGGAAAGAATGCGTAAGAGTAGACGGAAAGTAAGTACTATCAATGAAGTAGTGAATGGATTGTAAAGTATGTCTATGATTTAGGGGAGATTTTTTACAAAAACAAATTTTTATAACTTTGCTATTTATAGATATTACGAAATTCTTACGTCACATATATGATAATAATGTCTTCGCTAATATGTCCTTAAAGTTTTTGTACTAATTAAAAAATAGTGGTATATATTTGTATAAATTTAAGCTGAAAATCTAGTGCTCTATTAACATTTAACAAAGACCAATTTATGTTGCATAAGTGTGAACTAGCGCCAGCGAAAACCGCAGAGTGGCAGGCTTTGATACAGTTATCAAGTGAGCCTGTAAGTTAATTCTTAGTAGCAACGTAAAGTTCGTGACGGCTCTTGGTTTAGTATGGTAGGCTTGCCTGTATTGCTAGGAATCGGTGTTACTGCTAAATTGTGTGGCAGCTTTAAGCTTCGGGTGGAAATTTGTGTACTTTGTTATGTTATGTATCATTTACTTACGTGATATTCAACGGTATTTGTTAGTGAATTAATAATTACTGCATGGACGGCATAGTGGTTAAAGCGTCCGCCTTGCCTTTTAGCATAGCGCTATGGGCTGTGGTTTCGATCCCCACACGAGAAAACACTTGTTATAATTCACAAATTGTTGCTTCGAGTCCTGACTCGAAAATCAACAAAAATCAACGGACACTATTGTACAGTTGTACACCCTGGTGTACAACTGTACAATAGTGTCCGTTGATTCCATGTTTACAAAGTCTACCAGCAGCCCCCAGAAAACAGGATGTAATCATGGTGCCCGAGTTGTCTTTCAACATTAATAAAATTGGTCAAGTGCGAGTCCGACTCGCGCAAGAAGGGTTCCGTACCATCATCTTTAAAAAAAAAATCACGTTTGTTGTATGTATACTTAAATGTTTTTTAAGTTTCTACCTGTTCATTAAGATCGAGTAAAATATTGCTTCAAAATTACGTTTGTTGTATGGGAGCCCCCCTTAAATATAGATTTTATTTTTATTTAATTATTTATTTTGAAAGGTAATGTACAACTATATATTCTGTGAAAATTTTAAGCCTCTACCTGTAGCCATTAGTAAAAGACACGAAAAAAAAAACACGTTCATTGTATGGGACCCCCCTTAATATATTCAATTTTTTTTTTAGTATTTGTTGTTATAACGGCAACGAAAATACATAATTTGTGAAACTTTCAACTTTCTATCTATCACGGTTTATGAGATACAGCCTGGTGACAGACAGACAGACTGCGGCGGCTTAGTAATAGGATCCCGTTTTTACCTCTTAGGTACGGAACCCTAAAAACGAATTGCAAATTACGTGAGCGTGCCAATCTAATAAACTGCTAGTCTGAATTGAGGTATGTTTATGTGCAATTTTGACTCTGGGCTCTTTTGAATAATAAAATGATTTGTCAATTATGTAATGCAGCCATATTCAACCAGTAAAAATGAGAAATCAAAAGCATTATAATGTCATAAATTAATTAATATTGTGAATTGTAAAGCTGATCATTAGCTGGCATTATATTAATATATGGATGTGGTACAGAGCACCTGATTTAAATATCGAATAAACTTCGCTTATTTACAGCACCGTAAAAGACACGTATGATAATTTAGCTCACCATATACGGTCCTGTTTAATTATTCATCTCATTAGAGAAGGTCTAGCGTGCCTTTGTAGGTAGTTGAATCGGGTGCACCGATAGCCTAGTTCCTAGCAAACTTGTGGAAAGTTCGAGAATATGTGTTGTACCCAACTTAATGTCTTCCAATTGGGAGTCAAAGATAATATATTCTGAATATTTGAAGTCCCCATTGTTCTTGCTTATTGTTGGAAGTGTTTGTCTTTAGTTTAGACTTAATTGGAACCCATTCAAGGTTGGGATTTTTACCTGAATATTTGTTTACAACTTGTATATAGGTATTCTTATGGATGTTGAGCTTTCTCAATAGTTTGAATTAATCTTATTGAGAAAGAATATGGGATTATGGTAAGTCTAGATATAATTTGAGTTTTGAGTTTTAATTATTGAGATATCGTTAAAATCACATTATAACTGTTCCGACTTGCAATGAACAGAGAAAAGTTCACAAAACTGACCGCCGACCTTCAGTAGAAGCATGATTGATAAATAAAGATCGCTTCACAACTTTTTAGGTTCTATTATTTAAATACAATTCTGAAAACGAAAGATAAAAACGTTGATACCACGAATCCTTACCGCGCATACGAAATGTCAGTATGTGGCTGATAATTGCATGGGGCGGGCTAATGTGAACGCATCTACCGACTTTGCTTTATCTCTAGAAGCCACACTGTGTAGGGCTGGCATGTTGTCAAACATCCGATGAAAATTAGGTAGAGTGTGTCTCAACAAAAAAAGTACTTAATAAATAAACAGCACTTTTTACTAAAGTGTAACTAGATGATGTTGTGATAATGTGGTAGAATATATTATAATATATGATTATTATATTATATTATTATAAATAATGTTTTATACTTTAAATGTTAAAAAAAACAAGTCTCAGCAATAATGCTAGTACCGAGGTGACCCTAGCTATCATAACACAACTGGCTGATAATAGCAAGATACAGAGCTATTACAGAATTTTTGTTTTCTTCAACACGCACCAGTTATAATTTCAGTAAAGACTTTGCACACATTCAGACAACATTAACAAGATACGGTCAGACTGTGAATCATATAAAAACTTGTATCGCATGGGCAACGAATCCACGGCACGCGGATTATTGGCGTACCCGGTTCAGTGCTAAGGCCCTCACATCAGCCTTTCCATAAATCCCTATCAGCTACTGTGTCACTATTACGTTCGGTTAGAACTATATGATACTAAGAAAAAAAAATCCTTGACTAATTTACTAATATCGCCAACCGAACCTTTCAAACATTGCTCTAGCGCAATCATTGCAACAGCAATCTTCATGCAAATTGTAAACTTAACAGCTTCGTAATCATTGCGAGCGGTCAAGTAGATCAATGGGCTGTTGATCTTACACGTGACACAAAGGCGCCGTGACAAGCTTGTGTCGTTCAAACAACTCCTATCTCGGTACAAACTGTGAACCTAAATAGATTGGATGTGACAGTTATCTGTAGCAATCAAAACGTTTATATGGCAATTTCCAGATTAGAAAATAATATGGTATAAATATAATTATGATATTTTCTACAGTATCCCTGTACCAAAAAAGCTTCATTAAATTAAACAAAATAATTTAACGGGTCTCAATCCGCGACCACTATCGGTGCAAGACGATCGAAACGTCGGAAACAAATAGGTATTGGTATTTAGACCTTAAATTAATTAATTTCACGCAATTAACACCCGCTTAATTATTTTGTACGATGTATACAAATCGCGAAAGCTTAAAATCATTCATCTACGTTGACAGGACTTTATAAGGTATAACTTAGCAGTAACTTTACATTTTTCAGATATCTACATGTACTACATTGAATTTATAAAATACCACTCACCATATTTTCTTAAAATATCGTTTAAGACAAGCAAATTGAGTGCGAATTCAATTTAGACAATTTAAATCATGAAAAGATAAGATAAATAGAAAATATAAGTAAGATTCTCAAGTATTGTGATCTTATCAGACTAAAATTTATAGTTGATTAGTTTGATTACACACGAAGAAATAAATATTTCCAATTTAATAGAAGCACAATTAACCCCTTCAAAGATCTTTTCTCTTATTATCTACATTCAAAAGGATTCATCGAATGTGCTATAATTACAGCTGAAGCAGCTTTCAACGGCACACAATAGAATGCTCCTCAGAACATTAATCTTAGAGCATTGGAGAGTGCACCGCTTAAGCCCTTTGCATACTCTTCACAAAATTGTAAACGAATTTAGCGTGAAACAGGGGAAGGTGTCGACAGGTCGTCGGAACAAAAGCAAACAAGTTCAATATCGTAGAAAGAACAATAGGGCTGCGACGTGACAAATGATGTGCAGGTGTCACGGGCGTGTTATCAGCACGCCGCAGCTGTGAGACGCCGTGATTGCGAATACCCGACCGCCAAGATTAAACATGTTCCAGAACTTACGCATGTCAAACATCCAACCAAGACTGTTTAATTTGGAATTTCGTTAGTCAATTAGGAGAAAGAATAACAAGGAGCATGTGACAAACGACGTCAGGTGTCAAGCATGTTATCGTCGGGCCGCAGGTGCGCTGCCGCTAGTGAGTGCTGTGATTAATGAAAAATACTCCTAAAATTTTCAGAGTGCCGAAAATGCTAAAACCATCGATATTTTCACGTACTCCTGAATTTTGCGGCTCGTGGAGGCTTTTGTTGTTAAAAAAGTGTCAGATTACGTAAAACAACGTAAAAGCTCCGCTCTCTGTTTTACCAAAATTAAGTGATCATTGTGGCGTTTTTTATGAACGCGGTGGAATTTAATTCATGTATAAAGTAATTCTATTATGTGGGCACAAACATACGGTTTATTGTTTGGTATTTGTACAAGAGTTATGTAAAGGACTGATGTAGCGAGGCCGACTACACTTTTACATTTAAGCCGAGCAGCGTATATTTTTTCTCTGTTAGAAAAAGTTTAAGGTATACAAATAAAACTTCCTAACATAATTATTATCAATACGCATTTAGCAACAATCTAATTTACCTGAACACTTGACTGAGTCTTTCAATTTCACTTGACAGTTTATCTCTATATTATTAATACTATTGTATCAAAAACAATTGATTTTTCTCATGTGCAGAAATAATTTTACAACATAACCAAATATCGTGCATACATACATACATACATATCGTCACGCCTTTTATCCCCGAAGGGGTAGGCAGAGGTGTATTTCTACACCCACTTTTCGCCAGATATACTTTAGTCCCACGTAATAAGGAGCGAGCCTATTGCCGTACCGGGTACATTTCCAGACTCCGTGCTGCTACTGAGAATTTCGTGACAGAAAAACCCAATAACACTGCCCGACCCAGGAATCGAACCCGGGACCTCCCGACCCCACGCGCACATTTATGCCGCAAGACCAACGAGGCAGTCGGATAGGGTTTGATGTCGAGTTTTCCGTCTCTACGCAAAGATGGTATTTGCATCGTGTTATCCCTTAGTCGCCTCTTACGACACCCACGGGAAGATAAGGGGTGGTGACATTTGTATTCTATGCCGTCAACCACACAGCACAGCAAATATCGTGCACTACACAATTATTTGCTTTCACTCATTTTTATGGTCACTTCGATGACTGCAAAACCTTTCAAGACGCATGAATAAAATAGTACAATCATAGTCCTAACCAAAACACCTATGTAGGATCCGTTATCACGTTGGAATATTTTTTATCTTGATGGTACATACATCTTTTATGTTGATTCCATGAGATATTGATTGTTTCAAATGACAGTAAATGAGATATTTTATTTGGGAATTCATTTAACATAATAAGAATAACACTAAACCGCTTTTCCACAGAGAAATATAAGCAATTACACAACTCAAAGAAAGTACACAATTTGACGCACCTATCAATACGCAATCCACAGACATAATTCATTCATCGACAGCTCAACGTACAAAAGAGCCAGATAGTGTAGTTTCTCGGTGAGCCGCGGGCGACCGTGACAAGTGTCATGCGGGCGACTTTCACCCACAAGTTCGTTATCAGCACTGAATGTACAGCCTCCATGTACTGCCTCTTTGCATGATACGTCTGTTATGAAAACAAGAGTGACTTGTGCAGATACCGCGTAATTTATGAGGATGAGCTGACGGTATGATGTAATTGTTGCTGTTTTATCTTCATGGTGGGAAGTGAGCAGATTGTTTTGCAAGCTTGCTCTGTGTAAAGTGTCATATGAGTCAGAGTTACTTTATCGTTATATATTATTCATTAATAATAGTATAATATTATCTGTGATAATAGTATAAGCTACTATACTTTTAAGCTATTACTCACGGCTTCGCTCATATAGCTGTGAGGTAATATATTTTTTTATAGTGACAGGCGGCAAACGAGCAGACGGATCGCCTGATGGTAAGCAATTACTGCCGCCCATGGACCCAAACAACACCACATGAGTCACAAGTGCGTTGCCGGGGCGTTGGGACTTAGGGTGGAGAAAAGGGATAGGATGAGGAGTGGGATGAGGGAGAAGGAATAGGGGATAGGGCATCCGGCAATCTCATTAATTTCAATTCAATTTAATTCAATTTATTTATAAGTTATTCATACAGACACAATCCATATAATACACGCAACACCATCTAGTCCCAAACGAAGCAGAGCTTGCATGGGTACTAGACAAGGGATTGACATACATATTTCTAATTATGACAGATACCTTACATAATGAACATACATACAATATGAAAATGGTTTGCACTAAGACTTACTTTGATAAACCATAACAATTCAACGCCCACAGTACACATGCAAACATCTATGACAGTCATTGATAGTACCTACCTAAGTAAACATAATTAGTAGCGGAGCCACATTCATCAAATTGTATGCAATCATAATTCCAAGTCTATATTATAACTGTCCCACCGCTAGGCAATCTGGGCACGCACCTCTTCTCACTATGAGAAGGGTTGACCACGGTTCACCACGCTAGCCAAGTGCGGGTTGACCGCCTTCAGATGTATTACAAGAACGTTTACGGAAAACTCTCAGACGTGACTGGTTTCCTTGCGATATTTAACTTCACCGTTTCAGGCAGGGCGGTGTGTGTCATGGTCTTCACTTGAGACCATTTAGCAGCCTGTTGGTCTCGCCCCTAGACTAACGTTGTTATAAATACCTAATTATTACTTAATGCCTAACAATAACCTTCCAATCCAATCTTCGATCTGAAGGTGAAAAATTAATTGATCTTTCAAACGTAGTCCACTCTGAATTTATATTTCCAATGGCCTTTAAGGCGCTGTCCTAAGCGACTGTTTTGGTAAATGAGGGGGTGAAGCAGGGGAGGTGAAGGGAGCTTAGCTCCGTCTACTGCGGGGTGCGCCCCTTCATTCTCGTCGCGTGCGGCCGTATTCTGGCGACATCCGTATTCCAATATTTCAAAATCGCAAGCAAAACGTTTTAGCATATTGAATTGAGATACTGATATTGAAATTTATATTACATACATCAATCTGTTTGTACAATATAGGCATAGCGCAATTTTTGTTCTCAGTGCAGCCATGAGCAAAACTGGTTTACATTAGACGTTATAGGTATTAAATGTTGAGGAAAGTAGGTAAATACCTACGTGCCGTAAGATGATAAAAATAATTAAGTCAGTTCCATGCATGGAGAGGCCATTATTATGTTTGTTTTGTTTTTGTATAAAAATAGTGAAGCAGTTCATAGAATACCTACATCTAATTCCATTCCTGCCAGTTTTCAAATCTGTTTTGCAATAAATTGGCTGTGACATACGGGCGGACAGACAGACAGACATTGCGAATCTATAAGGGTTCCGTTTTTACAATTTTTGGCTACGGTACCCTAAAAAACACAATACTGCTCTACTAAGCGCAAAAGCCGTATCTCAACTAAAGCGAGTTACGAGATAATTGAAGTTTAGTAAAAGTTGATTTCTTTTATTTATTTATGGATGTTTATTGTTATTATAGGTATAATTATTATGGCAAAGGTTTCGAAATACGTTGCCGTTTTTAGGTGGTGTGAGTGATTGGAGAGGGAGCAGGGGAGGTCTTGAAACCCCCCTCACCATTTTCACTTGCCGGAAATACTTGGTTTCCTCTGAAAAAAAAATCTCCAAACATCGGTGTGTATGGCACTGCCAACTTCCACATTCATCACTAGAGATCGGATAATCGGATGCATATTTACCTAAAGTTGAGGTGTTGGCTATTATGGAATGCACTTTTGAATCGAAAAATCCCGGGATTACGGAATCGACAAATTTAGTTTTTTTTATTATACAATCAAATCAGGTGTAGGTAAATTTACTTATTTTAACTTTTGTACCAAAAACAGCTCTCAAAAAATAAAATCCTCTTAATTTTCTTCAATTTTCAAAACATTTATCTCAAACGAATAATAAATAAGAATTACATAGAAAAAGCATTCAATCTCATAATAATTATTAACTTAGATACAACAGCACCCACTGCCTACCATTCCTCTTACACTCAACATACTCATAAATTGATGGGGAGCTTAAAATTAACTTCAAGTAAATACACATTAATAATTATGTAATCCCGGAGACCAGTTTCTTTTTAAATAAAAATCGCATGTTAAAGACGTCGTTTCATCACCATTTTACAGAGTAGTTTCACATTCCCGAATTTTGTGGAATCCCGGGATTTTTATTTAAAAAAATATGTTTAAGAAGCCGCTTCCATAATATCCTAGCCAAAAATGAACTTTAGGTGAATATGCATCCGATTATCCGATCACTATTCATCACACTAGTTTAATAAACTAAGGTTGTCGCAGCCCTGCGAAGGGCTCCTATTTTCGGATTAAGGGTCAAAAGAGAACCTAACATAACCTATTTATTTACTTATTACAGTCGCACCTAACCCAAGGCACTCGAAAGCAATGACGCACAAATTTGACATTAGCTGTCAATATGATCATTCCAAGATGGCAGTTTTGCGTTTCGTTTCACGTTTTTCACATAAAACCTAAAAATTACATTTGTAAAACTGTACTTAAGTATTAAAACTATGTTTCGTTTTGCATAATTGCCGAAGTATTTATGAAATTTTGGAAATTGTTTAAAAATATTTAGACGCAACTCCGGCAGCCAAAATTACTTTTAGGGGATTAAAACAAACTACCTTAAGCCCCCTACACTACCAATACCCTCAAATTCAGGCGACTCGTTTCGAAACCCAACCCATTATTATTTTTCAAAATAGATGAAACATCAAAAATATATGTGGATATACCTTATTCATGAGATACTGCTATGTCGCTTAGAAAATTATAGAGTTAGAATTTGAGTTACTGCTTTTTCGTTAGCTCTCGTCATACATGTTTGTATGGAAAAATATAAAAAATTTCTTTCGCTTCAATTATGTGTTGTTTCAAAGAAAATAAATATTAAAATATATTTATTTATATTCATTTATAATTTATTAACGAAATACAGAGTTTACAGCTCATCAAAAGTTAGCTGTCTGCTACAACCCGGCAGGTTTTCTTTATTCTCATCGAATAAAGAAAAGGCAGTGTGTGAGGTGATAAGACTTATTATTTGCTGTTGTTCACGAGGCACAGTGTCATTTACTTTCCTTTTACGGCTTGGTATTGTAGAAATTTCAAGCACTGATGAAACATTTTCCTCTCCGTGATCTCGCAATGTCATCCCTTGAGCTTGACGAGAATCAACAATTTCAGGCAACTGCCAATTCATATAAAACGCCACAAGCTTCTCCCAGAAAACATCATCTCTTTCTATAATTTCTATTTTTAGTGGTATACTTTCGCCACTCCACACAACAAATAAACACTTTTGTTTGCGTGTAACGTGGCGTTGCCCCTGAATTTGGTAATAACAATTACAATATTTGTTTAGACTAGTCAGTTCACTTTTTTATCATGTTTCCATATTTGTATTTTATTTGCTCTTATACTATTCTCCAGGTCATTCTTATAGGCAACTTTAGAACATTAAATTTCCACAATCGTGTTTGGACCTATTAATCCATATGGCGTGGCACCAATAATCGAATAATCCACAAGGCTCGATTGTTACATTTTCTTGCTTCGCCAGTTGTTGCAAAGCCAGTTGTTCATTTTAGATTCCATACGCAACTGATTTTACATTGCAAATATTTTATTTGTACAAAATATTTTTTACTAAGTTGGCTTTACTGCTGTTATTTCTTCTTTTTACCACTATACAAAAATGTCAATCTGTCAACATATTCTTACGCAATCCGACCCAGTCACTGCTATCCCTCTTGTAATTTTTGCTTCACACTATGGAATTTGAGTCAAATTTGTAAAAAAAATTGTTTGGCATTTCTTGGCTAGCTCTTGAACAGATCGTGTTAGGAATGACTGAAGTCAAATGTGTGTAAGACGTTCCAGAACTGTTATCTTTAACTTCACTGTAATTACAATAATAAGTTACGTATTTTATTATTTAAAAAAAAACTATATCTTGTATTATAGCAAACAGAGAAGTCACCTTCTTACTTATAAATAATTGATTTTAGAAATTAAAAAGGTATTAGATGTACTGAGACATACCTAATAGTTTATGAATAATCAAAGTTTTACCCGATGTACCTAAAAAGGTTTATGTTCAAAACACAATAATACAACATTCGTTACCGCTTGTGTGCGGAGCGCTATATTAGCGCTGTCATCATTATTGTTCGCCGTGGCGGCATCTTAGCGCTCCAGGCGCTCTGACAAGCTAATGAATTTGAAATATAGGTACATAAAATGATTCGATTTTATGTTATTACTCTTTCGAAAATTGAAAACTGTGGCAGCTATGTATTGTGAGAATAATTTATATAATTAAATTATGCATAATCGATAATATATAAGTAACATCGTTAGTCATAAAAGACTCTTATGAAAATAATTTGTGTAAAAATGTTACATATTTCATAATCACTTGGCCATGGATGAATTTCTATTTTATTACGATGCTTTCTTGTACAAATCCTTCGTAGAACTTCATTTCTCTAATTGTCCATATTTTATTCTTCTAATTATATGTATATTTATAAGCACAGAAACAATAACACATTAAACGCAACAAGAGTATAAACTTAGGTCCTAATTATATGTGCCCATAGTTACATGAAAAGCCTATTTGATTCAAAGTATTCAGTCTATAACATAAAACATGAAATTACGAACTCAAATTGGCGTATTATAATAACAAACAGGTTTACGTAAAATTTCGTGCAGCGGAGACGCAAGCGACATGACCTATCTCTCACAGGGCTCATAGCCGAATGATGAGGTCTGGGCGAGGCGTAAATTAGCAACTGACACTCAGTACACCGCTTATGCTCATAAGGTTTAAATTGCTGAAGCGTTTGATATTGATGGGATCTACCGAGCGTCAAAATCATAGACGTTTGGCAGATTTTATTTAATTTTACAAAATATACACGTATAATATGAAAATAAATAGGGTAATTATTTAGTTCATTAGATTTCCTACCATATTATCAAAAAAAAATATGACAGCTTACGATCAAAATATTGCAAACAATGAGACGAAAGATTATTTTCTGCCTCGATTTTGTGATTTTTTTACCGTGATTCTATTTTACGTACATGAAAAATTCTTTCAAAAGTCTTTTGTTCAGACTTTTGACTTTAAGCTCTAATTTTTGCTAGTTTGTAATATGTACCGTTATGGCTAGATGCGCGACGAAAAATTAGGTGTTTCACGGCTTCTGAGGTATAACAGCGCCTTAAGTTAATTTGACAGACAAAAGCTTTATGCGCAAAGAAAATATTTTCAATTACAATTAATTTCGGCAAAATACATAATTATGGAATTCGGCTGTCACTTTAATGAAAACGATATAAGTGAAAGGTATAATGTTAATACAACGTTAGAGATACACATACGTAAGCTTGACAGCGTTGCGTCAAAGTATGCTATGCGATTCGCGTGGCTTCGGCGCTGCGGTTTGCTGATGGACACTGTGGTGGTTATAGCAGACCTTCAACGAACGTAACGCCCTCTCTGCCTGCCTCAAGAAGCGGATAATATGATGAAACTGATCAGAATTATGTTTCTAATAAATCACAATATTTTGTAACAGTAGCATCTCAAGCAAGGCGTGTCACTTTGCACAGTTGATTGATAATAAATTCGGTAGAAACAACACCAAGAAAATATCAAGACCAAAGTTATTGTACCGCTAAAGACGTTTCTTAGAATCTTACATAGCGGTTCTATTTTTAACACACATAAATTTTCTTGTGAAACAAATCACGTTTCTTCCCTGTTCTCTTATCAGTCTGTGGCGAGATAAAACTTTACAGACGTTTGCGAGGTACGTTTAGGATAAATTAAATTCCTCCGCGTTGAAGGAATAGTCAAACCGGTGCCGCTGGTGTACCGACGGAGATTGTAGAGAATTTTTCATACGAATTACCTACGTGTTCTTATATATCTTGAGGAATATTTCGGTGGGAACTGGGACGTACTACTATTGGTGTTCTAGATAAATCTGTATTGTGAAAATTCGTTATTGGTATTTTACTTGAATTCTTCTTATGAAGACAAGCAGCACTATTGCATGCCTTTTTTGATTTTTAATGAAGCATCATTAATAGCACTGCGTCACTCGTGTTTGGGTAACGAATGCTTTTTTGATATTTATAACATATTTGCAACATCATAATTATACTCTCTTGTTGGGCTTCGGAGTGGGAATTGGCCTAATAAATAAAACAAAAAGAATTCAAAAATGAAATTTTAAATAAAAAAGAGGATAAATTAAACAACATTGAAGTATTTTTACTCCATAATAAATTGTTTTTTCACACCATTTTCACTACGATATAGCTAACGTTTATCAAGAAAATTGTTATTAGACCTAAAACCAAAAGAAAACACATACGCTACTAATCCAAAATTACCCTCAAAATTATTTTAAATATAGTGTACGTGTTAAATGGATATTTGGTGACAGTTTTCTAGCTACTTTTCTTAATAAAGCGTACAGCTGCCACGTCAGTAATCCTCGAAGGACTTATAGAGGGTTGTAGTTTCGTACTATCGACAGTTCTCTCCGATACTGTAAAAGTTTGAATTTGACAACGACACGCCAGATGTTGTTAGGGTTAGATTTGGTTCCAATATAATGAAGTACAAATAAATAAAAATGAACTAAAAATATATAAATTGCACGCCTTTTCCTTTAATTGTACAATCTCTAGTCGTTTTTCTGGGTGGCACAAACTATGAGGTGCTTTATCATCAACGATAGTTTTTATAATTAGGCACCTTTGGTACATTATTGTTGCATGTAACGAATTTATCTTGTCTCTATTAATACACACTAAAGGTTATGAGGCTCGTTTGTTGTTTTTTTCATTTAAAACCTTACGAATGGATGTGGATGGAACTATATAGTAAAAAAAAGCTTCAGAATAATACACAACTTATTTTTTATGAACACTTCGCGCAGAAAAATATGCATATTACATTACTGTACATGTTTACTAATCAGCAGCGAAATCTATTTATCAGTTACTGTTGTTTTTCAAAACTGTATGCTTGGTTTTGAGACATTTTCTTTACGAGATAAATTAAATTACTAAATTCGTAACAATGTGCAAGCAACCTACTGCCACTCATCTATTATAATCCAGCTTAAACGTAGCGTAACTGTGCTTATAAATATACATATAATTAGAAGAATAAAATATGGACAATTAGAGAAATGAAGTTCTACGAAGGATTTGTACAAGAAAGCATCGTAATAAAATAGAAATTCATCCATGGCCAAGTGATTATGAAATATGTAACATTTTTACACAAATTATTTTCATAAGAGTCTTTTATGACTAACGATGTTACTTATATATTATCGATTATGCATAATTTAATTATATAAATTATTCTCACAATACATAGCTGCCACAGTTTTCAATTTTCGAAAGAGTAATAACATAAAATCGAATCATTTTATGTACCTATATTTCAAATTCATTAGCTTGTCAGAGCGCCTGGAGCGCTAAGATGCCGCCACGGCGAACAATAATGATGACAGCGCTAATATAGCGCTCCGCACACAAGCGGTAACGAATGTTGTATTATTGTGTTTTGAACATAAACCTTTTTAGGTACATCGGGTAAAACTTTGATTATTCATAAACTATTAGGTATGTCTCAGTACATCTAATACCTTTTTAATTTCTAAAATCAATTATTTATAAGTAAGAAGGTGACTTCTCTGTTTGCTATAATACAAGATATAGTTTTTTTTTTAAATAATAAAATACGTAACTTATTATTGTAATTACAGTGAAGTTAAAGATAACAGTTCTGGAACGTCTTACA